>CM053978.1:4556977-4869477 GCA_028641955.1 Protonibea diacanthus | reverse complement strand
CCACCTTTTCTGCAAATAAAACGGGTAGGGACAAGAATAAGTCCAGAGTCTTTGCGGCTCACACTTGCAGCGAGCGAAAAAGGATTTGGCAATGAGAGATGAAAAGAGAGGAAAAGATAGAGAGTGAGTGAGAGGCGGCATGGAGAGAAAGAAAACAACAAAGGTGGTTAGGACAAAAGCAGTATTGTATCATTGAAATGACTTGTGAGTTGAAAGCCTTAAAAGTCCTCCCCAGAGCCAGGTCATAAAGCCCAGAAACGGGCTTGGCAGCTGAGGCCAGAGCCAGACAGGCCTGGCAGTCGAGCCCAGAGAGCTTCCAGTAACAGGAGATGTAAAAATCAATTTGCCGTGAAAAAGGTAAACAATCGGAAATGACAAATATGCAGGTTCTTTCCATCGCTCTTTTTTCATCTCTTGCTATTTTCACTGTTATTAAAGTAGACAAATGCAGGGGCGAGGAGAGTGACTAGTCAGGAGTCATGTGGTGAGGGATCCCAGCAACGTTCAGGGGGAGGGTGAGAGAGAGAGCAAGGGAGAGAGAGAGGGAGAGAGAGGGATTTTTTCTCTCCCCTTTTCACTACCTAAACCAGTCAAGCTGGACTTTTACAGTCAGCAGTTGAAACACTCCACATTAGTATGGATGTTGTGATCACACTCAAACGCACACATGAGGATATAAGTCCGCGCTCCAGATTAAAGAGGCGGAGGTCGATACGACCATGTGGATGGAGAAACGATTGAGGGAGAAGGGGGTGGGGGGGGGGTGGATGACAGCGAGAGAGATTGAGAAGAAAAGGCGGTTGAATCCTTGGGGGCCTGTTTGGTAGTAAGGGGCCCTCGGGGGCCCTGGCGGAGACCTCCATTAGGCGAACGATCCGAGCCTGGGGGAGCCGGTACGGTGGCGGGCCTTTCGAGGCAGGGGCCGGTCTGTTTAGCAGCAGTTTGTCCGCATTGCTCATAGCATTGATCCAGTGTTGAGCTGCAGCCATAGGAAAGCTCTTTGCTGCTGAATAGGCCGTGCACCAGTGTATTGATAAGGCATGAGGAGACCAATAGAGGGTCCTGCACCCTGTTGGTCACTTGGTTAAGACAGACAGATCTTGTTCAATACACACACCCCACGGATGCCTTATGGCATTAAATCCAGTCCATGAGTGTGTGTGTGCTTTGGTGTGAGCACAGTTGCACGTCCATACCCGAGTGTGTGTGTGTGTGTGTGTGCGCGCAACGATTTGTGTCTTACTAGAATCTAATCCTCTTTGCTTTCTCCACTCGTCTTTCTCAGATGAACAGATCTGCTGTGACTGGCTGGGAAAAAAAAAAAAAAATGAAAGTGCAGGGGAAAAAAAGAACAAGCGAGAAAACAAACATGCTTCCCAGGCCCCAATTAGCCCACTTTTATTGCCCCTAGATATGCTCCCCCACTCCGCCTCACTCTCCCCTTTCACTCTCTGAAGTCTGCTTACACAAAATGCTTCACATCATTGAGAGTGCTTAAACATCAGCAACAAAAAAAAGGTGCCCAGGGAGACAGGACAGGAGAGGGAGGCAGGGATGAAGAGGGAGAAGTGCCACTTTTGTCCATCAGTGTATTTTCTTAAAAATCTGTGTGTGTGTGTTTTTCTGTTTCTTTAAACACACACTGACAGGGATTCTGTGTGAATGCGCCGAAGCAACAAGAGTCTTGCGACTTACCATCTCCTTCGCGTCGTCGTGTGTGTCAGCCGCACTGTAGGATATGTGTGTTTTGTGGTTGTTGTGTTTGTACAACATCGGTCGCCGAACGCTCACAAACAAAACAGTTAGAACCCTCTGTGCAGAAGCCATCAATTCTTAATGAGATAATGACATGCTAACATACTCACAGCAGCAGCTCTGTTTACAGACGAAGACAAAACCACAAACAAGACACAGACATGCCTAGCTCTTTAGTTCCCCCCCGTCCTATGCGCTTTCTTCTCACTATTTTTCCCCCTCTTCTTCTCGAGCTATGACTTTGTGCGCCGGCCAAAACTTAGAGAGAATAACAGGTGGGGAACATCTTGATGGTGTGTGTGTGTCTGTGTGTGTGTGTGTGCAATATGTGTCTGTCTGATAGACACACATAAGCAGTAATGAGTCAGGCGCTATAAAGTGGCTGCTGACCAGATTCCCTAATAAGAGAAGAATGTTGTCCATGGCATCCAGTTTTCCACTGGAATCACACATTCATCCAGCCTGTTTCCTGCCCCTGGGTCTTCCTCTCGGCATGAACAGACGAGGAGAGGGAACCCTCTGTCTCTCTCTCCTTCTCCTAGCTCTTCCCATTGTCCCCGTCACCCTCCCTCTCCGCATGCTTTTTCTCATCCTTTTCATCACTTTTTCTTTCCCCTCCATCACTTATGGTCTAGTTAACGTGGGCTTACTGGAGCTCCGTCTTTTCTTTCCCTTTGTTGCATCGCTCTAGTCTGGTTCTTGGAGTGACACAAGCACATGACTCACAAAGTGAGTCAGACCAATTCAGGCTTATTCCTGAGGAAATGGTGGTGGATTAGGAGGAGAGGTGTCTTTCTCGGACTGGTACAGGAACACACACATATGCACACATACAGCTGAGTAAGAAAAAAAAAAAACACATCTGTGGTTCACTGAGTCTCCAAATTAATGGAACTCTTAGTCTAGCTGTGGAGCAACTTTAAACAAACCAAGACAGAAGTTTAAAAATTCACATTCAAATACTTTAACCTTGAAATCTCCCCTTGCCAAGGCACCAGCTCCCTCTTTTTTTCATCTGTTAAATGTTTGAGTGTTTGATAGTTTGAGGTCTATAGCAGAACCCGCCCGGGAATTAATGTCATTCATATGCCCTGCGGAAATTACTTTTGAAATGCATATAATCTAAAACATGCAAATGAGGCTGACTTTGTGCACCCTGTTTAATATGAATTATCATTTTCTGAATACCTATTATTACTGCGTACATTTCTCCAATTATATTGTTCTTTTTTTGTCACTTTTGCATAAGGACGCACATGTGCACATCAGGAACACCAGAAACACGCGTGCACTTGCTCGGTCACATGCATATGCATGCAGGCGCGCGCACACACACACACATACGGAGCAGAATGTCTTTGTGATGGGTGTATTTTAATGAGGAGTAATAAGGATGGTAATGACCCAGTCCACTTCTCTCTCTCTCTCTCTCTCTCTCTCTCTCTGTCTTTGTTACTCTCTCTCTCTCTCTCTCTCTCTCTCCATGTCTGCCTCTCTCGCCTGCTGCTGTTAGTTTACATGAAACCAATGGGAAGAGTAAGAGGCATCTCATTGAAAGAAAAAAAAAAAACTCCTAAATGATCTGCCTCTCGCAGATTCTGCACAAATTTACCGGTCAAAAAGTCCTTAAACAGCAAATGAAAATAACAAGGCAGGAAATACAAGTGTTGCTCATCCAATTTTCATTAGCCGAGTGAAATATTGATGCGTTTTAAAAGCGAACAGTGCATGTTTAGTTTGTGTCTTCCTTCTCTCTTCTGGTGATAGAGCACTGTTATTAATGTCCTTGTCCAAGAGGCAGACATTTTTTTTGCTCTTTTCTCCTAAATTGAATTGAAGGCATCCCTTTTTCAAACGAAATATTCTATTAATTTATTTATACTGCGCCATAAATTATTCTATTAATATTAGCATGTTCCAAATTAGTATGACTTCTCTCAATGTTCCTTCTACTTCTATTAATTAGCATGCTTGTCACTATAACAAAGATTTTTCTTTCTCTGATAAATTATAAAGGAGACATTTTTTAATACAATGAGAACCGCCTTAGAAATTATTAATATTTTAGTTGTGGCCTGTAAGACAAAAGTAAGGAGAAAAGAGCAAGAAGAACAGAAAACTAACAATTACATGGAATACATTATAGACTGTCATTGGTGTGCAACAGTGTTGATTTTTATTTAGCTCTTTTGAACGAAAAAATGTGTGTATGTGTGTGTGTGTGTGTGTGTGCCCACACTGAATGCTCAGGGATATCATCTTGTTTTAGCACTTTTGGATAGGATGTGAATTAATTATCTCTGTAACAGCTTGGACCAAGTTCAAAAGTACTAAAATTCAATTAATTTGAAAAGTGGACATGCTATCATTTTCTCCGCATGTCTCCTTTAAAGTCTGGCCTGTTTTTACTGTGGACTTATTCAATTATATTTGATTAAACTCGCTCTGATCCAATCTATTAATTAACTAGGAAATGCAAAGTGCCCGACTTGAAAGCCGATGTATAAAATTATATCATGTCCACTTTGATATATATTTATTTATATTTTTACAACACCATTTTTTCAACCCATTGTAACCCTTTATTATTGTAAGTTGCTGTTGCTCATTTTCAGGTAATATTAAATCTGTTCGCTTTATCTTTCTTATAATGCAAATTCTGATTATAACTGAAATTATGTCTTACCTAAAGGCAACTACAACAAATTTACCTCTTCAGAAAATATATTTCCTTTTTCTATTTCTTGCCCAATTTTGTCTTTTCACGCAATAAAATGTAAATTGTCCCTTGTAATTAAAGTTAGGAAGTTGTTAATTTATTTGGTGCAGGTGGAATATCAGGAGCAATTTCCTGTTAAAATGGAAGCTCCTCTTAATATGAATTGAAGGATAGTCCCGTTTTTATGTGGTTAATAGGACTGAGCATTCATGTATTCATGACGGGTCACATGCACCTGCACAGACACACACATTCCAGGTTCGTTGCCCGTGTCAGTGTGGTTTTTTGATACGTGGTGGACTGAGAGTCAAACAGATCAAATTCTCCACATGTCGCGCAAATACAAAAAAATTAAATCTCTATTTACGTAAGTCTCAGTTTACTCATCTGTTTCACCTTCATGTCATTTGTCCATTTCCCTTCTGACACCTTTTCATCTGTCCCTCTTAAAATCTTCTCCCATCTCTCACTATCTCCCTCTCTGCCCCCCCCCACCCTCACTGTGAAGGTCATTCTAATAAAGAGCTCTCGTAGGACAGAGCTGCTAATTGCTTCGCGGCGCTCTAGCTGGTTTCAGATCCAAATAAAGGCACGTTGCCTTTTTCCAAGCTTCTCTCCCTCTTGCCCTCCATTCCTCCACCTCCCCTCTTCACCTCTGTTCCACCATGTTAAATACAATCTGAGTATTAGCCGTTGTGGACTGTCATAACCTGACCTCAGCCTCCATTACCTCTCAGGACAGAGAGGAGAGATGAAGGGGAAAACATAGGATTTTTCATCCTCATGATCACAGGATGATTTCCAACTGGCACACGGGCGCGCGCTCGCGCACGCTTGCAAGTTTTACCTCTTTAGGAATGTACAACCCGTGATTTTAGGCTCAGATAAATGAGGTGTGCATGAAGTCCGCTCCTTCTACAAATATTTGTGTGTGCAGTGTGTGTGCAATATGTGTGTGTGTGTATGTGTGTATCTTTGTGTCTGTCTCCAGTATTTCGAACAGACAGCAGTCTGCAAGCTGGTAAATCACTTACTGCACTCTAAAGGAAGGGTCGAGGTGAAGGCAGGAGTGTATGTTTGCCCCGGTCATACACACATACGGAGCGATCTCATCGGTGCGGAATGTGCTGTGTGTTTACCTATGGCTCCAGAACCCACCTGACCGAGGGAGGCTAATCTTTATGGGCTCTGTAAACAGGGACTTTGTCTTCAGAGGACTGCAGGCGGGAGAGCAGACACACAATTCACACACGCGCAGATGTACACGCCAGAAAGGAGGCGGGACACACACACACACACATACACATATATGGCAGGTTACATACTGTACAGGCACTACACAGAAAAGCCATGCACGTGCAGACGGAGCACCATATGGCAGACAGTCCTGCAGAAGTATAGAAGAATTCCCTATGTTTATGCAGCAGGGGATTTTCTTATCATCTGCATTCTGTGCCCCTCTCGTCTTCTCTCCACTCCCCAACAAGAGCACTGGCTTCTTCATTAGCCAGCTGAACAGAACGCTGGAGGTCAGACTCTAAGGCCAGTGCTGCAAGCTTTTCCCTCTCTCTCTCTCTCTCTCTCTCTCTCTCTCTCTCTCTCTCTCTCTCTCTCTGGGCTGATGGTGCTCTTTGAAGCCAGCCAGCCAGCCAGTAGTAGATATTGGCCCACATCTGACTGACTATCTGTCTGTGGGATAATGGAGTTCACCTGTTAGCACTGGAGCAGGGCCAGGGCAGCCACAGACATCTAGCATTAGCCCTTTACTGTTAGCCAACCTGTTAGCGCTGGCTGGCAGCCAGGGTAGCCTGGAGCAGAGCTGTTAGCTGCTAGCTTCAGCTCCGTGTGGAAGACTACCTGGCTGCTCATGCCCTGGTATCCTGCTGCAAATCCGGGCTAGTATGTAGCAGCAGTGACCAGCTGCTGAGGAAACAACCAAACTTGGATAGGGAAGTGATGGAAAAAGAATTTCTGCAGTATGTTTTTTATGTGTGTGTGTGTGTGTGTGAGAGAGAGAGAGAGAGAGAGAGAGAGAGAATGTGTGTTATTTCTTCAGCTTTCCTCTGACCTCATTCTCTTTTATTGAAGCTAATACACGTCAGCTCAGAAATGCCACGCAGATATCCCTCTTCCTCTCCCCCCTCTCCCTTCTGTCATTCTTCTAGAGTCGGGAGAGTAAAGGAGATATGTGAAACATACCAAGTGAGATATAGTTGTCAGCTGTACTACATGCACATTTATGCGTTTTAAGTTCATATCACACGCACAAAATGTTTCCATCTCAAGTCTGTAAAGAAAGGCGTCTCAATTAAGAAACTGAAAATTTGAAAGTGGCAAAAAATCTTTTCAACAACAGCTAAATTGCAATGACGCAACAGTGTGTAGTCACTTTGGAAAAAAAAAAAAAAAAAAAACGCTGTCAGTTATTCCCGTAATTGCATTTACTGTAGGGTGATGACGTTCTTTGAGTTAACATGTCTTGACACACACACAAGAAAGCCTCAGTAGTTAAATATTTAAATATCTGCTCGCATGGAAAGATAAAGAGAAAGCTGCTTTAGTAGCAGGATGTATAGAAGGTGCAGTGCTGTGTTGGAAACTCTGCCCTGAAACTATGATAATATAAGAACACCTTGTCACTGCTGCAGTATCACTACTGGAACATTAATAGAACAACCCATGTTTACTCATTTCTCACTCTCGATTTTTTTTTTTTTCTTTGCTCTTATTTTGCTTAGTGTTGCATCTCTCGCACGTAAACCTAAAGAGTGATTAATGGAGACACAAGAGCTCAGACCTGATAAGTGGGTTTGTTCTGGGGTTTGGGGTTAAAGAAGATTCCCTCGGGGCCAGTGTCACAGTTTATTTAGATGAGAAGCGTTTGCCAGCTTGCAGGGTGTGAGAGTGTGAGAATATGGGTGTGTAAGTATTTACTAAGTTATAATCTGTCTTTTTATGTCAGTGTTCATGTCCCTGTCAAAGCATAGAAATAAAACAGCTTACACCCTTTGTCATGCTTTTAAGAGACAAATCCTGGAGCTGCTCCACTGACAGCAAATAGGACATTTTGTGGACACAATGACAGCACCCCCCGGTAATTTTTTTCATGTGTGTTTTTTAGTTCGTGACTGTCAATTATAATGAAATAAAGCCCCTTTGGGTGTAACAGCTAAACCAAATATTTTATGAATCCACACAGCCACTCATTGTCAACAGAGGCTCTTCCAAATTCTGTTTCCTGATTACAAAACAGGTTACAGCTCCAATTCCTCAGATTTCTGTCTCCGGGAAGAGTGTTCCTCTTGCTCACAAATATTGATTGAACTATGAAAGATCATAGAAATAACCTATGTGGATTCTATTTCAGGGAGAAAACTTTAATGTTTTCCAGGGTTGAACCTGCCACTAGTTACCAGGCATAACCAGAGGGAGAAAGACAGCACGCAAAGAGTAGGAGAAAGACAGATAATTCAAGAGTCAGATGAAAGTAGATAGATGATGGAGTGTAGATACTGGTACAGACATTTTTTTTCCCTTACCCCCTCCCTCCTTCTCCCTCTTCTCCCTCCCACCCTTATTCCCTCAGTTCTTTGCCTAATAAGCAGCGTTCCTGCGAGCTGATGCAAGGCGGAGGAAACAGAACAGGCGTTCTGGGACTGCTGGAAATATTCCCACATGAGGCATAACATGATAAAGACTTATTATCTCACTAAGCTGCTGTAAACACAGATGCACACATAAATACACACTGTACACAGCTCTCTTTCTCTCACACACACGCACACACACACATTCACAGAAAGTGAAACTGGTCCGGCTTTACGGTTCTGACGAGCTGTGACCAGGAGGAATCTGACAGAGCCAATCCCTTCCAACAAAGCCTGAGAGTCAGCAGTTGTGAGCCAGCTCACTGGGCATTTGGCCTCGGCTTGTTTGAACTCCACACACACACACACACACACACACACACACACACACACACACACCCAGAGCAGTGGGAAGGAACAGAAGAGGGGGGGGTGATTATTAGTGCAAAATTTTTTGGGAACATCTGAACAAACTGACATGTCGAAACAGGACCCATCCCAGCTCCTCTCCACTCATCAATCACACCAGACGCACACATAAACACATGCAACAAGCGTTTGCTGTGAGCTAATCCATTACAGTACAAAGGTAGGTGTCAGCCTCTTAGAAAAACACACACACGAACACACACCAGAGTCATCAGAAACGTGTTCAGTCCCATTTCCCTTCTTCTCTTCTCCATCCCAATTAAAAGGCAAAGGAGGCCTTTTATTTCCCTCTCCTCCAAACACATTCTTTATCTCTCTGATCTGCGCTCCTCCCTCCCTCGCTCCGTCCCCTCGGGGTAGTGGGAATGTCTCTCCCAAATGCGCTGTCAGGTCAGGGGTTCAGGTGGAGGGGGTCTGAGCATGTAGAGCGGGGCGAGAAAGAGACACACAGACAGAGTGAGTAGCGGGTTGAGGCAGGCCTCAGCGCGGGCAGCTTCTATGCGTTGCCAGAAACACTTAAACTTAAAGCAGTGTGTGTGTGTGTAAGTGTGTGTATAAATGTGTGTGTGTGTGTGTGTGTGTGTGTGTGTGTGTATCATAGCGCTAATCAGAGACTTCAGGGTAGATTTATGCCTCTGCCTTTTTCCCGACCTCCATTACACCAGCTTATATACACCCATTACAGGATATGACAGAGTACACACCCTTTAGACGAGCATACCACACCGCCCGTGTGTGAAAGAGAGGGCATGCGCTCCCATCTTTACACACTCCCCTCTTTCCCATTAGGTCCCTGTCCACCTGCGAGCTCTATCTCTCTGTCTGTCTTTATCTCTCTTCCCCTCATTGCTAATAAGGTCAATGAGGAAGAGTAAGAAGCAGATGGGTGTACAGTACATTACAGCACACGGCGCAGTATAGTGTGGGCTAGATAGCAGTCCGGTGATTCATGCTTAGTGAGACGTGTGATGATGTGAGGAGTTTTCTACTGCACTGCAAAGTCATTGGACTGTGTACGACGGGATCTGTTGATCACTCTGCACGATGCCTTGCTTCATGATATTACCTCAGGGAGCAGTTTGGACGAGCCGGGGTCTGGACGAAGGCGGGGAGGACGTGACAGGACAGGACAGGAGGGAGAATGAAGAGAGGAGAAAGTGTTGGGAAGAGGAATGAGGTTGGAGATTAAGTGACTTGCTTTAAATGTCACAATAACACTCCACTTCTGAGTCTTAACTTCATAAGCGGATGGGTGCCAGGAGCGAGAAAGAAGAGAGTCAGTGAGGAGGAAAACTACCGCAGTGTGATTTGTGGTTTTTGAAATGGTGCTGCTTGTTAGGGGAGAAGTCTTAAAGTGGCGAAACCTGTCTGTAAGCACCCCGTGCGTTTAAAGGTTTATTTCACCTAAATTAAAAAGCATCACTTCCCCACCAACTGTTCACGAGGTTAAGAACGAACTTCTCATTTTACGTCAAGCTAGCTATTCTTATTTTTGTTTTGTGCGCCCAGGCCTTGAGAAAACCAACTTTTAAACTTTAAAAATTTTGTTTGTGCAGCTCAAATCATTTTAAAACGACATTTTGTAAAACTCCACCGTATTGTGTTTTTTTCCCCAAAAAACACAAAAACATTTCTTTAGCATACAACTCACAGATTTCAGGGTAAGTGGGTGATTTTTTTTTTTTTTTTTGTGAAAAAACGT
The DNA here is from genome assembly GCA_028641955.1 of Protonibea diacanthus. Classification (NCBI taxonomy): domain Eukaryota; kingdom Metazoa; phylum Chordata; class Actinopteri; family Sciaenidae; genus Protonibea; species Protonibea diacanthus. The sequence goes on along the minus strand of CM053978.1, from coordinate 4,859,285 downwards.
GTAATTTTTCAGTGCATTGAGCAGCACAAATAAAATTCTATTTGTCTCCATTGTATTGAGCTTACAGCAGGTATCTCGGAAAAACCTTGAAAAATAAAGCAAAACTATCTGCACAGTTAGGCACCACTTGTGAGAAAAGATTTGGGTGGAATGACCCTTTTACATAGCACAGATCATCCACCTGCACACACTTGTATTCTACACACACACACACACACGCGCTCAGGTCCCTGTCCCTCACCAAGCATCTGGCAGCATTCCATTAACAGAGCCACCAGCGCTCTTGTGTGTGTGTGTGTGCGTAGAAATATGCACACACATACACACAGAGGTTCACCTGCTCTCGCCTCAGAGGAAAAGAAAGTTAGATTCTCTCATGAAATGCCTTTTATTGTTTCCCCAGAAGGCATGGCTTGTACGCCTCTGAAAAACGCCTGCATGCGCACACACACACACACACTCAGTCACTCACAGACAGCGTGTACAATGCCTCGATGGCGTTTTGTGTACCCACTCCGGCTTGCTGAAATAAAAGCACTAGAACTTTCCCTCTTAAAAACTATATGACTTTGTGTGTGTGTGTGTGTGTTAATTTCTAAAACTGGATGAGGCAGAAAGACGAGATTGAGCTTGTCATTAGGAGTTCACAGCCTGCGTGCTTGTATGAAGGTTTGTTTTGTTTTGTGTTCGCCGCCTTGTGTGTGTTCTGCACGAGTACGTGTGAGTGTGTGTCTCTGCGTCTCCTCTCTCCCACGCTCTGGCTCCTAACGATGGCAAATGCGCCCGTGTGTTTGCGAGGCGTTGTTTCTCAAAAACAACAACACATCCAGGAACGGCTCGTTTTGTCGGGGTTTTGTGGAAGGAACACGCTCTAATTAGAGAGGCCCTATGAAGGTGCATCAAACAGATCGTTGTCAAAGACCAACCTGCTCATGGTTTTCACACAGCGCACACATGCCACCTCTGATTATTGGAGAAATGTCTGTGTTATTTAACTATATAGCAGAGTATTAACAGCCTTGTCAGTTTAGATTTGCTGCACGTCTGATCCTGATCCATGCGTACGGTCCTAGACACATTTACATGCAGACAAAAAAAAAAGTGCCTGCTTCAGGTGTTGCCTTTGTGGCCACTTGGGCATGTTTGTGTGTGGGTAGTTCATGACCAAAAGAGCTTTTCACAAAGCACACACACACACACACGTGCATGCACATAAACACACACAATTCACTTCTCTATCTCTGCGTGTATTTGCTTTAGTTTCCTGCCTTGTTTGTTCACGTAGATCGGAGCAGACTTTCTGCTCAAACCGCACAGGTCACTTTTTGTTAAATCTGTGTGTTGTCTTGCCCTCTCCAACCCCCCCCCCTCCCCTCCCCTCCCCTCCACCTCCTCCACTCTCAGGTGCCAGTGATGATGGTGGAATCAGCCTCTGAGACCATTCGAACGACACCGTCCAACCAGAACGGAGTCAGCAGCCTCAGCAGCCAGTCAGATGGAGGGGGAGGTAGAGAGGGCGGGTCGAACGGAGACACCAACGGAGAGATCAGCCCCGTCGACTTACTGCACCTGCAACAGCAACAGGTGTGTGTGTGTGTGTGTGTGTGTGTGTGTGTGTGTGTGTGTGTGTGTGTGTGTGTGTGCGCGCGTGTATGATTGACATCATGTTTACTGATCTACCTAAGTGCTTGTGAGACTTGTTTTGCAACATCTCCCACTTGTGCAGCTCATGTGCATATGCACGGTACATTGTCTAGAACAGCATGTACACACCAGGCCGTTACATAATGTACAGATGTGACAACGCTCAGTCGGCCAGACTCTGGTAATTGTCAGCCTTGCATGTGCGAATGGTGAAAAGCTCTGACAGGTTGGCTCGTCGGTGCTTTAATTATCCACCGTTCATAATGTGCCAGCTAATTCCACTGGGACAAAGTTCACCATAATAATTCATACACACCAGGTTCCCACTGATATATTATTACACGTTACTGGCTGGGAAAAAAAAATTAGGAGACATACCTGCCGTTCAAGCTCTGCCTAGGTGAGAGGAGACATTTTGTCCTGTTGTAGTGGTGAGACATACACTCACATATTCCAACAACTCAATATATGACTCGGGACGCTCGGTGTGTGTGTGTGTGTGTGTGTGTGTGTGTGTGTGTGTGTGTGTGTGTGTGTGGGAGAATGTTTTATTTTTTCACTGATCCATGAAGTGGTGTTAGTGTGTGTTTGACACGTCAGCGTGCAGTGTCTCCAGTTATGCTATTTATCTTGCCTCCTGTGCGTCAGTCCCCCGCCCCCCCTTCCACACACACCCTCATCTCTCCATACACACACACACACACACACACACACACGCACACACACGTAGGCCACTGTGTCAAATGGAATTTCCAAACTTCCCGGAACTTCTTGGATGAAATTCTACATTTTTATTTCTCATTCCTCAAAAAAAAAAAAAAATCCGCATAGCTCTTTTCTGATTACTCTCTGAAGGACCTGGACTTTCACACACACACACACACAGCATTTCATCAAAATGTTTTTTTCAACCAGAGGTCTCTACATTAGTCATTTGTTCATAACCACACCAGAATGTCGGCTGAGTGTTGTCATCTAACGATGGAAACTCGCTCATGTTTTTCAGTCTCTGATGTGGCATTTGCTACAATTGATGAAGAGATTAGGAGACAAGGAATTATTATTTATCTACCGGCTGTTCAAGCATGTGGCCAATATTTATAATTCTCATTCTGTGTGTGTGTGTGTGTGTGTTGTGTCTGCTCCATCACAGAGGGTCAGTGTGGGTTCTCGGCTCTCCGACACCAGCTGAGTTTCTAGTCGAGGAAACCCAGGGGGAAAAAAAATCAGGGTTTCCTCCCTGCTGCTAAAATTATTCCCCCTAATTATAATGATGGAGCCTTAGGTGAATGAAGAACACTCAAGGCCCTTCACTCCTGTTCTGCTCTCCCTCCTCCTTTCTCTGACTGCATCCTCACCCTGCTTCCTCAGCAACCTTCATGCGAGGACACACACACACAGCCATGCACAAATGCACATACATAAACACCAAACCTGTAACCCATACAAAGCAGGTCTTTATTCTCTCGGACGTGTCTCTGCTCTCTATGTTTTTGCACCTGTGTGTGTGTATATATATGTGTGTGTGTGTGTGTGCTCACACACTGGTATTTCCTCTCTTGAGCGGGTTACCAACCACAAACATACCTCCCTTCTCTCTTTCCATCTTTTTCTCTTCCTCTCTCTCTCTCTCTCTCTCTCTCACTGTACTTCTCTTTCCCTCTATTTTTCCCACTGTGGACCATGAAAGGCGAGCGCAACCTTTCCTCCAGATCCCAACCCTCACCTCACAAGAACTGCTACATCCACATACGTAGCAGTAAATACATGGCCGTTTATTGAAGCAATTCTCCATTTAGAGCTTTCTGTTAAGTTCAGTTTGCACAGATTGAAATGATTCGAGTTGTCATGAGGCAGAGGTGTGTCCTTCCTGTACTACGGATATTTTTCTGCAACTCTGGCACGGTTGTGCTTTCTGCCACTGCAGCCCTTTGCTAGTTTCTGGCTGTTTTACTGTACAGTTGAGTGGTAAGTGAGCATATGATAAAGTCAGCATGATTGATTCTTGTGTTGTGCTCGTTTCCTGGATAGATTTCCTCTGTAGTGACACATACTGTATGTCGTAGTATATTATAGAGGAGAATCCATTGTAGAATTTATGAATTTAATAGTGTAGTCTTCAGAAACACCATATTTTCATCAGAAACTTTATTTTCTCCTTTTTTCTACATTCCCATGTTGAAAGTAAGGTAGTTACTCTCTCTCTCTCTCTCTCTCTATATATATATATATATATGTGTGTGTGTGTGTGTCCCTGTCATCTGTCCTCACTATTACAAGCCTTCGGTTGCCGTCACACTCTCTGTCCCTCTACCCTCCCTCACCCTCCCTCACCCGCTGGATAAGATGGGAGTTCTGTGCCAGTGAGCACTGGAGAGTGGCCGCTATCATATCACAACCAGCTGATTCTTCTTCATTCATCTCTTTCTCTTCCTCATTTTTTTAATCTCCATTCACACCATTCAAAAAAAGAAAAGAAAAGAAAAGCTATCTACGTTCATTCATCTGAAATTCAAGGCCTTGAAAGTATTAAAATATGTGAAGTATGATTTTCATCACATCTACCTCATAACACAAATTGTCTTCTTGTCTTCATATTGTCCATTTCAAGCAGAGACCAGAGAGACCTGCCCGCTTTATTTAATTTGTCATAACTCTCACGTCAGGGATTATTTAAAACTTTTGTGAAAACTGAAAATGCTATATAATATTTTTAACTTTTTTGTCCCTCGTTCCATGACACTACTCGACTGAAGTAATGCTGTGCGGCCACAGAGACTGTATTTTTAGCTTGCACCCACCACTCATGAAATCAATATCGTCTGATACAGACAGCTCCTATACTGACACTGCTTACCTGACAACATTGTATAAGAACCTGCTCTCTTGCTTCAACCTGAAAGTCTTGAATATACTTCCTCCTCCACCTCCTCCTCCTCCTCTTGTTCCTTTCTCCTCCACGCTTCAGTCTCTCACCTGAAGGTGTAGTGCAGACTAGTGTTGGTGCTTAAACACCAGTGCCAGTGTGCACTGGAGCAGAAAAGACACACACACAGAACTCCTGACAGCACGGTGTTGTCAGAACACAAAGCCGTCTTTTCCTTGGGCCCCTTGGGAACCTGAGAGAAATCACAGCCATCTCCAGCCGTCAAAAAAAAAAAACCTCCACTGGCCTCTTTCTCTCTGTCTTCTGTCTGTCTCTCAGTGTCTCCATCTTCTCCAATTATCTTTTTTTGTCTCTCTCATAAATAGAGCGCAGGTAGATGCTGTAGATGGTCAGCAGCTAAATGAGGAAGTGGGTGAACAGTGAGGAGGGATTGGGGAGATGGGACATACAGCCAGAGAGAATTGAGGTAAAAGGAGGGGCAAAGAGGCAGCACATTAGGGGGTGGTGGGGTGGAGAGGAGAAATAGAGGGATGAGGGAGGGGTGTAACGCTGAGACGTGTCAGAAAAGGGCGCCTGGGCCTCCCTGTGGAATGTGGCCTGTCTGCCTCCCCAGAAAGAACAGAGCAGGAGAGAGGGAAGAGAGAGGGAAGAAAGGGAAGAGGGGGCGAAGACCAGTACTGCCCCATCGTCGAGGGGAGAGGGAGGAAGCAGGGAGGGAGGAGAGAGGGAGGGAAAACAAAGAGCGGAGTTATAGGACCAGAGGAAGGAGAGGTGGAAAAGTGAGAGTGCAGTGGAGAGTGTATGGCACTTTGTTGAGGTGCCGGGCACGGGTGTAGACATGAAATGATGCATAGCAGAGGAGAAATGTAAGCAGGATAAATCCTAACAAACCTCAAAGTGTGTGTGTGTGTGTGTGTGTGTGTGTGGCTGGGTGGAGGGTGCTCTGACGAGAACCAGGTGTCTTCAATTCTTTCCTTTTCTTTACGTCTCTCAACCCCCCCTTTTTTTTTTGCAGATGTGAATCCACACTTTGAGCGCCGTCATTTCCCCTCTCCCCTCTATTCTCACCCGTTTCTGTCTCCTCCTTTTTTCGTTTTTTTCCCTCGCCATCAATTAATCGCTTCTGGTGTTCCAGCAGCTACAGTAGTAGTCATGGTTGGTGATGACGGGAAGAGAAGAGGGGAAAGTAGGAGGGAGGGAGAGGAAAAGAGAGAGAGAGAGGGATGGTGACAAAAAGGTGCCGTTTCCTCTTAGGAGTGCCGCTCATCGGTCGACTTAGCCAGGCAGGGAGGGTTTTTCCCCTTTCTGTCTTTTTCTCTCTCGATTGCCCTTAACTCGCTCTTACGTGAAAACAGAAAGTGAGAGGCAGATTGTAGCGGTCTCCCTTCCCCAAGGGTTTAAAAGGAACATTGGTTGAGAAAAAGGCAGTTTCAGAAATTGGTTTGGAGCTTCGATCCCCGATCCCATTTGTCATAATCTATTTTTTCCTCTGTGCTTCCCTCAAATGCTTTCACACATACTGACAATCTTTGTTTCTCTCCCCCTTTTCTCATATACACACACTCCCAGGCAGTTACACACATGCACAGAGCTGATGTGAGTTAATGAAGGGTGTAATTAAGGAGCCACAGTGATGACTGGAGATCAGGGGGAACCGATACAGATCTCAGATATACACAAACACTGATGAAAGATAGCTGTTTTGTGTGCATGCGCATGTGTGAGGGTGTACATTTTGGTATTAATGCCGGGAGTGTTTTTGCGGACAGATGTATGAGATTGGTGTGTGTGTGTGTGTGTGTGTGTGTGTGTGTGTGTGTGTGTGTGTGTGTGTGTTAAAGGACGATGAGAGATGCTGGATGATTCAGATAACGTATGGCTTCCTGTTAGATTGGCGAGACTTAGTAATTACTGCCGGTATGGATGGAGGTGGGGAGGTTTTGAGACACACATAATCCTGCAGCTTTGGCTGCTGGGTTTTTGCTAAATTATGGGAGGTGAATGTTGGTCACTGGGACAGTTATGTCCTGTTTGACCTCCAGCTCTCCTCTAGGGTTCATTTTCAGGTCAGAAGTGCAGAGGAGATGGAGGTGAAGGGGTGACAAGAGAAAGGGAGGAGGAGGTGAAGAAAAAGAAAAGACATTTTCAGACCCATTTTCCCATTTGTTAGCACGGTGGGATTTCATTTAATTACATTATCCTCGTGTTCTGTGCATCTGCATGACAGGTTGTAGTCCATATGTGTCTGCGTCTGTCATTTTCCTGTCTGTACGTCTTGTCTGCATGCATAACCTGTGTGTGTGTGTGTGTGCGCGCATGTGTCCGTCCGTCTGTCGTGTGTGCGGGCCAGTAAATCAGTCCCAGCCCTCTCTCTGAGTGCTGTCACCCCCTAAAAGCTTTCCCTTGGTCTGGGCCAGGCCTTCCTCTTTATGTTTGAGGTCAGTATAGTTCACAGGTCACTAGAGGTCATGCTGAGACAGAGGAGGGGCAAGTTCGGTTGCCTAGCGTCACAGAACACCCACTGCTGTTACCGCGGTGATACAAAGAGACCTATAGAACACCGACTTCCTCCAGGAGTCTTAAAAGCACCAGCATCTCCCTTTATCTGTCCTCTTTGACTTTTATTTCCCGCTGTTGAACTCTCTCTATATGAGTCTGCTTGATATAATGTACTGCATGCTGAATATTTACGTTTGAGACAGCCATTCATTGTCTGAACTGTTGAGAGTTGTTGGGGGGATTTGAGACATTTAATCACACACACTTTTGCATTCCTGCGCTCCAGACATGTAAACACACACACACCTGCAGATCTCATGGTGAGTAATGTATTTCACATGAGTCCCCTTCCTCATATTTCTCATTCAGTGATTTTTTCACACATTGAGACCTAATTCTGAGATGCTGAGATGTTGTATTTATGAGGGCCCATAAAATTTCTTTACTGCTTTTTCCAGCCAGGCCATTGACTGTTGGAGAAGAGTTGGAGAGCAGATTTTTGTTCTCACTATTGATGTCCTTTTGATTCCTTTCATTGTGTATTTCTCTGCTCCATGACCTCCATATACACTTCCACTCTCTAATTACAGAGTAATGTTCATGAGGCCCAGCCGTGGTTTTACAAGTTTATGAAATCATAGCTAACAGGCGTCAGAGTTTTCGCAATAACTTGACTGAAACTGTAATATCTACTTAATGATAAAGTTCATTGTCTACAGCACTACAAAGGAGCACACTACAAGGCTACAAGTCTTGTGGATAAAGAGTAGACGAACAGTAGACATGGTCCACCAGGCCAGCTCAGCCAGCATGGATGCAGTCACGGTTGGTTGACCGAACCAGCCAAGAGGCTCAGAGACAAGAATAGACAAGATACCAACAGAAGAAGGAAGTGTGTGTGTCGGTGTGTGTGTGTGTGTGTGTTTGTCCTGTCTCTGTTGTGGAGACTGAGTTATACACACATCCCTGGGCACCTGAAGGGGTTAGGTTGGGTTTGGTTGCTATGGGAGTGTTTGAAAGCACTCACACTGGGTAGGCCGAGCGCTGTCAGGTACATAACACACACACACACACACACACACGAGCAGGGACGGACACTCTTCATGAAGAAGTTTCTGTTTTCTGAGGGTGAAAAAGTCGATTGTTGACTCTCGCTCTTCAGAAGGTATCGCCATGGTGACTGTAGCCTTTTTAAGAGGTTGTAGGTCAGCGAGCAAAGCTGCATGACCTCATTACCACTCCTGGTCAATGACACTGGAGTGTGACTGTGTGTGTATGTGTGTGTTCCCAGTGCTCACCATCTATTGCTTTCTCTATCAAAAAGCAGCAGCCGTAATTGGTTTTAATTGACATGTGCTCAGATGCAGTGTTTTAGAGTTCATTAAGGGCAAGGCACTTAAAAAAAGAGAGCCTCAGAAAATCCTCTTGGTCCTAGTCTCCTCTCTTTTCTTTAAGTCCTCACTCTGTCACTCCCCCGGCTCCAGACTTAGAGACAGAGATGGACACAGAGAGGGGATGGAGAGAAAGTAAAGAGTAAAGACAAAATGTGCAACCCGTACAAGGCTGCTAGGCAAGTAGTTACCCTGGAAACAGTCGAGAGCCCGGGGTACACACAATGAATACACACATACACACACCACGCACACAATAGATGCACAGGCCTAAAGTGTTGCTAATTAGCTAGTCTGCGCTGGTTCTTTGTGTGAGACATTTTAAAGGAGAGATTAGAGTCAACAGGGAGGAGGAGAGGAATGTAGCTCTTCTTTGCTTTCTTCTTGAGTTTTGGGGTTAGTGTGTGACGGCCTTTTTTTTTCTCCATCTGACAGACAGAATGCATTTGTTGTCTTGTCAGTAAAGTTTTCCATCACTGAAATCATCTAAGTATAGTGAAACTTCATTTGAGATGAAGTAAGGTAGCACGTTAAAGACTATAACCTACATCGTTTCTTCTTGCTGCCTCGTCTAAATAATGTAATATAATAATTGGGTATTTCTCAAAACTTAATTAGAAGCATTTTTTCCTCTGTTTTATAAAATTAGGATGTCATAAGTGTGCTCTAAATTCATGCTCATTCAATTTCCCAAAGAAAAAAAATCTGGTTTATATAACAAGATTTTACTCACCATCTTTATCGCTTTAGAATTGATATCAGATAGGTTAAGCCTCATTTTAACTCTATTATCTCAATCAATTATTGGTTGTGACAACAAAGGTGAAAAGCTTTGCATGCACGCAGCTACATTAGGCACAGGCGGTCAAAGTTGAACCAGGCCATAGCAGCAAACAGCAAAATCTCAAACATTTCTTTTAAAAAAAGTTTGTGTTTATTTTTGTTTGTACTTCCAAATAACTGACTAAGTGACTAAAATCTTTCTCCCTTTAAAAGTTATGCAGCACACATTATAGAGATAAAAATATACCATACTTTGAGTTACTTTCAATTTAAAAATGTGCCCGTTCACATCTGGTTGGATTGACCCTGTTAGGAAATAACATAGTCCAGTGCTTGCACACACTTCCCCATTTCCCCTTTTCTGAACACACCCCACCCCTGCTTCTCATTTAGGGAAGTTAAAGATTTTGTGCTTGTTTAGAAGTTTAACTTCTTGTACAGCAGCCAGCCTTTGTTGTGCCTGCCCACTTCCGGTGTTTGTGTGTGTGTGTGTGTGTGTGTGTGTGTGTGTGTGTGTGTGTGTGTGTGTGTGTGCGCATGTGTGTGGTAAGGGTGGGTGTAAGGGTGTGTCCATCTCCATCTCCACAGCCACAACCAGGTGTAAAAACCCTCTGAACCAGAGACATGAAAGAGTTTTATTTCCTTCGAAGCGGGCAGGCAGGCTAATACTTTTACAGGCCACTGACTAGGAACGTGTTTTTCTGTTTAACCAATAGGCGTCTGTGTGTGTACATTTATCTTCATGTGCGTATGTGTCTGTGTATGCATGTGCACATGGCAGACAGTCTCTGTTTGTGTATGTATGTGTTTTCCCTCTGTCTCCTGAGCTGAGTCTTGGCAGTGTCTTGCATGTGTTATTAGTTTGATTTTTTTTTTTTTTTTGGATATTAATAATAACAGTTAAACGGTTTCCATATGTGAGGTCTGGTTGCCAGGCTAGTGCTATCCTCATCATGGGCTGGCCTTGCACAGTCTCCCCTCTCAGGAGTTGCTCCGGTTGGGCAGGAGAATCGGCATAAACTCTGGAGGTCACCCGGCTAACACCTAACACCGAAGTGGCCTCATCTTCTCAGGAGCATGACCAAATTATTTAACTGTCCTACCTTATACAAGACGAGGGCTAAATATTACAAGGTACACTGTGTGTTTGTGTGTGTGTGTGTGTGTTTTCCGCTGTGGGCTGGGTCTGTCTGGAGTGAGACCTTCCTCTCTTGCCAAACGAGCTGTGTTGAAAACCGCAGGGAAACTGCATATGTGTATATAATATATGACGTGTATTTGTGTATGTGTGTGTGTGTGTGTGTGTGTGTGTGTGTGTGTGTGTGTGTGGAAGGAAACTGCTGTAGAGCTATTTGCCATCAATTAGCGGCCTGGACTGAGATGAGGCCAACAATACAGAGGGAGCTGCTTTTATATTCTCAGGAAGGGAGTTCCTCTCTCTTTCTGTCCCTGCTCACCTCATCATTATCCTTAATTGTCTATCTCTCGATGCCCTTTTCCCTTCACTTAACAGAAAAAAGCTGACATCTCTTTAGGAAGTGGTACATTTTTTTCTCTCTCTCAGTGTGTGTGTGTGTGTGTGTGTTCAAAATGTGTGTGTATGATGATGAATTGTGTCATGATATAAAGCAGTCCTGGGTATTCAGTCAGCTCCTTTTTATGACTGTGCGTATACCCCTGTGAATCAATAGAAACATTAGATGAGTTTAGGGACATAGTTGAAGGGGAGAGGTTTTCTCGTTTCACAAAACAGTTCTGAACTGAAGAGAACCATCTGGAAAACGGCAGGGTCTCCGGAGTTTAGAACAGGTCCCTTTTGTGAAAAATAGGATGTGAAAAAAAAATCTAAAATCAGCCAGGGTTTTCAAACATTACGGCATATTTTGAAGTTCTTTTGGAGTTTGTGAGTTTTTATTGCGTTGGCTCTTGAGCGCGGTCTTTCCTCTCTTTAATGGTCAGTCTGGGCCCGGAGAAGTTTGCTTCAGCCGTTTTAAAACCTCAGCTCTCGAACGGTGCCTTTATATTGCGGAAACATTACATTAAATAGCTGAACGGCATTGCGGCTGGCTGGCGTTTCTGAAGGTGTCCCAGATAGTTCCAGCTCGGCGGCAGCCTAAACAGATTGAGGTATTCAATGCCGTTTAAGCTCAGTTATATTGGTGTACAACTGGTTTGAAGTCCACATTGCTATGAGCGAAAACAAATGGCCAGGAAAGCTGGTGGAGGGAGGCCGGAAAGACCTGATTAATACCAGAAAAAGAGAAGGAGTACGTGAGGAAGACTCGCAGGAAAGGGGCAAAGTCTTGGCAGGGCATAGTTTATTTGTAACCCACCGTGAAATTGAACGGCTTTAGCAGGCTTTGGCTCAGGCTGCCCCTTACCCCTATATGTTTACTCCCTGGAAACCCTTGATCACTCGAAATATATACACAAAATTGCATCTAACTATAAAGAATTAAAATGTGTCTTGAAATCAATGTATTTCAGCCAAAAAAAACAAACAAATTATATAAACAAATGAGGCAATTTCACATTCCACACATTCTTCACTTATTATTTAAACTTACCTTTCTGCCCTGACATAATCCTGCAAGTTTCCAATTGGTTTTAACTTCTGTAGAAAGCATGAGCATCAGCTGCTGTAATGTTTGATTGGGATAAAAACTTCCAGACTTTGGCCCTGATGGTGCATTGTTAACAACCTTAACAAGCTGCAAGGCTGTCAGTTTAAACGGTAACATACAAAACTGTATAAAGTGGTTGTCTTTGTTATTAAAATGCCACATGCTACAAATCTAATCTAACCATATCTTGAATATTGATGTGCTAATCCTAAACGCGGCTTTTACCTTTAACTAACTATCCCAGCCTCACAGCTGCAGACACGGTAGTGGGTCTTTGTCTGACAGTCAAGAGAAGGCAAGGGTCCCCTCATAAGGCCAACAGCTGCATTCACAAGGCTTGGTTTCCATTGGCCTGGACAATCTATTTTAGGCTTCCGTCTAACCCATATCTGCTCTCAGAATTTACTGTGGCGAATGAGGGTATGGGTAACAGATTTCTCAAGAGGAGAGGAGGAGGGGAGGGGGGCGGCAGGGCACAAGAAAGACAGAGCACTTGGAGAAATGCCAGCCAAACTTTTGTGAGTTATACATTATGCGGAGAGGCAGAGTGAAGGCAAGAGACAGATCGGGTGATATAGACGGAGAGAAAGAAAGTAGAAGTGATCTGGGAAAGCAATCTGGTTTTTGTGGTGAGTGACAGTGATGCATTTGATTCGTGAGATTCCACCGCGGCTGTAACCAAGCCTTCACTCATATATGCCCCAAAGTCATATAGCAATCCCACTAACTGTCACCTCCCCAAGTAATCTGACTTTGTGTACGGTGTGTGTGTGTGTGTGTCAGTGTAAATAGCTTTTGAACACACAGGTGAGTGGGTGGTACTGTAGTATCACCATCCTTTTAACAAATTTACATGGTTTGTAGATTGTCTTACATCTGTTCAGCCTTGTCTCATCTTCTTCTCTGATCATGATTCCCTCTGAGCAGCCACAGAAAAAGAAGGAATCAAAGATAAGAGAGATTTAGAGGCAGAAAATCTAGTGGAGAGTAGCAAAGACCAAGCCAGAAGGAGAAAGTAAATTAAAGTAGGAGGGGGGTTTATTGGAGTTTGGAGGTGTTTCCTGGTGCCAGAGTAAGGAGGCACAGTGCAAACGGATACTAGGGATCACAGGGGCGACCCAGGAGGATGGTAGCATCGAAACAGCTTTAGCTTGGCTTTCAGCTTCAATGACAGCACTCCAGAAAGGAGAGAAAGTGGGAAGTACATGTGGAAAAAAAAAAAAAAAAGAAGATCCACCTCTCCTTTCTGAACCCGGTCTCTCTCACTGATCCAAAATCAGAAAGCGTGCAGGCCTGCAGAGGAGCAGCTGGGTGTGACGAGCTTTTTTCTACATCTTCACCCTGTATCTACCTCCTCCTCCTCCTCCTCCTCTCGCCATCTCTCACTCTCTCCTGGGGGAGAAAGGGGGTTTTAGGAATGGACAAGCGGCACATCACAAGCCTCTCTTCCCAGGCTGCTGAGCTAGTAAGGCGAAGAAGGGGATACTTGTTTGGAGCTGGAGAGTTCTGTTGCGTCCGACGCTGCTGAAATATCTGAAACTATCCGAGTTTAGTTGTGTGTGTGATGAAACAATGAGCTTCTCACCCTCACTTGCGCTCCTTTCTTTTTGTGCTTGCTTCTTCTTGATCTAAGAGCAAAGAAATCCGATACCACCTGCCTCCCCCTTGCCCTTTCTAACTCCCTCCCCTCCTCCTCCTCCTCCTTCTCCTTCTCCTTCTCCCTCAAGGACAGCCCACTGTCTGCCCCGGGGGCTGTTTATCTACGGGGGGGGAGATGAGGAGGAGAGGGGGACCGGTTTGTTTCGTTTTGGCCGTCAACAATGGACCTCAGTCTGTGCTGACGGACTACTCCAACATATGGTACCCACCTGTCTCTCTCTCTCTCTCTCTCTCTCGTTCCCTCCTTGTCTCTCCATGCCTCCCCCTCCTTCTTTGCTACGTCTCTCTCTCTGTTTAGATTTCTTTGCTTATTCCTGCGTTCTCTCTCCCTGTCTCACCCAAACATGCTGGGCGGATTAGAGGCCAGATTCATCACACACACAGACCTGTTTGCTTTAGCAACCTGAGCCAGGCACAGGCACACACACACTTACCCATACTCACACACACACACACACACATATAGCTAAGGAGGTCTGGCCTTGCGACATGTTGATTGTTACTTTTTTGTTCTTATCCGGGATACCACCTCGTAACTTGACGTCTCAGACATGGTAGGAGGGTAAACATGTGCGTGTACACACACACACACACACTGCAAGATCATCATACACGTGTAGCAAAAGTACACTTCTATCATTTTTTTCTATTTGATCATCTAACCTCATCATAAAATCCCCTCTTTACAAAAGAAACAAAGTTGTCAGCCATTTTTTTGGAATCCTGTTAAGGAGAGAAGCTAGCCTTTATTGTGTATGTGTGTGTTTATGTGTGTGTGTGCGCGTGTGTGTGTGTGCGTGCATGTGTGCGTGTGTGAGTGACCCTGCTGAATTAAAAAATGCACCGTTATTAAAGGCTGTGTCAGAGGCGATGATTTACAGAGGGGAGCGATGACAAGTCAGAAGAACTCACACACCGAACTCACACACACACACTCATACTGTGCTCTCAGGCCTCCAAGCTGAGCAGTGACCTCCTCACCCCTCCTTCCCCTTCCTCCTCCTCCTCCCTCCCTCTCTCACTCTAATAAAACCTGTCTGACACCACTGATGTGTGTATATGTGTGCGTGCGTGTTTGTGTGTGTGTGTGTGTGTGCTCCGCGGCAGCACAAAGACTCTGTTGTTGGGCCTCCCTCTTAGGCCTCCCTCATATTTTCTTTAAAGGTGCAGTGCGCCCCCAAGAATGCCACAGGGGGAGTGGGGAGTTGGGGTTGGGGGGAGTCTAGGAGGAGCTGGTGTGTGGGTGGGTGGAGGTGGAGGTGGAGGTGGAGGAGGAGGAGGAGGAGGAGGAGGGGGCATGCTTTACAATGCTACAGCTCACCCAGGTCACGGAGAGAAAAAGGCGAGGAGTGAGTGTGAAGAGGAGAAATAAAAGAGAAGGGTCAAAAAGAAGAGTGCTTCTTGACAATGTAGATATGAGAGAGTTTGGCTCTGTGTGTATTCACGTGTGTGTGTGTGTGTGTGGGGGTGTGTTTGCGGCTGTGTGTCAATTAAATTACATTGCTTCAGTAACTAACTGACAATTTAATACGGGTTTACTAATTGAAAACACATGAGACAAATACAACAAATCTCCAGCTTTGAAATATGTGTTAAACGTTAAAAAAAGTACTAGTTTAAGAGCACAAAAAGATGTCTTGATGTGAGAGAATGAAGGAGTTGGTGCAGCTGTAGACGTTTCCTCAGCTGAGTGCATTATTTTCCATATTGGAACATTTCAGGGTGTATTATCACCCTTAGACCACTGCCCTCACCAAAGGAAAAGAACAGGATGTGTTTTAACTGCCATCCACTTTTTTAAGGTTTGTTTGTAGTCTGTTTGCAGTGTCACCGCTGACTCAACTGACGTGTGTGAAGTAAAATAGATGCACGGTTGCTATGGTTACCCGCAGTTTTGTTAGCCTTGTGCACTAGTTAAGTGGCTAAAAGGTGACGCAGTGAACGGTGAGTCGAGCTGTCCTATTGCAACACGTCAACTTTCGTTGGAATCATGTATCAACTCCGCGGTTCAGTTAATCATGAACTGAAAACATCATTTAAGGCATTTAGAAAACAGTTTCTATATACTGTATGTCAGTACCCCTGTATCACCTCCCAGCTAATAATAAACAGTTTTTCCTTCTGTTTATTGCCTAAAATTACATCTTTATAGCATCTTGTTTCAACAGTTTTGTACAGTGGCACATTTGATTAAACTGGGAACGGGACAGATTTGGTTTAAAAGTCTAGAGAATCACATGCTTTGTTGGTAGTTTATGTCTCTCAAATACACCCACATCCTTGAATGCAGGCATAGGAGAGGAGACAGGCATCACCTCTGCTTGGTTGTAGCGTTTATGAAAGCCATAAATGGCTCTTTAATATAGTGGTAATCAGGGTGGTAATTTGGGTGGAATTGTCCCTTATTGTTGCCAGACATGCCTCCCCTACTCCTGCCAACACACACGCATACGCACGCACACACAGACAAACACACACACTCACTCTTGGGCAGACAGGGTGTTCAAGGAGTAATTCACACCACATGCCAACAAACTGGGCGGTTGTGTTTTTTTTGTGTGTTTTGTTTGGTGTTTCTATGCGTGTGTGTGTATGTCTGTGCCTGCTTTAATGCTGAGGTCAAACCAGTAAATGGGAGGGGGGTTCCCAAGATTTTTGTTAAAGTGTTAAAATGTATGTGTGTGCGCGCGCGTGCAAATGTGTGTATAGGCACGTCTAAAGCCACGTCCGTGTGTGTGTGTGTGTTTTAATTGCGGTCTCAGCAAAAGTAGCAAGTGTGCTCGATACAGATGGTTTTCATCAGTCTGACTGCACAGAGAACTTCTCTCTCTTTCTGTCTCCCTCTAATCTCCCTCTCTGTTTTTGTAATTAAACATTACTTAATGTACCCGAGCTTCTAATTTGACAATTCATTAAATGTGTGACAATATACAGTATGTGTGTGCTGCACTGTTTCACAGCTTCACAATTTTCTGCAGTTGTGAAATTATGAAATGATGCAGTAGAACAGATTTCTGGAGCAGTGTGATTGAGTAAGAGCTTCCATGGTAAAGAACATCCCTCATTTTGGCCGTTAATTTGCGGTGTCCACACATACACACACCCTCACACATACAACAGCCCCCCCCCCCTCAAACACACACACACACAGACACACACCCACACACACACACCCACACACACAGACTTTCATAAATCAATATTTACTAAGGAACCTTTCCCCTTTGAGTCAGAGGAAGCAAATGTGCATCCTGCTGTCTCCCCTCTCTAACCCTCTGTCATGAGGTTGTGTGTGTGTGTTTGTGTGTGTGTGGGTGTGTGTGTGTGTGTGTGTGTGTGTGACTCTGCGCTTACAGTAAGTGCAAGGCGGCCCTTGTGTTTTGAGATGGGTGTTTTCTTGTTTTGCTTTAGGAGCAGTTCAGACATTCCAACAAAAATGCCCGTTCCTCTGGGGCTGATTTGTCTTGATGATGGAGAGGTTGGGTCTTTAACACTACAACAAGCAACACAAGAAAACAGAGAAAGATAATAACACATTGATACAGTTTTTATTGTAATTACGATGAGAGGGAGGAAGCTGATATGAGGGGCGGACAGTGGGAGGGTTGGCTGTGGTAGCTTTAGAAGGATGACTCGCCAACCAGCTCGAGCGCAGAGCGAAGGAGTGAAGACAGAGCAAGAGTGAGATGGTGTCACTGGTTTGAATGGTCAGCACTGGAGGGCAGAAAGGGGAGAGGAGGAAGAATGAAGGGGTGGGTTGGTGGTTAGTCACAGCTCTCTAGGTCACAACAGGGAAAACGGTTCCTTACGTCACTCTGACACACAAACACTAGCACAAGTGACACACATGAAGATATGCTGACACACTTCTGCCTCAGAGGATGTGGAAAACCTACTTTGCATCTTCCTCGGAAGGAGAGGTGGAGGAAGAGGAGGAGGAGGGAAAGGGATGTTGAAGAGAGAGTGAAACGGAGGGAGGGAAGGAGGGAGGGCCGAGGAATAAAGAATGGAAAGAAGAGATGGTCAGAGTTTGGAGTTGAAGAAGGTTTTGAATGAGTTGGGATGAATTCAGTCACGCAGAGAGACACACACACACACACACACACACAGCGAAGATATACATACTTGAGCATGCTGTTAGTGTGCCAGGAGGACGTCTCAGGTTGAGGAAATGAGACCTGACAGCTTGGCAAAGAGAAAGGGTACAAAGAGTCAGCATGAGAGTGTTTTTCTGCTTTTTTTTATCTAAATTGGAAAAAAAAACTCTGATTGTATGGGTGTGTGTTGTCTGAAACTTAACTTAAATGTGCTTTTTTTTGGTGTACGATTTGTGCTGTTGTTTAATAAATAATAATGTGATAGTCTGTGTGTGTGATGAACAACTGATCATATCTATTTCTCCCCCATAGGCGCTCCAGGCAGCCAGACAGTTCCTCCTCCAGCAAGCCTCTGGACTCAACTCCCCTGGCAGCAACGAGGTCAAACAGAGCCCTGTGCAGGTCAGTCACACACACACACACACACACACACACAACCCAAGTGTTGCTTTGTCAGAATCTGTATAATATTAAGGCTCCAGCCGCTGCAGCTTTGCTTTCACCAACCTGCCACGTCAACTACACTACAGTATGATATAGGCACATACTTTCCTCTCTCTTTCTCTCTCTCTCACTGTCTCTCGCTCTCTTTCTGTGCATGTGAGATTGTTAATGTGTGTGTGTCTGTGTGCATGCGTGCGTGTGTGAATGAGGTCTTTGTAGTAATTCGGCGAGTGAGCTGTTTTCAGAGTTGAATTCCACAGTAAGCGGACTGAGTGGGGTTAGCTGGAGTGCAGGATCCCCACTGAAAGACACTCGAGGAAGACGCACACACACACACACACGGTTCGCACACATTATTACTTTCAGTGTATGTTGATAAATATCACACATGACATTACTTCTGGCACTTCTTCACAATTATGTGATGTGCAGAGTGCATGTAGAAGTGTGATTTGTAGCTATGCTTCATATCAATAAAGCGGGGCCACGGGTCTACTAGAGCAGCAAGCAGTCTGGCTATTGCACTGCTCTTCTCATTAACGTGCCACATGAAAAACAGACAGCTGGGCCATCACAGTATGGGAAATGAAGAAAGAGAGAGAAAGATGGATGTGAGTCAGAAGCAAGGATAAGGTCAGATTTCATTTGCAGCGTGCATAGCCAGTAAGGTGCTCATGGGAAAAACATTTCACATTTAAAGATGATAATACTTTGCAGGCCATCTAGATAAAAGGCAATTATTTGCAGCTTTTTTGTTTGTAGAGGGATATGCTGCAATATTTACATGTAAATGATACGTGATGTTGGCTCATGGTTTTCCAGGACAACTCCTGTGATGCAAAGAAAATGCCTTTTATATTTCCAGCAGAGGCTAAATGGTTTTGTTTGGAACAATCACAGTAAAAGCTAAGTGTGTAGTACGAAGAGCAGTGGCCTCCATGAGAGGAGAGAGAGAGAGAGCAGGAGAATCACATAAAACGTCATCAGTAGATGAACCAAATAAAAGGATTTTGCAGTGTCGGCCACACAGTTTAATTGTCAAGTGACCTCAGGGAAGTGCAAAACCCCCCACAGATTTAATGACTTATTACTAGAAAACGTCAAAGAAATTAAATAAAATATAAAAAAAGACATATCTTGCGGATTACACCACACTACATTGGAATCAGAATCGCTTTATTTACTTTGGATAGAAACTGGCAGTTGGAGAAATTACATGGTGACTTCTAAGGAGTGAAAGAATAAAATGGATATTCTTTTATATCAGATCTGTATTGGTAAAATAGCATTTAGAATGTCAATCAAAGCAAAATGCTGCACATGTGGCCAAAGTTAATATTAATACACGCAGTAGTTCAACCGCTCAGTCTGACTCTGACCTACAGTACAGTCACCTCTGTGTCTGGCTTTGACGTTGACGTTTCAAATGATGGCGGTGTCACCACTGACCTGAGTTAAACACGAGCACAAACACAGCGCCGCTCTTCTTTGGTGTTTCTATCACAAGATGGGAATTTAATTTAACGTTTAATTTTTCTCTCCCTGACTCATCTCAAGAACAGATAGAGAGTGGGAAAGTGAGAGGAAGCAAACATATGGAGGGAAGTGAAACTGAAAGTTTGCGTGTGATGTAAATCTGTTGTTTTGCAAAGAGGTGTAAGAAACTGCAGCCTGTGTGAGCGCTGCTGCAAAGGGGTTAACCTGTGAGAGCATTTTTGCACAAACAAGATCAAATGCAGGTTGAATTCACGCTCGTGACCTGCCTCATATGCACATCTCTTATATGAAAGGACTATTACATTCCCCTGGTCTCACTCTCTCCCTGTCTTGAACACACACACACACACACACACACACACACACACACACACACACACACTCCCCCTCCTCTACTCCCTCTATCTCTGTCTTGTTTGTCTTGTTTGTTGGTGCCTGGCCTGGCTAGCCACTCTGTACTCTCCAGGGCATCAGTGCTACATCTCTGTTGTCTGAGCTGTCAGATCACATGGCCCCTACACACCCTGCCAACTCACACACACACACACACTTGGATTTACATTTGTGTGTGTGTTTGTACTTGGATCCTCAGAGTCAGAAACACAGACACAAACAGAGCACAAAGTGTTGTTTGTGTACCTGCGTGTAACAGCGGCAGCAGCACTAAAGTTGTTTACTAGACCTCACAACAAACCTGACTACTAAGGTGGCACGTAGACATCTCTTAATTACAGTCATTTTCAGCTTTATGATCATTTTTAAATCGCAGCAACTGAACTCAGTTGCTGTAATTGAAGCAATCATCCGTCGGCCGCAGTGAGCGTGAATGAGCGATGGAGTGAGTAAAGCCAGACGTTTAATCTGGTCATTTCTAAAGGTGGCAGTAAGCAACTGTACAGTGACACAGTGGCTCACATCGGGCACAAAATGGCCGTCCTCAGGTTGGTTCCTGCTGGGCTGCTCTCACACATGCAAATGAGCCTCAGCCAATAATGAGATCTTTAGGAGCTCGATAATTAGATTTTTCCCTTCTCTCTGAGGGAGAACGACAGAGGCAGACAGGGAGAGCGGGAAGACTTCTATTTGTGTCTTGACTTCTCTGGAGAAGCCTTGGTCTGCGTTGACAAGCCCCCCCCCCCCTCCCTACCCCCTCCTTCTACCCCCTCTCTCATGCCTCCCCACCCCTTCCCCATCATATTTCTCTTCTTTTCTTTATTTATAATAGAGGGGAGGATCTGAGCTGAGAGCAAAAGAAACTCAGAGATTATATCTGCT
This sequence comes from Protonibea diacanthus, assembly GCA_028641955.1. NCBI lineage: Eukaryota > Metazoa > Chordata > Actinopteri > Sciaenidae > Protonibea > Protonibea diacanthus. Next base: position 4,838,485 of record CM053978.1, on the reverse strand, counting down.
TTTTGATTGGTTGTTCAGAGATGGTCTCTGTGTTTGGCTGGCTGTGTGAGATGATATCAATCCACTGTGTGCGTGTGTGTGTGTGTGTGTGTGTGTGTCACTGTCACGTGTCACATTCAGGAGAAACTCGACAATAGCTCAAGTCTCCAGACGGGCATTTGCAAGGAAAAATTGATTGTGTGCAACAAAAATTGCAGCTACAGTTGGTGGAAATAATCAGAATAGTGTGAGTTATTATTTAGGAGTTTGATGATTGATGATTGAAGAGGTTTCTTTGGTAATGAAACAAATTTTTTGCAGAAATAATACTTAACAATGTTGGTAGACGATGATAACACTTAGTAACAGTCTGGAAAAAGGAGAAAATTGTCATTTTGAATAAATATGTAACACAGATTGTTATACTTGTGGTCTTATGTCTGTCTTCTGCTATAGTATTATGTCTAATAGATAATCTAGAAGTCTTTTATTTCATGGAATTGTGGGTTGGTAATGAAGAGGTTAGAAATAAGGTTTCAGTCTTGTACAGGCTTTGGAAATTCAGCAGCAGTAACTCTCTGTCAGGTATGACATTAGTTGTTGGCATCATGGAAAAAAGAGTGAATGAAAGCTCAGTCAAAAGGGCCATTCCTTCGTGTAAGAGACTACACTTGAAAGATGTCCTTACCCTCTGCAGTATTTGGATCATTTCAGTGGGCGCTGGACATAATTGGCCACAGTTAGCTTAATTGGTCATGGCACGCGTGCCACTGAGTGAATTGGTGGGCACACAGTTGGCAGACAGAGTGGCAATTGGCGGATTACCCAGCATGATACGTAGCATGCCTGCATGACCTGCCACACGTTCTCTACAATGGACACACTTGGCACGCGCTCATACACTGGGTGGGCAGACACATATACACCCACTTGGCAGACACACGCCTGGCACACTTAACACACTGCCACTTGGCATACACACATACAGATTAACGCACGTGCTTGGCTGTGGCCCATACGTATGTAATTGAATAGTGCGGTGTCCTGTTTTCATGTATTATTGAGGAGCTCGTTTTAATTAGGAAAAAAATGAAAAGACTCATTAGAGATATGTTAATTAGCTCGCCTCTCTACTCTCTCTGGAGAGGGCTGGCACCGGCACACTGGGATGGAGGAAGAGAGGGAGCCACGCAGGAAAGACTGGAGGAAGAAACTGAGTCATGTCAGTCTTAAAGCAGACTATATTTCAATGAAAATATTTTTAATCAGCCTTATTTGCCGGTTTTATATACGCCGCTAAATTGTTTTCTGACCTTCCCCAGCTGCCTTATTTGAACCACTACAGATTTGTGGAAAAAAACTATTGAACATAAGGATTCTGAGGCAGGGTTCAAAGTCTTTTAACTAATCAACAAAAGTATGTGGAAAGATGAGTGTGTAGCCCCCCAGAGTCTGCGGTACTGAAGCGGTTCCTTCTCTCGTTCTCTTTTATTTCCTTTCAAAGTGTTTTTCCCAAAGCACTCCTTTTGTCCACTCAATGAAAGTGCTTAGTTGGCAGTTTCTCTTATTTGATGTGGAGGGAATTGGGGCTGTGTGTTCACGCACGTGTGTGTGAAGGTTGTAGTATGTGTGTGTGTGTTGGGGGGTAGTATGGGGTCCTGACAGTTTGTGAAGGGTGTATGGGAGGAGGCTGAGTAGCCAGTGGAATGGGTTTGGCTCTGGGCAGAAGGGTGGACAGACAGAGGGGAAGGATGGAGAGGAGAGGTTTGGGTCTGGCCACTGAAGTGTGAAACTCTTATTTTGTGATTTGAAACATGAGTGAAATCAGTAATGAAATATGGTCGATAACAGCCTCTCACACTTCCCAATGAAATGCCCCGAGTGTTGTGTGTCTGTGTGTGTGTTTCTGGAAATGTGTTGTCATTTTTATTCTGAAGCACTGGGGCGTTAGATGGAGGGAGGGGGTGGACAAGGGGAGAAGAAGGGAGGGAAAGAGGGAGAAGGTGGGGGGAGGTGGAGAGAGAAGGATTTTCCACTTGAACTTACTGGTCTTTTACTGTCCTCTCTGAAGTTTTTTTTTCTGTTTTTCATTTGTCTGGCTTCTGTCAGGGAGAGCCGAGCGTTACATGCATAGTGCATGTGTGCTTACGTGAGCACAGAACGAGGCCCAGCTCGGCCTGTTTGAGACCCCGACCACTCGCAGCAGCCTGCGTTCCTCCGCGAGCTCAGGTCCCTCGACTTTCTTCACACCTCTATCGTTTCATCTGTTCACCCACCGTCGCACGCTTGCATCCACACAACCAGTCATCCATCCTCAAACTTTCATCTCAGCCCCTTTGTACTTACCCTATCCCCCCATCAGTTTGTTCTTAGAAACCTGCTGTGTTATGTTAAATAACGCCAGATATGTCATATTTGATGTAAATATGTGAAATCTACCTTATCACATTAAGTATAAGCTAGCCAGCTGTGAGCAACTTGGTAAACATTGTAATGAACTGCAGCAGAAATTCAGAGTTCACAATTAAAATGACTTCCTATAGCAACAATTTATCAAACTCACTTAAACTGGAAAAATGAAATGTAAAAAAAAAAATAAATAAATAAATAACTGAAAAAACGTAGTTAAACTTAAAACGGATATTTTACGAGTTTGTGAAACACTCAAATAAGAGAAAGAATTATTTTTGTCCCGTGACAACAATACAGTATATTTCCAAAATGTCAACTTTTCATGAGCTAAGAAAAGCAAACCTGTTTTGGACTTTTCAAATTGCTTTTTTCAGACCTTCCTGTGTTTTCTTTTTAAATGGTTTATTCAGCTTGACAAATTGAGGAATCCACAAGGAAACACTCAGTTTATCGCAAAAATTCAAAATCACAAAATTTGGCGATGTGGTCTTCTTTTAACAGAACATCGACAACACCCTGTCAATTGAATTTTTATGTATAATAATGTGAAATTCACCAAATAGCTGATAAAAATGACTTCAGTCTCACACACTGTAGTTGCCTGCACTTGTGGCTTGATTTGAAGGCCATTGGTAATAGCAACAAAAACACCTTTGTCACATTGAGATTTTTTTTTTTATGCACATACATTGTTCATGGGCTCGGACAGAAACATTACTTGGCAAAAAAGTTTGAGGCGGTAAGATGCCTGTATCATCCTCAGCCCCACCTGGCTTCGCTCATCAGTTCCCCCCAGAGTAATGTGGCCCCTGGCCCTGCTGCAGATTAGCTGGAGGAGGGGTACTCACTAAACACAATGGGGCCCTTTTACTTCCAGTGGAGGCCTGGCCCTGAGCTCCAAACAACGCTCTCAGCACAGTAGGCGCTCCTTCTATTTCTCTTTTTCACTCCTCTGCTTCTCTCTTTCTAGCCCCCTCGCTTCCCCGCCCCATGTTCTCCTCTCGTTTCTTGGCATGATGAGCTCAGACAGGCTGTTTACCTGGAGGGGACTGAAAGAGGGAAGGAGCGATAGTGATGATAGCTGGTGAATAAACAAAAACCAAAAAGAAGGCAGGGAGGTGGTAGGGTGGGTTCACCACACGCCATTAGAGCCGTTACACACTGAAAAATGACGCAGTGCTGACTGTATTTTAAACGGGAGGCTCTCATTTACCCCCCCAGCCTACTGGCAGATACTGTACAGTGGCAGAGAAGGGTCATGCAGTTGACCATGTGCATGAATAAGCAGATATTTCTCCTTTTTTTTTGTACCACTGCTGCTAACGTGTCACACTTTTGCCACCGGTCCAATAAGAAGAGGAGAAGTTTGTGACAATAGTGACATCCGAGAAGGATTTAAAGCTCTCTAAGAAAGGATGCCAGAAAAAACGTTATGGCAATTTATTATGGCGTGAACAAAAGATTCAAAGTTAGAGGCCTGTTTTTATATCTAGGTGTGGGTGTGTGTGTGTGTGTGTGTGTGTGTGTGTGTGTGTGTGTGTGTGTGTGACAGGATGAGAGACAGAAAGCCAGGCGTCCCTTCCAGGGTGAGGTGGTAATGCTCAGTGACAAGGATAAACAGCGCTGGGGTTTGCTCCTACCAGGAGAGGGGGTGGAGGGGTGAGGAGGAGGGGGAGTGGGAGAGGAGGGGAGGAGGAGGTCTGTGTCAGCTTCTCTCTCTTCCTCCTGCTTTCTCCTCTGTCATTTTTTCAATTATCCCTCTCTCCTGCGTGTCCCCATAGACCCAGAGGCAGGGCCCGCATCATTTAGACTGAGAGCCTGTTTAGATTCTGATTATAGCCTCCTTTCTTCTCCCCACTCGCTGCCGTCACACACACACACACACACACACATCACAGTTACACACCACGTACTGGCCGCACACTTTTTGAGCCAGCATGAGGTGAATGACTGTAATGACTGTGGCAGTAAATTTATCTGCTTGTGAAGCCCAAGGGAGTGTTGAGGAAACTGTCACATGGTGTGTGTGTGTGTGTGTGTGTGTGTGTGTGTTTTCTTTTTTAGATTTTGTATCAAACGGACAAAATATTCTTTAGATCATCTCTGTTTATTTTAGATGTGATAATTTGGTGTGTATATTAGGTGATGTTTAAGGCTTAAGTGTTGTAGGTGCATTTTTGTAGTCAGAGACCTCAATTAGAAGAAGGTGAAGGTGTAAAATCCAAAGTTCACTCCTAAATTAGAGAAGTTGCAGTCATTTAACTGGCCCTTTCTCTATATAAACATGGCGCCGTGGTGCAATAGGCCTATTCCCCCCGGCTGCATGCTGGTTTAATATCAGATAGCCCGCCTGCCTCTTTTCCTGAGGTCTCATCTGAAATGGAAAGTGGGGCTTTCCTCCTCGTTAGAATGAAAAGTCATCAAGGGAGGAAAGGAGAGAGGGATGGAACCTCATTGAAATGCAAGTTACATCCCCCTTGTTTCTGTCTCCTAGCTCCTTTGGGACTCCATGCCTTTCTCCTCCTTCTTCTTCCCATCTTTAGGGCGCTCCCTCGCTCCCTCTCTTCCTTTGTTAATCAGTTAAACTCCCTCTTCAAACAACCCCTCTAATTACTCCTCCACTCTCTGTAAACGACAAGGCTGTCTCTCGCTTCTCCTCTCCTGCCTCCTTCCCTCCCCGTACCTCCCCCCAGCTCCCTCTCTCCAAGACAGGGGTTGACCTCTGTCAGCCACCGACCCCTCAGCAGTGTGTATGTATATGCCTTTGTGTGCATGATTGATTCTTGCATGTTAATGATATGAGTGACATCTTTGAAATCTTACTATTATTAGGGGTTCAAGTTTCATATTTGCCAAACACCGACCGCACAGGATTGTGATGATTGTGTTCACCTGCCGTCACAAGCCGTACCTCAAGCTCTAGGCCACAATTTGTCCTTCCAAAAACCTGCTGGGTAGGGTTACTTTCTCTTTCTGACTCTTCACACACATCTCTGTATTATTTCCTTTCTTGTTCCCAATCTCCCTCCCTTCCTTCCTTCCTTCCTTCTTCCCTCCCTTCTTTCCTTTCTTCCACTGTGTGGATAGTATCCTTCCTACCCTACCCACTCTCTGCTCGCCCCTCCGCTCACTTCCCCCCCCTCCTCCTCCTCGTAGCTTCACCTCTCTCCCACTAATCTACCACGCATCTCTCTCTTTTAAATTAACATGCAACACGGAAAAAAAAAAAAATGGGACGACAGCAGAAAAAAAAAATTAAATGCATTTAATAAATGGCTGACTTCAAATCGCCCGGCTTTTCAGACTCTCCCTATTCACAGTCCAATGAAAGGGGAGAAATCATTCACCGGGAGAGACAAAGCCGAATGAAAATATAATTCCGCATTGTGAGGTGCTTTTGTCCTGGCCCGTCAAATCGCTAATGGCGAGGCTTTTGTTTTGTGGCGGCGCTCTCAGGCTGGCGGTGTCGTATGGCGGTGGCAACGCATGCCCCATAATCACCACGCTTTGTGATATTAGATTATAGGGGCAATTAATGGCGTCAAACCTTAACTACTCAGCATTCAGCCTGCCACACACACACACATTCAGCCTTAAACACATGCACACGTGCGCGTTTACACACGTCCACCCACATGCACACACACACACACACACACACACACACACACACACACACATCCAGTGTAGTATATCAACACACATGGACGCGCTTTTGGTTCTGGCGGCAGAGCGTCAGCCAACACACAGAAAGGTGCTATAACTCTAGTAATTATTACGCCTGTGACTTGAAAATGTCAATGGCGGTGTGTATAAAATAGAATGTATGAGTTGTCAGGGAGGAAGAATGGGATGCACAAGAGCAATTAATTACAGCTTTTCATTTGGCAGCTTAGACTGACAAGGCCCGGCGGCGGGGGCAACCTGGCATGACGCCAAGCGGCACCCATCACCACCCCCACCTTGCTCGCCATCCCATCCCCTCTGCCTTTTCCTTTACCAACTGCCACAACACCACCCTTCCCCTGCCTCACCCCACGCTGACTTTATCTTTTCTTCTAATTCTTCTTCTTCTTCTCCCTCAGCTCAAACACACACACTCCTCTTCATACCCCAACACACCTCCTCTTCTATGTTCCTAGCCCAGACACACATCTGCCCCCCCCCATCCTTTCTAACCTATCCTCCACCTCCTTACATGTGGCTGGGAGTGTGTTTAGATAGAGAATACTGTTTTTTATAAAGACAGAGTGTGGGGCCACTGACACACAGAGAGAAAAAGAGACAGAGATGGATGGAGGGAAGGTGGGAAGGGGGAGACGGGGGCCAGGTGGGGAAAGAGGGTGTTAGTATTTATGGCCAATCTTGTTTACAAAGTCAAATCAGCTCTTTACAGATTTAATTTACCAGTGACAGCTCGTCCCCTCTCTTGCTCTCTACCACACAATTCACTCTCACATCACCCTCCCTACCTGCCATCCCCTCAGGTGGTGAGTGGATAGACTGCTCTGACGAGAGCGCTGCACACACCGGCACTTGTGCGTGCCCACATACACAAGCCCACACGCATACGCACAGTCTGACCATGAGAGAGATTGATATTCCACCACGGAGTGAATATAGATAAATGGTCAATTTCAGATGGTGATAACTCATCCTTGTATTTCTCCGTAAAAGAGCCATCACTCCTTAACAGACAGGATTATTTGTATTGAGGAGGCAGTATAGTTTATTGATGTGCAGGCAGTGAAAGCAGTGAGTCTCCGACTCGATCACTCCCTCGAAATATCTCTCAGCGTCTGAACTGCTCTGTCTCTTTATCCCCCCTCATTGTTTTCTCAAACCTTAATTAATAAATTCTGATGTACTTAGTCAGCAGGGTAGGCTGCGTGGTTTTTTCACATATTCCACCTGCATTTATGCAGATGCATGAGTGACTCAGTTTATGATTTTTGTGGTTAGTTTGTCTTCGGTTTGTGCAGTGTTTGTAATCTGATTAACATTTCTAGCCATCTCTGTGTGGGTAGAGTGCTTGCATTAAGTGCGCTTGCACAACATATTCTGCAAGATTCACCACGTTTCTATCTCTCACTCTCACCCCCCCCCCCCCCCCCCCCCTCTGTCTCTCTGTCTTTGCCTGCCTGCAGCTCTATCTGATGAGATAGACATCTCATCAGATAGTCACTTTGTTGTTCCTTTCTTTTTGGCCAGCCTTGACTGTGTGGAAAGAGAATCGGAGGCGTCCTAATCATGTGTTTATGGAAGCAGATAAAACTTTATATCTCATAGGGAGATTGCATATCTATCCTTTTATCTGCCTGTTGTCACAGAAATTGCCTCTTTATTGAACAATGCCAGTCTTGTGTAGAAAAGTGTCAATAAATATGTCTATTTATCTTCTTCCAATGCTGCCAGCTCTTCTTAGCCGTGACTGACGACAGAGAATAATAGACAACACACCTCTCTAACTTTACCTGTCCATACCAGCATACTGTACAACCTCCAGATTGATTCAGATTGTTTGTTTTGAGCTGAGCATTCAGTTTGCAGGTACAGTCATGCACAGCGAGCTGGCTGGGCCTTTTTTTTTTTTTTTTTAACAAAAAAGCTTAACCCATTGATTGAGCTGCTTTACTTTTTGCAAGCCAAAGTGTAACTAATCTAAATACATGTCTGTGTGTGTGTGTGTTTTTTAGGTGCCTGTGTCCATGGCTATGATGAGCCCACAGATGATCACTCCTCAGCAGATGCAACAGATCCTGTCTCCCCCTCAGCTGCAGGCCCTGCTGCAGCAACAGCAGGCTCTAATGCTTCAGCAGGTAAAACACACACACATACACACATAGTGGTTGGACAAAGTCCCAGGCCAGCATGTTCGGATGTGTCTGTTTTAGTAGGTGCTGACACACACTGGGCGTGATTGTGTCTTATTCAGTGCTCTGAGATCTTTTGAAGATAAACACACATCCACATATCCACTTATACACACATTGTCATTTCAAGTACCTCCTCTTTAGCATTGTTGCTAGGAGAATGTGTATTCTCCCGCCTGCAGGCACACACGTGTGCACACACACACACACACAGACGTAGGCCTTTTAGCATCAGCCAGTGAATCATAGTGATTCAGAAATGTGTGTGTTGATGCCCGGCAGGTGAACGAGGGGGTTGCCATGTTGACACAAACCAATAAACACTCTTCATGTGCAACAGATCTGTCAAATACTCGACCACACCAGCCTGTGACCTCCTACCTACACACGCGAAACACACGGGCGACCTTGTACAGCCTGTGAAGAGGATTATTAACGGAGTGGAGATAGAGTAATTGTGGCATAGGGGGTGTCTAGAAAACACATACATACACAGGCAGGCAAGACCAGAGCAGACCGTAGATTTAATAAGGAGCGGTAGCTCCAGGCGAGTATAAATTGCAGTGGGAAGATCTGACAACATGTATCATAATGGAAATGTGAAATGTGCTGGCTTTCTGGAAACAGACATTCAGACGGTTAAGAACCTCTTCACCAGCTCTTTTTTTCTCTAACGAGGAAAAAGGAGACGGGGAGGGGGTTGATGATAATGCACACTCACACACACACACACACACACACACATTACATTCCCACTATTAAAACCACTGAGTTTAACATTGCTCTCCCACTTAATTAACCACAGTATGGACTTACTCTTAGTGTATATCTGCAAATCAGGCACTTTTACACACACTCACACACACACACAGAACAATCAACCAACATATCACTCACTGAAGCATTAAATTTCATATCCCCATGGCAATACAACATTGTGTAAGGGTGTGTGTAAGTAAGGTTTCTGGCTCGTTGCTACACCGCAGTTGTGTGTTTGTGTGCATGTGTTTTAACCTTTAAGTTTCCTCTAACCTTTACTCATGCTACAGCTGCTCTGCTTTTCTTTCTTGGTGTGTTCACTAAAGTCAAGGTCATGGTAATAGGCTGGAGAGGTGAGTGCCTCACTTACACATACTCTTAATGCACAGAGCCACTGAATCAAATCATTAAAAGACCTTAATTATCACTTAATTATTCCCTCAACTCACCACTCTCCAGCCCACAGAGTGTGTGTGTGTGTGTGTGTGTGCGCCTTTGTGTGTGCTTGCATATGCATTTGTCTGTGTGATGAGGAGGCGATCAGGGCTAGTGACGCGGAAAAGAGAGATTAACTCCGCCTAAGGAGCGATAAAACAGAGGAAAGACAGATGGAAAAGAAAGAGCAGCAAGAAGGAATGAGCCCTGCATTTAAAATAAATTAAGGACAAGAAAGAACATCATAGTACAAAAGAACAGTGAATTATGCAAAATGTAAGTTATGGCTGGGATAAGATTGAAACTGGAAATGTAAAACAGCTTGGCACAAAAAGAGCCAGACTATTACATTACACGGGGCGGTGTGGCGAGGATGGGCAGTGGTGTGTAGTCTGCTCACTGCAGGGTCAGACGGATGAGAGATCGAAACAACTGCTACGTTGTGAAGTCATTCTCTGCTGAAAAGCCTCTTTGAACATTTGACGCACCATGAAACAAAGACAAACTGCAGAGGGACACATGTACAGGCTGTTCTCAAGAGGATACCACCCCCCCCCCTCATATACACACACACACACAAACTCACACTGTGGTCAGTTTGAGTTTTCCTGTCCGCCTCGCTCTCCTCTCAGCAAGATTATAATCTTAATGGAGCTTCCTGAGTAAATTAGTGATTAGCAACTCAAACAAACAGACAAGCCAGTCAGAGGAGACTATGTGTGTGTGTGTGTGTGAGAGTACATGTGAATCATGAATTAATGTGTGTGTTTCCATAAATTAGACTGCAATGCTAAATCCGGTAATTTCAAATTATTGCATTTAGCACTGCAGTCTGTTTCATTCCAGATATTATCTGCGTAATTACAGCAGAAAAGAAAATGCTTGTAAAGGTGAGGAACATGTAAGAGTGGGGGGAAAAAAAAGTTCAGTCACTTAAAGGCCATCTGGTTGCTACTGTGGCAATGGATGGATAACCTATAAATAACCACACATAACCTGAGGCTCTTATGTGCATGTGGTATAGAAACAGCCCATTTGAGAATTACTGACTCAAAACACACAACGCAGAGTCCCAGCAGGTGTTTTTTGACAGCAGTACAGTAAATACAGTAAAAGCTGTATTTCACAGAAGAATATCCGCACGTACATTTCCTCCCTGCAGGCTTAGAACGGTCCTGCAAAGCACGTGCCTTGATTTATTTTTTTTTTCTATATTTTCCAGTCATTTAAGCATGTGAGCAGGTGTATTTCAGGTCTGTTGCCCTTCTGCCTCGCTGTATTGTGCCACAATCGGATCCCTTTCTGCAGCGCTTCAACTGGATGTAAATAAATCCAAGCAGGATCAGTCGTATACAGTAGCTCTGACATACACAATCACTTGACACACCATAATAACCCCATAATATTCTTCCGCAGTCTTTCTCAGGTCTGTGTTTGCTTGTTGTGTGTGGTTTGTCAATAAACCGCACACTGCCACAACAATAAACTGCGGCCTTCACTGAGAAGGCTGCATTCCTCGAGACTCCCATTCAAGTTATGATGTCAGACCATGGCGGGGCATTTCACTGTTGGAAGACTGTGGTATTGTTGAGGTTGATACAAAGTGTGTTGTGACTCACTCGCCTCATATTTCTTCCTCCCTCTCCCCCTTCCTCCTCACCCTGCCTCCCCTTCTCTTTCTGTGTCTGTCTCTAGTTACAGGAGTATTACAAGAAGCAGCAGGAGCAGTTGCATCTCCAGCTTCTGACTCAGCAGCAGCAACAGCAGCAGCAGCAGCAGCAGCAGCAGCAACAGCAGGCTGGGAAGCAAGCGGCAAAAGAGGTGAACTTCACCAAGTACACACTCACTCAGCTCAAGTACACTCTAAAGTGTACAAGTACCCTTAAACGCAGTAAAAGCAGTTGACATGGGAGCCAGCAGAAGGAGCAAATCGTACTGAGGATCTAATGTATAGGATGTAGGACACATGCGTTAGCTTTCTTTCTCTGCCCTCATCCTCCTTTTCCTCTAGTTTATTGTTGTATGTGCATGTGTGTCTCAAAACAAAGGATTAGTGAATACAGATTTTTAATTTTACCAGCACGCCATGCAGAGACACTGAAGAAGTGCTGCGCTAAGCCATAAGCTAGCCTGCCAAAGTATTCATTTGCATGCCTTCAGCTCAAAGCCCGAGGTGAAATCTCTCTGTAGGAGGGGTCTGCCACTCTTTTAATTGTCAATTAACCCCGCCAGCACAAGGAGCCTTCCTTCCTCGCGCCTTCTCTCTCTCTCACACACACACACACACACACACACACACACACTAATATACATGAACACACACACTGTACCAGGTTTAACCACAGCTGTGGTACAGTAGGATAACAGAGGATCAACTAGGATCACATCGTGGCACAACAAAGAGGATCTCAATCGATCAGACAAGATTAGTGTCATAACCTGTGTGTGTATGAGAGTGTATATATGTGTGTGTGTGTGCCTGTTTATGCATGCATGTGTATCATAGAGACATTTTTGCTACATGAATGCTCATTCAACAAAATTACGGGAACACACAGAGGACCATGCCGGAGACAGAAAAAGGGAAAAGGGCCTCATGAGACTTTTCTGATAAACGCATGAGAAGACACATCCTAGATTTCTCCCCTTCTTCCTCCTCCTCCTCCTCTTCTCCCTCATCCCCATATCCCAGTGGGCAGATCCACCCCCTCCTACCCCCTGCCTCCACCCAAACTCCTCGCCGACAGCGGTCAACCAACTCGACCGTGACCAAAGCAAACCAGTTGTGGTTGACTCGCATGTTGAGAGGGTGTCTGAATTGCTTTCCCTTTTCTCCCGTTCTTTCCGCCGCTGTCCCAGTTTTCAGGTTTGTTGTCCTGTAACAACTAGACAAGTGCAAACACTGGTCACACAGTTACACATACATGCAGCAAGGGACGGGCTTGATGTGTGATGGTTCACTGCACAAACACATACACTTGGGGGGGAATATGCCTCCCTACAGAGCTACATACAGCTGATATGACTAAGGCCATTTCCAGCAGTGTTTTCTGCAGTTGCTGCAAGCCATCAATCAACACTAAAACACCTTTTTAGTCGATTCTAATGTCTCTCAGGTGCTGTCAGATATTAAGGTAGGGGGTGTGTTTCATTTATGTAATGCAAGCTAACAAGCGATCGACCAAGTGCTGTACATTCATCTAAAACCTACCTAGATGCTTCTAGTTAAGCAGAAGTGTGTGAGACTATTTTTACCAACGTTGGAACCCAGCAGGCCTTTAACTCACCCATAAAACAAGAAAACAGGAAGAGACCGAGGAGACAGCGGAGGAAGAAGGGGGTGTAAAACAGTCTGTGCTCGAGTGGCTCTGACTTTTTGCCCTTTTTCCCTCTTTTCTGCAATTCCTCTTCACTGTCTTGTCTGCGTGGAAGTGATGCATTGAAAGAAAGAGTACGTACGCGTATGTTGAGTCAGTGTTTGTGTGTGTCGCCGGCGCATTTGGGACTGGTCAGGAGTCAGCTTAATGAAGTGACTCTGACCATCGCAGGAGATGTGCGCACGGGAGTGTCCATCTATACAGTACGCGCGTGTGTGTGTGTGTGCGCACATGTCTGTCTGTGAGTGTCCTTCTATATGTATGTGTGTGTGTGTGTGTGTGTGTCTGTGTGACTGGCAGGCTCAGACAGTGTGTGATGTGCTCATAAATCACATTGACAGCCTGTTACTGCGCTAGCTTTGGCCACTCAGCCACAGCTAATGTAAACAGAACACAGGCACACACACACACACACACAATGTGTGTTTTAAAGAACCATATCTCAGGAGGGAACAGTGGGTTGGAGGGTGAAAGAAATAAAATGGACAGGCAAGTTGAAGAGGAGGGGCAGGAGGGCTAGAAAGCGAGAGAAAAGGAGAAGGATGGGAGGAAACAGTTCAGTCAGGACGTTCTGCTCATTTATTGCGACAAATGAGAATTAGGCAATTCACTTCACAAGAACTGCACTCTGTAAATATGACACAACACTCATACAGAGCCAAAAAGATCTGGATTACAGTCTAGTTTGAGGATTAGACAGCAGCAGGTCTGTGTCATGGACTGGACTGTATGTCTGGATAGACTGACCTGTGACAGCTGTGTCCTAACTGAACTACCAGGAAGCTCCTGCAGGTGTAGATTAAAAAAAAAAAGAATTATTACAACCTTTTTGTCCAGTTCATTCCTCATCTATTTATGTTACTAAAACACAATGAGGGCCATGTTTCACCAGATTTACATTCAAACTGTAATGTGAAATAATTCCTTCTCTTGTTAATTCTTGCACATTTCATTAATCACAACTAATGCCATCACTGCGACAGATGCGACACCCAAGCTGTGCTCACAAGTTGCAGATTATAAGCAAATAAAATGAGTTTTCCCCATTTTTAATCCTTCTCTGTTTCTTTTGTGAGGAATAGTTTTCGTGCTTACCCCTCTACATCTCCCTAACAACCCCCTCCCACACACAAACATACTGCCATCGCACTTCTTCTCCCCAGGCACCAAGTCTGAAAGGAAGTGACCTTTCTGCCCTTCCTGTGAGATCCTCTCTGTTCAAAGAGTTCCAGGCTGCCACTCTCTCTCACACACACACATGTGCACACAATGCTCAGTTCCTCAAGTTGTATTTATTTATTTTTCCCCTCCTCTAGTTATCTGTGAGAGATAAAGTCCATCTCTCATGGGGGTTGGTCAGAGGGGACTTCAAACAGCGTAGCACAGACCAAGTCTGCCCCAGACTGGGAGAGCAGGAAGGGGGACATTTATCACCGTAACACACACCGACATTATCGCCACGCGCCGTGTAGTCTCTCCCACTCTCCCTTCAAACTCCTTCTTTCCCTTCACTCTCTCTTCCTCCTCGGGTCCTCACAGCTTAGCTTCAGGCTAACAAGGCTGAACAAATTTTCTGCGCTCAGGCGTCATGCTGCACTTCTCACTTTGTTTTTCAGCAGCAGGAAATTAATCGTTTTATTTATTTTATATGCTATTTATGAAGCGATGTAATGGGACAAACAGACTAAGCTTCAGCTTAAATGTCAAAGAGTTTAGTAAAACATGAGCTGAGTTGATGTTGAAGCAGGTCCAAACTGGTTCAGTATACTTTTGTGTTTATTACTACGATTAAAAAATAACTTGATAACTCTTTCTACCCTCTGTCTCTTTCTGTCTTCTGGCGAACAGCAGTTAGGCAGTAAGCAGTTGGCCTTTCAGCAGCAGCTGATCCAGATGCAGCAGCTCCAGCAGCAACACATCCTCAACCTCCAGAGACAAGGCCTGGTCCCGCTGCAGCCCACCGCCACCATGCAGTCTCTGCAGCAAGGTACGTGTACGCGCACATTTATATACGCAACCCAAGCCCTGCACAGGCACGTACTAACAAACACGCATGCACACGCGGACTAAACTAAGCACACTGGCGCACACACACACACACACACACACAGGCCTGTACCCAATGCCGCATGTGAAGCCTGTTAAGTTAATCAGCCTATAAAAGATAAAAGGAAACCTGATTGGTGGGTTTGTGGAAGGTACTCATTTGGATAATAGGTAAAATATGCCACTAAGCCCCCCGCTTGGAGGTGTGTATGTGCTTGCATGAGAGTGCGTATGCTTGTGTGTGCGTGTACTTGAGAATAGCCAGACGCAAGAACATCATCGTTCTGCTATTGCCGTGCCCACTAAATTTTTTTTTTGTTCCTATATGTAACTTCTCCCACAGTCCCTTCATTTTGTCAGCCTGGTTTTAGAACGATAAAAGTTGACTGTTGACTGGCCCGCCCTTAGTGAACATTCGTGTATACGTGTGTGTGTGTGTCTAACACACACGCACACACACTATCTCACACACGGAGAATGCTTTAGGGCCTCTAAAGTGGCCGTAACATTGCTAAAGCGCTGACTGAGTTGACCAAACAGACCGGCTTCCTTCCCTCCGTCTGTCTGATCTCTCTCTCTCTTTCCCTCGTGTGCAGTCACATGCAATCACACACACACAAACTCTCGTGCTTGCTCTGTAATCACACACACAAAATTTTTTAATTTTTTAATTTCAAATAAGCTTAGTTACCATACAAAAACTTGCACTTACACTTAAGTGGGATTTGTGCATGTGTGTTTATATGCTAAGGGGTTGGGCGGGTGTGTGTGTGTGTCTTGTCCAGAGGGCAAATGGAATTACCAGTTTACAGAGAGAATGAAAAAAAAAAAACGAGTAGATGCAAATTGAATACAAATGAAAAGACAGAGGCTTCAGTTTTGGATTGAAGAGTGTAATTTTTCAGACAGTTGCAACCATTTGGCTTTGGCATCTCCTTCTTTCTCTTTCTCGCTCCCTCCGTATCAGAGTGGAATTTCCCTGCAGTGTGAAAGAGCCGGTCCATTGTGACGGCTCAGCCAGGCGTGAGCCAGAGCATTCCTCTGGCCAGCCATGCCACACAAACACACAAACACACATGCATAAACACTCACACCTACACGCACACACACACACACAACTGCACACACTAATGCCCCGCCTCAAAGGGCCGTTGTGTCCGGTGGAGAGTTGTTGGGGCGGTGGGGTGACAAGAGGGGTCCTGCTATGGTTTTTGTTTATTTCTTTTACTGCGGTGAAATGGAGGCACTTTGCAGACGTCAGAATGAAAGTTCATGGCAAAAAAATAAATAAAAAAGATTAGATAGAACGATAGATTTTTTTTCTGTGAGTGTGCAAGGATTTAAAAGCTTCTTCACTCTCACACACAAAAATCCAGTAAAAGTAACGTCTCATCTATCAGCAGACATCAGAGTCATCGATGGGTGTGTACTTTTAACGGTAGTCAGAGCGCTCTCACTGTTTACATGTTAACACTAGCTGGAGGACATTGTAACAACGTATATTCACCCGAATGCACAAAACAATCTGAATTTTTTTTGTTGACAAATCTGCTTACAGCTTGAGCCTGTCTTTGCTTGCTTTACGCTCATCGGTAAACAAACTTTTTGTCCCAAAAGTTACATTTTATTTCTTGTATTTCTACTTGAGTGGATGTGATATAAGCTGGTCTGATTGAAGTTAAAAGAGGAAACACTTTATCTAACAATCTTTTAGCAACTTTACACTTTCACTCTCAGGGCGTATCCACAGATTGGTCAAGTTTCTTGGATAATACACACACATACACACACATGCGCTCAAATGCAAAGAAATCTATGCTCACACCGCCTCATTCCTCCAGAGTGAGAACTTTTGTTTTGGCGGGACCACAGAAGAATGCAGACAAAGCAGACATAATATTTGGATTGCTGCGAGGTCTCTCTCTCTGTATATGTGTGTGTGTGTGTATGTGTACATGGATCTGTGTGTGGCTGCGTGCGTGTGTACGTGCATGGTAAGATCCATTGGAGTAGGCTGTGGCATTTTAGGCGTCTCTCGCACTGTGAAATTGGAGCAGAAATAACAAAGCTGCGACTAGAAAGAGCTCAAAGTGTGCACCCACCCTGTTCAGACAAATAGTGGTAGTGACAGGAGCAGTGGTGCTGGTGGACGGTAGCTATGGTCAACAGAGATCAGTAAATAGTTGGGAAATAGTAGATATGTGTAAAAATAACAAAAACATGCAGAAATTAACCTCTTGCCTGTTTTAGTTTGTCCTATTTTTCCATCTTAACTGCTCCCAGGAGACTGTATTAGATGCATGTGTGTTTTGACTCTATTAGAATAGTTAGCCAAAGCTCTCTGTGGCATTGGTTTATTTACAGTGTGTCTGTATGTGGGTGGTATTGTAGATATTGTCTCATCTGACTTATTATTAACCATGTTTCTTCTTAGATCTGTTTGAATTAGCTTAACTTAAATATCTTATAATCATATTAGCATTGAGCGTGTGATTAACTGATTTAGGTGCAAGTAAACTGTTTCTAACTGCGTCTCTTTCTCTGCAGCGATGTGTCCGTCAGACCTCCAACAGCTGTGGAAGGAGGTGTCGGGGGTGCAGAGCAGCGAGGAGGCCCTGAAACAGGCCGAGGGCCTGGACTTGAGCACCAACGGCTCCAATTCTACCTCAGCCTTCCCCAAAGCTGCCAGCGCTCACATCCCACTACACAGCCTGGCCAACGGACAGAGCCACACCCCAAAGAGAGACAGGTACAGTGACGTACAGTACAGTATGTCGGAATACTGCAAATATCCACATTGTGATGGTGTGTCTGTCTTCTGTGTGACCCGTAGTTGTCTCTTACTCACACACTCTTGTTATGTCACTTTCGGGCTTTTAACTTTTAGCCTTTCTTCCATACCGACGCACGTAAACACAGTTAACAAACATGCACATGCAGCATATCACACATCACCAGGGTGTAAACGTCTCTCAGCTCATTTGATAGGAGGTGTGTTGGGTTCAGTATGTTCTGTCAGTATGCTGTCAACCACATGCCGGTATATGCCAGTATAGAGGAGAGGAAGGGACGGTGCATGCAGGCCACCTGGTTGAAATGGGAAATTATTCAGTTGGAGTCATGCATAGAGATAGAGATAAATTCTCCATTACTGTGTTGACATATAAGAGGCGCATGCGCTAGCATACATACTTGCTGTACAACGTATGAGGGCTGTGTGTTGTCCCATGGCTGTATTGGCTGCTCATGGGCTTGTCTTCGTCTTTAAGAGCCAGACTGTTTGAGTGGATATCCTCCTTCACCAAGGCAGACAGCGGAGAGGACCATGTCCCCCTTTACTCCAAAGGCAGCCAACCCCCCAGCAGCCAGTGAGTAGCACACACACACTCAAACATACACCCACATTGGTGGTGGACGAGACGGAGACAGAAGGACACTCTATTAGAGGGTGGTCTGCAGTGTCTTTTAGCACTTATCACTGCTAGTTCCAGGGGCATCGTTGACCCTGACCTTTGACCTCATTTTGGAGCAGGTCAGGGTGTGTGTGCATGTATTAATTAAAGGAGCTTCTGTTAGTTGATCATATACGCCTCACACTGTCCTGCTGCAGCTGCGTTGTGCTGCAGAGTTGGCTTTAGTAGACGCTGTATGAAGGAGGTAGCATTAGTGTGTTAGCCTGCTAAGCTAATGCATGGCTGATGTGGAGGGGAATGTGGTTGCCAGCAGTTTGTCATGTCTGCTGTCTGAGCTGCTTCTGAGTTGACTCAACCACAGCCAGCGCACATACACACGTGCAGACGCGCACACGCACACAAGCTCCAACCTCAGCCAGCACATATGATCAGGAAAAGGCGAAAAAGCGAAGGGAGAGGGAGAGACATGTTTCCATCTGCGAGACAAATGGTTTTTGTTAGACAACCTTCTGATGTTGATTTGGGAGAATCCCCATCCCAGTCCACACACACACCACACACACACACACGCGCACATACAAATACACACATACACAGTCATGTAAATATATGTGGAGACAGCAGTCGCCGGCGAAGGTCCAGGTCTGAACCACATCTGCTACTGGACCTGCCACACACACACACACACACACACACACACATGCACAGATACAGTTATTTTACCCTGGGCCCAAACCAAACCTGGCCCAGTCTTTCATCGCCACACACACATACAACAAACACACACGCTCATAAATATGCACAGATACACACACACGAAAACACACACACGCACAAGCTCACCACAAAAGAACAACCAGCACATGACGGCAGCCGCCACCAATCAGTCATGGCTGGTTGGTCCTGTGCCGACTCTGTGTCAACTCCTGAAACGTAAGAACACACACCAACACTAACACACACATGCGCAACACATACGCCAAGGACAGAAAGACAGGTCATGGACTTAAAGAATGTGCCTCTGAGGTTGCTGGACCAATTCCCTTATTTGCCTGGCTTCTGTAACTGACCCCACTCTGCTCTATCCTCCTCTCTCTGCACTTGGCTTCGTGAACTGTACAAACTAATGACTGCTAACCAGACTCAGATGGCTGTAGTGATGCTTCTGCTGCTACAGTTAGTTTTGCATGTGTGTGTTTGAGTTTCAGAGTGTGGCATATTACCGCTTTGCCTTTTTATTCTGCTTTTATTTGCTGTAAGATTTTAACAACATGTAAAAAAAAAAAATCTGTTTTACTATCTCACTGTTGTCTCTCTTTGTGTGTGTGTCTCTCTCTCTCCCTCTCACCCCACAGTCACGAGGAGCATGCCGGCTCCCATCCTCTCTACGGCCATGGAGAGTGTAAGTGGCCTGGCTGTGAAGCACTGTGTGAGGACATGGGACAGTTCATCAAGTAAGTTAACAGCCTCGCAGAAATATGATATATGATGCATAGGTTGAGGTTACAGATGAATATAATGCACCGCACAATGAAAAACATACGCTGGTGCTTGACAAGGATGACTGCCTTCCGAGCTGAAGAACATTGAGTTAAAGTATGAACGCTCCAAACTACATATGCCTGCACACTGTATACTTAATACTGCATTTGGAAAAAGACAGTGGCAGGAGTTCTGTCCTGACCAGCACTTCTGTTAAAGCGGCTGCTGGATGAAGGAAACTTTTTTCTCCAACTTCAAAATTTTCTAGTCACACACTTCACTCTTATTGACCACAAACCAAATTTAAGACCACATTAAAACGTCCTCCAGTTTTTACTTAAACAGGCTCCTCCTCCGATTCGGATCACCCGAAGGAACAAAGGATGAAGCAGAGCGAAGCTACAGTTTGTGCTAAAATGTTAGAGCGTCGCATTTTTGCATTACCTCACTAATTCATCTGTTGCAGTCTGTTACATCACATTCGCCATGAGGCGCTCACGTACACACACACGTGCACAAACACACGGGTACACACATACGCCCGACGTGTGTGTAAGTTCTACGTCTTTCTCAAGGAAAGTCTGTGGGCATCCTCTTCCTCTGTCATTCCACGCACGCTTTTTCATGGCCTGTGTGTGTGTTTAATGCAGGCGGATATACGTGGTCTCTTCAGTTCATCCGTGTTTGTATGTGTTTTGTATGCTTTCGCCCTGAAGGGTCATACAGATTGTGTCTTTGCTTAAATAGAAAATAATCAGATCATCCATATGCACATCTTTTTCTTTTCACACAGAGACATCAAATAACTTCTTTCTCACTCCCGCTCTGCGTCCGTTATGTTATTTGCCACTTTGGAGTCACTGGGGTGTGCTGATGCAGTAGCTGGCCTTGACATTCTGCTACCTCCTCCTCTGTCAGAGACAGTACAGAGGACTTCCCCATGGCACTATGGCTGCTAACGAATGCCTCACAAGCCTCTAATGAAGCCCTAAACAAACTCACACTCTCATTATCTATGTGGAACTTAGCTATTTGAACAGCGAAGATATTAATAAGCCGGGGTGATGAAATACGTACACACACACACACACACACACACACACACACGCATATATATATAATCACAGAAGTGTGCGTGGTGATTGTGATGGCATCGGACAGTCAGATCAAAGCGTGCAGGCAGGCTGGGAAAGTTTGGAGAGGAAAGCTGTTGTTTGGTGTCTCATTTCACGTAGCCCCAGGGCAGATGGTAGGAGAAAGAGAGATAGAGTGAAAGACTGTGTGTGTGCGTGCGTGCATGTGTGTGTTAGAGAGAGAGAGAGAGAGAGAGGGAGAGAGAGAGAGAGGGAGATGAAAAAAAAATAGAGGCAGTGACAGATAATGCCGTCAGTCCGACAGTGCGCTCCCTTCCAGCCAGCCTTAGTCATCGCCCCAGGAGGGAAAAGGGTAGAGCAGAAGAACAGAGGAGGGAGACACTCCACTATTTCAAGCCTTTCTTCTCCTCTCTTCTCTTCTCCCTGCCCACCTCCCCTCCCTCTCCTAGTCCTCTGGTATAATACTCTGGCTGTGGTCGGTGGAGCTGGGTGTAATGTGGGTTAAAGCCTTGTCTGCCAGCACTCAGAGGAGTAAACAGAGCCTCATTGTCGGGACACATCGAAAAAAAAAAAAAACCCTGCTACTGTTTATGGCCCCGCTATAGAGAGAGGGGAGGGTTTTTTTGGGGGCAGATTTGGTTGGAATGAGTGTGAATCATAGGCATTTGGGGAGTTGCGGGGGAAGACGAGTGGGAAGGGGAAAGTGGACAGGAGTGTGAGTGAGCAAGAGGGAGAGAGAGAGAGCTTAATAGAGAGTGAAGGAGAGAGAGGGGTGAGATCATGTTTTTGTTATTATTATCGTGCACTTGTGTTGAGCCGTCTATCTGCCTGGATTAGCCATGCCATGACATCATTGTTTTTGTTTCATTTCTAGTCTTCGCCTGATATTGCCTAACTTTATGCTTTCTTAAAGACACACACACACACACACACGCACACACACACCTCCTTGTGCAGCATACATTTTCATAATAAACAAGTCAGAAAAGTGGCTTTATGAAGATTACACAGATTATAATTTAACACCGCAGGATATTGCAAAACTCTCTCTCTGATTTACTGATGCACAAACCTCACACACACACACACACACACACCAGGCAGACAGTGGCAACCTGTGAATAACCTTGGCGATGACAGAGTAGAGAGAAAGGGATGGAGGAAGGGAGAGTAGGGAGGGGTGGGCTGGGAAAGATCAGAAGGTCCCGGGTCCTCCCACATTGGAGGAAACAAACAGCGCCACCATTCACATACACACACACATCCATGCACATGCACACATGCACACACACACACACACACACGCACGCACACCAATGTTAATACGTGGAGTTTAGCTAACAGAAAGTCTTTAGATAAGGCTTTGTGTGATAACAGATGAGCTCATATCCAGGTGGTTGTCTTGGATCATGGCTCACTAAGCACCAATGAAGTATACACACACAAAACACAGCTGCTGCGTCCTCCACTAGACAAAATAAACTTCCAAGATTGTGATTTATTTTCATGGTGCTGAAACAGCTCATAACTCAGTTTAAATAAAAGCGAAAAAGTCGGGTTTTGTTACTTCATTATTCAGGATCTGTGAATTGGTTTGACAGCAGTTCTGTTGACTCAGTGTTAAAAATCATCACCAAATTGTGATGCTTTTTATGAACTTATTTCCCAAAGAATGATTGAACACAGACCCTCTCGCTTCTCCCATCACCTTTTAGGCACTTGAACAACGAGCACGCCCTAGATGACCGCAGCACTGCTCAGTGCCGAGTCCAGATGCAGGTGGTCCAGCAGCTGGAGATACAGGTGAGTTGCGCGCACGCATACGCACAACTTAATTTTAATCTGCTCACAAACAAAGTCACGAAGACTGCTTCAGCCAGTCAATGGCAGTAACTTGTCTGAGGCAGGGCAGAGTTTATGGAGAGCAGTGGAGCTTGTAATTTAAAAGGAGCAGTCGGCAGGGAAGCTGCCATCGCTGCTCCAATTATAAAGCTGCTCTGGTCACCAGCAAGAGAGAGCGAGTGCTGAGAGAGGGGAGGAGGGAGGGAGAGAAGAGAAGAGAAAAGAGAGAGACATGAGCTAGAAAGAAGAGGACCAGGGTGCCTCTCTTGTTCTTAAAGTGGTTCGTGCACACAGTCCTCTTGAAACATCTCAATTCTCCATCAAAAGCAAAACACACGGGGAAAGAAGTGAACTGCTACATAAGGAAAGTTCCCAAAAAAACACAAAGGCTGCCTCTTCACACAGACACCTTGTCATAGTCTCCAAAAAACACTTCTGAATACCCTTTTCACATCACTGCGTGTGTATGAGGGTGGGGGGGGTGGGTTAGCATTGTGTTTGGTGGTGGTGGTAAACAGCGTTTAGTTGAGCCCCTGAAGCCATCGCCAGAGAACACAAAGTGACAGAGAGGCAGCTGGTGTCACATCACATCAGGACGGCCGTCTCTCTCTCTCTCTCTCCCTCCCTGACATGTCACTTCATCCCTCAGTGGTCCACAGGCGGATCACCACTCCCAACAGCACACACACACACACACACACATAAACACAGCAGCACAGGCACTGTGTTTAAATATCTCATATTTGTACATCGCTGGAGTGTGTGAATATGTTAATGGTGCCATCAGTCTAAGTGTAGATCTGTTGTTTCTGGAGGCTACGCACCTCCCCCCCCACCCCCCACCCCCCCTTCACTCTCACACACACACACAAACACGCATGCAGGATGCGGCGTTTTCCACGGGCTGTAGCGGCACCCATTAAACGGCAGTTAACAATGTCAAACGGGGACGAGTGTGTCTGCAGGCTAGTGTAAGTGTGTGTGAGAGAGCTGCGGGTGCCGAGGCGGGCTGACTCTCCTATTCAGTCTCTCTGCCTGAGGTGTAATTGTAATTGTAATTCTGTGTCAATACCGCATTATATCAATCTAAGGGGTTACAAAATGAGACAAAGTTTTTTTTTTTTTCATGGTGATCTCCATCCTTGTCTGTTTCACAGCTGGCAAAAGAGAGCGAGCGACTCCAGGCCATGATGGCGCACCTGCACATGCGCCCCTCAGAGCCAAAGCCTTTTAACCAACCTGTAAGTACACACACACCCAAATTATCTTTCTCTACCCTCGACCACAAAATCTTTACTCTTACTTCTTATTCACCTACAAACTCTTCTCATAATTGTACAGTTTCTGTATCCCTAAACGTTCCTCTCTTGCCGTCTAGTTTGGTATCTACGCCCCCTATTGACCAGCGTGGGTTAATGTGTTGTTATTTTTTTGTAACTGATGAGGACTACTTTCTGTCTGCCTTGTTCTTTTTCTCCACACTCCTTTTGGTCTTTCTATCTTGTTTCCCTTCACCCGCTCTGTATTAAGCCTCTCGTGACACAGTGCATAAGAGAAGTATGCTTTGATAGTGTTGTCCTTCCACAGAGAAGTGGTAAATTCCAGCCATTCGCACTGTGCCAGGATTAAACTTCAGTTTTGTGTTTTGATTCAGCATTTGAAAATTGCGTTTTCTCAGCCTGTCTGAGATAGAGCGAGAGAGAGAGCAGCCAAAGCAGTCTCTCACAATATTTCCAGTGTTTTTCCGACAAAAAGGATCAAAATTTGATGTGTGCGTCTGTGTCTGTGTCTGTTTCTGGGTGTGTGTGTAGGTCCACACTGCTTGGTGAGGTTGTTATTAGGTATCTAATGAATATTTCATTATTCAGATTGACGAGGAGTCTTATTAAAATATGAAGATGTTGAAATTAATTGTCAATTAGAGCTAGAGTGTCTTAATTTGAGGGGATATAAATGGGTGCAGCCGAACGTGTGTGTGTGTGTGTGTGTGTGTGTGTTTGTGTGTTCCTGTGTGTCTGGGTGATGTGTTGATCGCAGGGGGATCAGCTGCTATTAACATCTAATGGGAAATCAGGAAGAGGCGTGTTCTGTCACCGCTGGAGACGAGCCTCGGGGTCAGGGATTGGAGGAGGAGGGGCATGGGAGGGGCGACGGGAATGGAAACAAAGCTTGGCCTCAATTAACGGGGTTCGACTGTTGCCGTGGTGATGTGGCATGGTTGCAGCGTTAATGAAGTACCTGTTAAACAGCCCCGCCCCCTCAAGTCAAGCTTAAATGGTACAGAGAGCGGGCAGAGTAAAGGGAAGACGATTCACACGTTTTGCAACACACACACACACACAAACAGATACAGTGGTTTTAATTAGTCTTAAACTAGGAGCCCAACAATGGCGGTCCCAGAGAGACTGGGAGTACTGGTTCTGAGGAGTACTGTGTGTATGTGTGTGCATCTGTGTGCAAGGCTCTGCCTAATTGGGCCGTATTGGTCCGTGAAGACTTCGCCACCGCAGAGTACATGTGTGTGTTCCCTTCTTACAAACATGCTGTCGTGTGGTTTCGTATTTGTAAGCGCAGGGTTAATTGCAGCCAGCGCTGTGTGTATAAATATATGTTCATGTTCTGTGTGTGCGGGTGTGTGTGTGTGGTTCTGAGCGAGAATGCAGGTTGTATTTGGTAAATGATAGAGGCACAAATTCACAGGTAGTGTTGGAGGCTTTATTTTTTAGTTAATGTGAGGAGTGGAGAGTTCCTAGATGTGAAAAGTGCAGCGGTGGTAGTAGGAGCTATAAACTATAATAATATTCTTACACAGCTAGAACAACTGAGATGTGTGTTTTTTGTTTTTTTTTTGCGTGACATAAAAGCATTAATGCTTTGATCTCACCTGACTCTGATCCTACCTTGTGTATCTCTGTAAACAGCAGCAGCACTCAGCAGATGGTGAAGCTTTAAAGTAAACACAAGGGAAGCATTAGTCATCAAGAAAATCCATTTTATGTCCCGGCAATAAAACGATTCTCCAACCTCAGTGCAGAAATTGTTCATTTTTATATTTATAATGGATAAGCCCTCTAAAAGTTAGTTAAAGTTTCTCACCTTATCCACCATGATTTTTATTTATTATTAAAAGTGCCGAAATGAAACTTTTCCAGCTGATTAAACAGGTAGAATAACTCCCCTCCTTAAACCTCCTTAATGGACACAGAAGCTCAAATAATAACTCTATAAGTTTTGCGTGTCTCTCTCTCTCTAGCTGAACCTGGCTTCCAGCGGCTCTCTGTTAAAGCGGGACAGCGATGCCTACCCAGAGGGTCTTCCTCACCCCCCCACCTCAGCTGCCACCCCCATCACCCCTCTGCGCCAGGGACCCTCGGTCATCAGCTCCTCCAGTCTGCACACACACTCCCACTCCCACACACACGGCGTTGGGCCCATACGTAGGCGCAACTCCGACAAGTACTGCACCCCCATCGCCTCAGGTAGACTTTAACATACACTGACTCACTACCTGCCTTTTTATGTCATTATTGCTGTTTAATTATAGATTTATAATGGACTCAGATTTTATATATTGTTTAATCAAATGTTAATGACTACTCTAGGTTTTACTTACACTACATGCTGTTGAGATGTGTTTTCCACCGATTTGAAAAGTAATAATTCAAGACTTGATACACAAATCACTTTCACTCATGCCGCAAAGAAAAATATTCCTTATAAAATGACTGTAGCCACTCTTATATTTAGAGATATATTTAAACGTGTCTTACAGTGAAGTCACATATATTCACATCACTATAGTCTTTAAACATGAATAAATATGGGGCATGTCATTCCCCATCTCTCTCTCCCCACATCCCTGTCACTCTTCAGCGGTCTCTATCGGAAATGAAGCTTGAAAAGCCCCAAAAAATATCTTTATAAAAAATGAATAAATATGATTGGCTTCTAAAGAAAAAATGTAGACGAGTGAACCAAATTCTTCCCCTTTAAAAATACCTTTATATTTAACATGTCTAGCTAAACACTGTGAAGATGTTTTAGACTATTTTTTTTGATTTATTTACTTTAAAAATGCCACTTCTGTGTCATCATTTAGATTTGAAATACATTTTACACGTGCCATGCTCAAAATTTGCACATATTAAAAGTTTACATCAGCTAATTTGAGATTGTCCTGCCCTCTTTTTTTTTTCCCAGAGCTGGCTCAGAACTGTGAGTTCTACAAGAACGCTGATGTCAGGCCTCCCTTTACCTACGCCTCTCTTATACGTCATGTGAGTCTCTCAAGTGGTCCGCTTCACTCGTCACTTCTCTTCATCTGTGTTGTTGTCTAAATCTTGTCATTTTCTCTTTTCCCCCCCGTCCTCAGGCCATTCTGGAGTCCCCAGACAGACAGTTGACTCTAAATGAGATCTACAACTGGTTTACACGAAAGTTTGCCTATTTCAGGAGAAACACAGCCACATGGAAGGTAAACACGCTTATGATGCACACTCTGCCTTGTTCGTTGTCCTTCTCTGGACATTATATCGGTTAGAAACGATGCATCCTATAAAGAAAGGTTAAACTAAATGTGAATTTCTTGGCCTCGTATTTTGCATATTTACCTCGAGAACAAGTTTAATGTAAATATCCTGCAAAACTTTACTTTGGAAAACTGAGAATCAACTAATGGAGGATGGAGACCGGAGCAATTAGCGAACTAGTTTGGAGTTGTTTAGATGATGGTGGAAAATGAGC
Organism: Protonibea diacanthus; assembly: GCA_028641955.1. Classification (NCBI taxonomy): domain Eukaryota; kingdom Metazoa; phylum Chordata; class Actinopteri; family Sciaenidae; genus Protonibea; species Protonibea diacanthus. The sequence continues at coordinate 4,811,030 of CM053978.1, read as the reverse complement.
AGCACCATATTTAGAAAATGAAAGTTTTGACTGCGGTTCTGACTGGTTAAAAGCCGATTCTGTCAGAGCACAATATTTTGACTGAACTAAAATGTGGTATACAACTCTGACTGGGTAAAAGCAGATCTAATTGACTGCAATGTAGTTGTGGTCTTTGCCCACTGATGAAGCCCCTAACCCAAGCAGATGCTTGCTGACTTTTGTTAGACCACAATGAGAGAAACAAGATTTGCAGGCAGGTTTTTTCAGTATTATTCAGAACATTTGGATCCATTTTGAAGGCCTGAAATTTAACATTCATACCCAGAATCATGAAAGCACAAAAACATGCACACACGCTGACTTTGCACAGCTCTTAAAGATATGACTGATTTGACACATATTGGCTGTTTGTGTCCTTTATGAGACACTCCTACTGCCCTACTGCTTCTCCTTCTTCCACACTCTCGCTCTCCCTCTCAGACCCAAACAAGTCTCTCACCTCCAGCATGGCACATAGAGAGTCGGCCCCACTTAGCCTGGCAGAGCCACATCCAGCCGTTCCATAGCCTCATTACAGAGATGCACATACAAAGCTGACACACACACACACACTGCTCATGATCACACACACTGAATTTTCCCTCTCTCTCTCTCTCTCTCTCTCTCTCTCTCTCTCTCTCTCTCTCTCTCACACACACACACACCTGGCCTGATCCTACTATTGTAGGTGCTGACCCATTTCTACAGAAACCTCACACTAATTTGAGTGTCAGTTCCTCCAGAGAGAGGGAAAGTGAGAGAATGAGCAAAGGAGTGACAGAGACAGGAGGAGGAGGAGGGGTTAGGAGAGACCCCAGCCTTCCTCTAATAGCCCTAAACCAAGAAGGGGGACGAGGGGTGGGGTGATGATGGAGGGATAGAGGGAGGGGTGTGGAGAAGGTTAAGAGACGGGGCAGCTAGGAATATCTTTACCTCCTCATCTGACTTTTATGAATTTTAACTATTAATGTCTGGTGTCTGCTTCCTGCGCCGTTGGCCTCGCAGACCTTTAAATATAGCTCGGCATTATGGCCTTATGTATTTATATAGCAGCTCACAGAGTCAAATAGGGCCGTAGAGATGTATGTCCTTTAATAAGCCGTTATATTTCATGAGGACAGCAGCAGTGTCAGGGAGTGGAAGTCATTGATCATAGAAACGAAGGGACAGAGGATGTGGAAGAGACGAGAGGGAGAGAGAGAGAGAGAGAGAGAGAGAAAGGGGTGATTGAGAGAGGAGGAGAAATTAGAGTTGTTTCACGGTGTCGCATGATGAAGAAAAGGTTTTTATTTTTGTTTAACTTGACAGCAAAACAGCATTTCATCGACTTTGTTTTTGTCAAAGGCGGAGGAAACCAGCCCATGCATAAAGAAAATTAGAGTTCATATATATAGTTCCAAATATTTATTTTTGACTTCCAGTGCTGTGATGTTAGTACTGTTAGCTAGTACTGTTCCATTTCTACTATTTTATGCTACTACTACACAGGAAAATGTTGTACTTTTACTTTGCAGATTTATGATTTTAGGTACAAAACACACAATGATCTTATGAAATATGATATGTTGTTATAGATTCACCTACCCAATAGGATATCAAATAGTTCAAATTAGCTTCACCACAACCAACTACAGCAGCAAAATGTGGTTTATCGACAGCATAATATGTAATAGTATAATGATTATAAGCACTTTTATTTTACTCATTTAAGCATATTAAGCTAATAATACATATATAGTTTAATTTAAGTAAAATGTTCTATCCCAGCATGCACCAGCCAGCAGACATTCACATGTCCAGTAGCACCTGTGTCCCTGAAATAAATGTATTTATTTTTCTTTTTTCTTTTTTTTTGTGATACACAATTCAGTCCTTCTTCCAAAAATTCTGCCTCCAGTCGTCGCCCCCCTCTCAGCCGGAGGGAGTGGAGATGAGTGGCACATGTGCTGTGACCCACTGTAAATGACTGCTAATGTTTTAACTGGGAGAATTAGGCTTTCATCACGGAGACGAATGCAAATAGCACTGCAATAGCACTGGTGTCTGGCGTGTGTGTCTGTGTGTGTGTGTGTGTTTGCACTGTCAGGGTGGCGGGCACAGATTGGGGTCAGACTCATTTACAAAACTTAGCATCACGGCTCGGGGGTTGAGGGGATGCGGGGGAGAAAGGGTTCCTCCGCTGATTATGGCTTGTGTAATTACGTGTGTGTGTGTTTGTATGTGTGTGCGTACGTGTGTGTATGTGTGTATCTGCGTGTGTAATTACGGTGAGGAGTGATGCATGCCTGGCCTGTCCCTCCCTCTCGGCTTAGAACAGCGTGTCAGAGAGAATATGCAGGATTTAATTATAGACGAATTAAAATTGGTAATGAAATTGGGCATGAACAAACTACAAATAGCAGATGAAAAGGGAGGCCTGTCCCTGGGGGGGTGAGACGAAGATAGCGGTGTGCCTGCCTGCTTGCCTGTCTGAGTGCCTGTGGATGTGTGTGTGTGTGTGTGTGTGTGTGTGCTGATGATGACTGATTAGAAAAATTGGGAGATAAAATAACGCTACTAGAGTACCGCGGCCTTGTATTAGTGCTGCACATGGAGCTACAGTATGTGTATGTATAAAACGTGATGGGTAAAAATAGGACTATTATCCTCGGGTCACACTACTTAAAAGGTAACTTAACACCGAGCTGGAAAGCATTGTTTGTACTGAACACACCCTGAGTGAGTGTTCTTACCTCCAGCTAGGGAAGAACTTCAAGTAAAGGAACAAAAAAATAATGATTTCAGCTGGTGTTGAGTTTCTCTTTCAGGAAACATTTCCCGCTTATGCAAGTCCTGGTGTATCATTAAATTTTAGATGTGCAGCTCAGACAATTTAAGCCAGGAAAATCCTGAAATTAACAGGCGACATCAGGGAATATTACTGGGTAAACTATGAGTCACTTAACAGATAAAAGTGAGAATGCACATTTTTCTCCATCACAAGCCAAACTGTTCGGCCCCTTTGGATGAAAACGAAGAAGAAACCAATTTTAAAGCAAAGTTAACCAATGTTTGAAGTACCAATGACCAATGTCAGAAGAAAATAAAACTATAAAATAAAATGTGAAAAAATTAAATACTAAACTGAATTAAACAACAAAATAAACAAAAACATGCCTGATAACGGAGCTCCGGCCGTGTGTAAAACTCTCCCTCTTTTCTCTCTTTTCTCCCAGAATGCTGTTCGCCACAACCTGAGTCTGCACAAGTGTTTTGTTCGTGTTGAGAACGTGAAGGGGGCCGTGTGGACTGTGGATGAAGTTGAATACCAAAAGAGGAGACCACCAAAGATGACCGGGTAAGTGCGCACGCACCCAGACACACACACACACACACACGTTGCACACACACATTTGTTTTCTCGGTGCACAGTTGAGGTTGACGTGAGTGTGAGCTTATGGGTGCTGGCACTATGATTGCTTAAATGGACTCTGTATTATTACCAAGAGGCCAACTCAGCAATCAAATGAAGAAAAAAAAAAAAAGGGGTTGGGGGGGGGCTGCCGGGGCTTATCGTGTGCGTACTGTACTGTACATGTGTGTTTTCCCTGTTTGTCGACACCATTAGTAAGCAGCTGTGTGAGATGCAGGAGAGGAAAAAACCTTGTTAGCGTATGTAAACAGATGTTCTCTCCAACCGCCAGAGAAACCAGGGATAATTACACACACACACACACACACAAACACACACACACACACACACACCTGCACGCCAGATATTAGACACTTTCAAATGTGTCTGTGTTTTAGCATCTGTTTACAGTCTGTGTGTGTTTCTACTTGTAACAAACATATTTGTGAGATTCATCAAACTGCTTTGGCTGAGGTGACATCTTTTCACATGTGTGTTCAATCTGTGATTCTCACCCCTCTCCCCCTTTGCCTCCCCCCCCCCCTCTCTCTCTCTCTCCCTCCATGTGTGTGTAGAAGTCCCACTCTGGTGAAAAACATGATTTCAGGCCTGGGCTTTGGATCCCTAAATGCCAGCTACCAGGTAAGGAATGCCCTCTCCTCCCCCCCGATCTCTCTCTATCTCCCTGTCTTTCACACACACACTCTCCGCCACACACACACACACACACACACACGTAGCAACCAATCGCAATCAAGGGCACTAATATCAATTCCCTCTTATAATTAGCAGATTCCCTAACGACGTTCACACCACCTCCCTCCTCCTCCCACACCAACACACACCCTCACCTCCCACCTCACTTTTTTTTTTTTTTTTTACACATGCGCCACCCCCCACCTCTACACACAAACACACACTAGAACCATTTCCACACGCCTACGCAGACCGAACTCGCGCGCACACACTCACACTTTGCAATTTTGTGACTGAGATGATTTATAGCGTCAAGTAGTTGTCAATTAAGGTTACGGCATAAAATTATCGCCTGTCCCAGAAAATCCATGTCTGAGCCAGTGAGAATTCCCCTCCTTTTGTCTTTTTTTTTTCTCTCCTTGTGTGAGAGGGGAGGCGGGGTGAGACTTTCACTCACCAGTGTCCAACCTGTCTCATCTGCAAACAATTGGATGTGAACGGTTTGGACCAGTGACAGAAGCTGACCCCGTTGATTCAGTTGTTTTCTCATCTGCAGACATTGATGTTTCACAGTGTTTACGAGTGTGTGTGTTTAAGTTGAGTTTGAGGTTCACTTAACATTCCTGTTGAGACCTTCACATGAGCACACACACACTTAGGGATAGGGTTTTTAATGTACAAGCACAAGCCACGATGGGGAAAGTATTGTATATAAGTGCCCCCTAGTGGTTTGTCAAGTTCACTAGCAAGTTAGTGGCTTCAAATGTGCTCCACATGGAAGAGCTCTTAACGGTGCATAAAGAAAAACTCACATTTATTATATTGTGGTTTGCATATTGTTATGTTGCAATTAAATAAACGTTATATATGGTGGATGGATCATTTCCAGGCAGCATTTTATGACGTCACGCAACTCCTTTGCTGTTATCATTTCATTTTTTTCATTTTATATGTCTAACTAACTTTTAGAAGAAAAAAGGACTTTAATGTAAATCAGTTCTTACTTAAAGTGACAACTGTGTGTGTGTGTGTAGGCGGCTCTGGCAGAGAGCAGTCTGTCCCTGCTGAACAGCCCTTCCCTGCTGAGCCCTCCGTCTGCGGCCAGCCTCAACATGCTGCATGTGGGCCACGATGATGTCAGCTCCACTGTGGAGCAGGTCAACAGCAACGGGAGCTGCAGCCCCACGCTCAGCCCTCAGCAGTACAGGTACGCATGTACAACATACTGTACATACTGTACATACACACACAGAAACATGAAGATGAAAACTGCTTTCACATTAATTCACTAAGGATTTTAACATTTACTGTCTACACGTAGGCCAGCGTATTCGAATAAATATGAGATTTTTATGAGCGGGTCAGTGTGGTCTACCTAATGGAGAATTTTAGCTAAAACATGAAAGGAAACCTCCCACTGGAGAAGTTCTGTTATTATATGGAAGCAATTTTTATGAGGCTTTTTACTCAAAATATTCAGATTATGATCTATAAAAATAAAAAATCTGAATGTTAGTTTTGCGTTTATAATTTGCAAAATATTATTTTACACAAATCAAGAATCCTACAAGGAACAATAACACAGATGCGCAGAAGATCCACCTTCACCAACTGAAACAACGACATTGTTGGGTTTAAAGTATCATTTTTGAGTCTTAGGTTAACTTTAACTGCACTAATGTGAGGGTGGAGAACAGCTGAGATAAGAGAAAATACTTTTTCATGTGTTTATTTTGTATTTCTGGTGAACTACCTCTTCGAATGTTCCAAAAAAATATTTTTATAATAAATGATTGGCATCTACCCTCACCCGACTAACAGCTGCTTGCTCTCTCCTCCAGCCACCCGGTGCATGTGAAGGAGGAGCCCACTGAGGTGGAGGAGGACAGTCGGCCAGTTTCCCTCCTGGCCGGCGTCACACACAGCCTGCCATTGCCGAGCGACGAGCGCGACCTCGAGGAGGATCTTCCCACCGAGGAGCTGGAGTAGGACAGATCCAAGACGGACCAGAGGGACGAGACATAGCAAGATCAATCCCTCGTCAGCGTGAAGAGGAAAAGATAGCTTCAGTACACTTAAGAGAAAAGAGAGAAAAAAGAGAATGTTTTTTTTTTTTTGTTTGTTTTTAAGAAAATGCAAGCAACCAAGGACGACATTGAGAAACTCCAAACAGGGTTAGATGAACTCCGTTACTTTCAGACGCAAAAACAAGGCTGTGGAGCACTGCTTTACCTCCATGTGTTTCTTTTCCAACACGTGGCTCAGAGGTGTAACACCACTCAATGCATACACACTCACACGAACACGCACACACATGCGCGCACACACACGCACACACATTCACTCACTTGTCAAACCTTGTCTCCATCATCCTCCCTGGTCAAAACAGCCTCTGTGTAGAGACCCCGAGAGGTTCGGACACACACTGTCCTCCTCACCTCGCCACTCTGCATACACCCTCCTCACTGTTGTCTCGGGCTGCCTGGCTAGCCGTTTTTATCTCCACGTCAGTTGAGAAGACACACAGGTGTGTGTGTGTGTGTGTGTGTCAGAAAGAGAGAGACACTCACGCAGGATTATGTGTATATAGATTTGGAGCAGTCACCAGGGGCTGTGCAGTATACCTCTCCTTCTTTCTTCCCCTTCTTTGAGTCAATCACCTGCTTTTTCATTTTCTTTGATTTGATTGAAATGAAACTGTTGGCCTTCAAGACGGGAAGGAAGGAAGAGCGCTTTCAAAGATTACCTCCAACAGTGCTCCAACACTTCTCCAGAGCAGGCTCCTGTGTGAGCCCATGGTGAGGCTGACCCCCATGGAGGCGGCGTGGCCCTGGTCCCTGTCCAAACTTCTGCCCCCCCCCGTCGCCCCTAGCAAGACACTTAGTGACAGACACCTTTTAAACTCTTTGCTTCTAAGTGAGACAAAAAAAAGACATTTTCCTACCCCACTTCCATCCCTTCCCACCCCCCTAAACCCCCCAAAAGACTGCAGGAATAGGACCATTTGGTGCTGTCCTTCTCGTCTCCGTCTGCTAGACGGAAAGACGAGGTCGGAACACTTTGAGAACGAGAAGAAAAGAGGGGAAGCAGAGAGAAATGAGGGAGGAAGCGTCTACAGAAATATTGTGACTAAAAAAAAAAAAAAAAGAAAAAACTGTTGATGATTATGGAATATAACAAGAAAAAAAATGTGTGGTAGCTTTTGTCATTTCCTTTTTATTTTTTATTTGATGTTATCATTGTTTATTTTTGAGGATCAATATTTCCACGGTGGCGTTCTGTTTCGACGTACCTTTTCTAAGGATGCTGTTTTTGTTTTTGTATTGTAATTTGTTTGATTTACTCTGGCTGTTCACACCATTCCAAATGAGTATTGGCAAGAAAACAACAAAAAATATAATAAGAAGAAAGCGCAGTATTGTCCCAATTTGTGATACCTGTCCCCCACACTCCTGCCCCTCTCTCCCCTTTCTGCCCCAAGTGTAGCAGGCAAGAAATTTGGAAATAGCACTTAAAGTTGCCATTATCCAGACAGATTATTTAACAGCTGAATCTTTTTTTTTTTTTTTTTAAATTCTCTCTCATTCACTTGTTTTTGGTTGTGTATTTAGTTGAGAACTATCAGTAATGCTTTAAAAAATATATATATTATTACTGCAGTCAGAGAATACCTCATCCCACGAAGATTCTGCCTGGAACTGTGTCCAAATTGATAAACAAATAAGGGGGAATTCTTTCTGTGGGACACCAAATGTGGCAACTCTGCTCAGCTTCGATTCAAAGCTCTATGGTTGTAATAGTTACTGTGTAGAAGCTATCTGCAATTCACTGTGTGAGTTTGTGTTAAAGGAATAGCACGTGAGATTTATTTTTTTGTTTGTTTTCCGTGAGCATAAAAAAGCATTACTTTTCTCTACAGTGCCATACCAAATTTAACGTTTATTTTAATCTATTATCTGCTTATTCCCATTTTATTTTTGTTACAGGTAACCAAAGAAATATGTAGAAAACCAAAAACCCTGTAGTTTATTTTGCCCTTTTTGAGTTTCTTTTTTTTTTTCTTCTTCTTCTTTAAGAATTGGCCAAAAGACAACAAACCAGGAGTTTGAATTTTTTCTTATTGTATTCATATAACTATTGTGTTGGAAATTATACATGATTTACAGTGCTGACCATTCCAAAAACCAAAGTGTGTAAAGCAAACTAGAATTTGGAGACATCAAAGCTTTTACATGATAAGCGGTTACAAGTGACTCACATTAGGTATGAGGCCAAAAAAAAAAAACGAATATTAACCAACCTCGCACAGTTCCTCTGAAAAACAAGAGAAAAGAAAAAAGCACTTAGAGGTGAAACCCTGTCTTTCCCATGCTCAGGCTAAACTGTGTTTCAAACACAATGCTAGGACTGGCCCTACTATTATACGAGCAAAAAAAAAAAACGAGGCTCTAGTGAGACATTTGAACACGTGTGTCCCTTAACAACCCGAGATGCCAATGAAAACTGAGGTTAAACACAGAATGAGAACATTTTGCTCCCTCGAAACGACCTGGCTTTACTTTTTCTGGTGCTGCCGTAATGGACATTTGAAGTTTTTCAGTCTAGAAAACCAATACCCTCCTGATCTGTATGTAGTGTTTACAGGAAGAGGAAGTGTACTGTAATGTGGTTGTAAAAGTCACATTTTTGGACAGGGAGGAGTTATTCCAAAAACATATATATTACATTAAAGAGGGAACGAAAAATATACCAATGTAAGAGGAAAACAACCAAGGGACATCATGTAATTAAAAGTTGGGTTCATATTTTCATACTTTTTCCTCAAACTATCTCTTGCACTTCAGACGATTTTTCTTATTTAATGAAAGAACCTTTCTGATGACTTTGTGTTCAAACAGGACTGTTTCCTGTCACATTAGAGACTGATTTCTAACAAAGTACAAAGTGGCAGACAGGCATCTTGAAACGAGATAAAAACCAAAAATAACACTACCTCCTTTTCAAAACGGTTCAACACATAGCCAATGGGAGACTGAACTCTCTTAAATATTTTTTTTTTTCTCCATTCTTCCTGGATGATAATAATGAATGCCAAAATTGTTGTTACACATACTGTATGACTGACAAAAAAAAGAAGCTATTTGGCTATCTGGACTCCCTAACACATCTGCTTAAGCCCAAAAACATAGAGACGTTTCACTTTCCATGGAATTAAAAATGACTACCTCTCCTTAAACCACATCTAAAGCACTCTCTATGTCTCAAAGTGTGTTGTGAAGTGCTCACTATATATGAAAAGTTTTCTATCAGCTGTGTAAAACTGACCATATTCGTACACCCAGTTAATGCTGGGCTGTGTGAACAGCCTCTCGACTGTGTGCTTTGACTGTATGTGTGCATATTCATGATCTCAGCCAATGAGAAGCTGGTTGTTAATGGCTATCTGGTGTAGCAGGGAGCTGGTTGTCAGGCGTAACGACGGGCAGAATATATCAGTGCCACTACACACACAAACACACACGCACGCACGCACACACACACAGGGGTACAACAGAAGCATAGAAGCAGGGCTATGGTTTAGTGCAACGGAGGCTCTGACCATCCAGATATCCAAAGACCCACAACACAGCGGCACCCGCTTCACCAAAACACTCGCAGAGACGCTGAGAGGACTAACACACACTTAAAGAAACTCATCACTACTACTAGTAATATCCAAACCAAGAGGAACTGCTGCATACAGTACATAGATGATCTCTGACTTGTGCTTTAAGGTACACCTGTAAACAAAGCTGTTTTATAAAGATGTAGATTGTTCACAGGTCGCCATGTAACACTTCTGTTCTTTCTCCAGCTTGGCATAACATGATGTATTCTTGTATATTAATGCTTGACTTATCTCTCCAGGGCATTCTTTCTCATTTTGTCCTTTGATTTTCTCTTCTTCTTTTTTGTTTTCTTCTTTTTTTTTCTGCACCTGTTTAGCTATTGTAAAGCTTTCAGCTCTGATTCCTATACTGTACTGCTAATGCTGAAGTATATGTATTTATCATATTAAGTGCTGCAGGTATCTTGGTTTTATTAGTTTTGTTTTGTTTGTTTTCACTTTTTTCAGTTCTTCATAAAACGTCTGGGACGCTGATTTTTTAAGTGTATTATCTCAAAAAAAAAAAAAGAAAATTAAAAGAAAAGTTAGATCAGTGGTTTAGGTAACACCTGTTTGTATATTTATCTTAGCTAGGTCTATTTTGATACTTTTTTGTCTCTGTACTGCATTTATGCATTTTTAAGGAAAGAAAAAAAAAAACAAATGGAAAACAAACTAAAAAAGTTACTTCATTATGTATTGATACCTCAGAAGGACTTTTTCTCAAAGACAGGACCAAAACCTCCGAAAAGAAAAAGAGAAAGAGGAAAAAATGTAAGAATATGTAGCCCCTCTCTTGCTTTAAAAAAACGCGGAGCTCTTGAAAGGTATTGCTGTTGGTCCTCTCAGGTGCCAATATGTGTCCGAGCTCCCTGTGACCCCCTCCCTCTGACCCCTGACCCCTGTCATTCCTGTGCTGAACTCCAACCCACAGAGCTGTCAATCATCTGCAGGTGCCATGGGGGTGTCACTGAGCCACACACCTGGCCGGTGGTGACCAGTAACAAACCTCATCTCCCAGTCCCACAGAGGCAGATCAAAGATTGACACTGTTGCATTTTTGATACTCCTCCTCTTGCGTAGTCTCAATACCAAAATGTGGAATGGCTTGCAGAGATGCGGCTCATCCTCTGACTACCAAAGGCATTGCAAGCAAACATTTGCTTAGTCCAAACTCCTGAACTGTAACCAAACTGTAACCAAACCAATGCCACAACCTTAACCAAACAAAAGCCAAGCTACTTCCAAAACTCTTCATCGACTTCACTGATCACCTTTACTGATAGCTGTTATCTCTCGTACATCCATGTAATGGTGTTATTGGACCAGCCTGCATCCTGTCGGCTGGTGACTGACTCGAAGGACACAGGGAGCCCAAATCCTGACGTGTGATTGGACAGTTCTGAGGTGTCATGTGAGGGGGAAGGGACTCTCAAAGTGGAGCTTTGCCTGATGGTATTATCAAGTAGACAGCCAGAATCCGATGGAACTACCACTTCAGCTCTCCTCTGGTTAAACCTTAGGAATGTGTGTACATTTTCAGCAGTGACTCTCTGAATCGTTTCTTAGTTTCAGTTTACCTGTTTACCTCTCTTTATCCTTTGGTTTTTGTTCTGTTTCTTGTTATTTGAAAGTGTGACCCGAGGAAGAGGCGGGGACAGGGACTGGGTGACAGACAGACAGTGGAGCCCAGCCCTCTGACCCTCCACCCCGGGTAGCCATGTAATGCCAGTCACTGCCCTTTCCTTCATGCTGTATAAAAACACACACATATATCTGTGTATTTGTAACCTGAATCTTCTTGTGTCTGTTCATGCAGACAATAAAAAAACTGTACAGTAGGTCTAGTTGCATGTAATCTGTACTAATTATTGACAATGGCATTATAAAATGCAATAAAATACTTATTACACTGTCATACGCTGTGTCCTCCTTCTTCTTCTTCTCCAGTAATAGTCAGCAGTGGTTCCCAACCACTGCTGTGGGAGTCCCAAAGGTGTCACAAGATAAATCCCTGGGGTCCTGAGATGTAGATCTATTTCTCTGACTTCACTGTCTTGTTGATTACCAGATGATTTTTACCTCCAGAGACCGCATACAGGTTTTAAAATATATCAGTCTGCAAAGGAAAAATTATTCACAACTACTACACATAATGCAGCCCATGATAAGGCACTGCAAACAGATTGCTTCATTTAATTCCATTTAAGGGGTCATAAGGCTAAAAGATACCCTTGAAACTCATTACGACAATGATATATTTTCTCTTTAGCCTGGCCCTTTAGAGTTATCTCGAAATATGTTAATTCAGTAAAGCTGTAAAATATATATACATGAATTGGACGTAACACCTCTACAGAATGATAGAATTGAATACAGAAGCCCTACAGTGACCGCTACATTAAAGCTTTAATTGTTGAGACCGTGTCAGAGGTGTTGACGGTTGTATTATCTTTTGTGTTCTATCGCGATGACTCTAAAATATATATATTCTTAACCGTGACCTCTGGCAGACTACTTGTCATATAAATGCTTTACTCCTTCAGCGGCTGACTGGTATAATTAAGGGGAAAAGAATCACAGCAACTACTGTTAATAATAAAGGAACGCTGAATGTTTTTTTGTGTCATCCAGTTAAGTCTTGCTGTACAGACTCCTGTGAAAATGACATTTACTTAAATTTAATTGCACTGCCATTTCATCTGAGAAAACAAACATTTGACACTTGAAACAATAAACTGGTCATTTATAACTAAAAATTCTTATTTTCTTGTAAGAAGTCTGTATGATGAGTTACGTAGCATTTAAAGTGACACCCTCTGTCATTTGTTTGCTTTCTGGTGTAGGACTTACTATAAATGGAGCTGTCTTGAGGACACGTTTCAATACAACCTTATAGTTTGCTACTATAATAGCTGTGGTCTTTATACAGAAAATACACTTCTTTTAATACCCAGTCTTCATATAGGAGAATATGTTACAGTCTTTACAGGATGGATCAAATCATTTCATTGCAGTGTCATCACAGTAAAGTATCAACCCTACTTGAAATGTGATTCTCATTAGACGACAAACTGCTGCTCATACGGTAACTTTTCCTTGAGTTACGTGTTCGCCTGTGTCGGCCCTGCAGGCCTTCAGAGAGGCCAGCTGCTGTGTTGTGATACAGAGAGTGGCCACCAGGAGGAGTAAACAAACCGGACAACACAAGCAGCATCTCATAAACACAAACCCAGCAACAAACACGCCAGTGCTCCACTGACATGGTCTGACCAACAGGGTGGGCCAGAGAGTACAGAAGAGCAAAGAGCTCTGAGTGAACTACCTGTAGTGCCTCTATGTGATGAACACAGGTGACTGGAGTCTTGTGAGATTATAGAACAGATGCTGTATGTAGTAGAAACTAGTTTATGTGTACTTTTTTTTTAATCCATTCATCCATCTTCCCCTCTCCTGCTTTACCTGTGTTTCCCTTGCTTGCAGGTTTGGCACATGCCCTACAGCTTATCTTTAAACTTCTGCGCAGCGTCGTGGATGTGTTGCCACGGGGAGAAAAAATGGAAACTGGCTGGTTGTTTTTTTGGAAAGTTGAAACTTTGTTTAATCTTGTGCTTTTAGTGAACTTCACCGTTAGTCAGCTGGGAGGAAACTCACTCTCGACGCTTAAATCCCTGTGACATTTGGTTTTGGGAGAGACCCCATCTTAAGCCTATCTCACACACGCACACTCACACACACAGAAACACACTCACTGGCATGCACGCATCATGAATACTAAGCAGAAACTTAGGGCTATATACTTATACAAGGTGAGCCAGGGTGCAGAGCAACACACAAAGAGGTTATTCTTGGCGTGGCACAGTACTGTTTGGCATAAACCTGAGTCTGAAGCTCTGCATATATTTCTTAATGCTCATCTGGACAGAGTAAGCAGTGGGTGTGTGCACATGAGTGGGTGCTTCTGCAAACCTGTTTGTGTGTCTGGAGAAGGATTTGTATGTTTATGCATCTGCTTGCCTGTGTATGTGCATGGACTTGCAATGCTAAATCAATAAGTATGTGTTTGTGTGTGCGTGTGTGTCTGTGTATCTGCGTGTATGGGTGGGTGTGGAGGGTGTGCTAGTCCCAGCAGCATGGAGAGCACTGAGGTCCAGGCAGACCTTGTGAGTCACAAAATAAATGTACTGAGAGCCATGCTAACATCTCTCACTTCTCGTTTCTTTCCCTGTTCACTCACTCTGTCATCCTCTTTCTCGCCCTTCTTCCCCTGGGCTGTCCTCCAAACAGCTTATTGACTCACTCAAACAACACAACATACTGTGTATCTGTTGCTGCATGCATCCACGTGGATGTGTTGATTCTGTCTAAAGAACTGAGACTCTCTCTCTTGTGTCGACATGCATTTTTTATTTTTTTTAATGATAACATTCAAAGCACGTCCAAGTATTAAACCTTGGAGGTTTTGTTGCGATTGGCTTTACATTTTTATTTCGTGACAGACCACACTGCTGTTTTCATGGCTTTAAAAACTTTTTAGCTTTTGTTCTGACCTCATTAATATTAAATATGTTGAAACATGTTGGAGTGGTAAGCTTTTTCTTCGGTACAAACTGGGCTGCACGTTTTCTAGTGATGTTACAGATCTTTTGGGTCAGTTAGACTTGTTTGACCTCTCTGGGGTGAAGTGATGTTTCATATTTCGTAGGGGCATTCTGCCACCAACATGCCATCAGTTCATAATGAATTACTAAGGTGATAATGAAATGTTGAGCTTGAAGAGGATAAACAGAACATTAGAGTGTTTGGTCTTAGAAATGACAATAATTGATTTAACACAAATTGCATCAGTGCACTGCGTGTGAACGGGGCCAGTTCATCCTCTGTGCAAATAAATAACTGAACTGGATCAGTTTTTAGCAGTAATCAACGTGTCATGTGTTGAACTAACTTCAGACTAACAACGGTCCTGAAATACTTTGGCTCTGCCGTCTCGTGCATTTCACAAGCAAACATGGCACACAAAGAGAGCTGAAGAGCTCTGTAATACTTCTCCAAAAAAGTTTAACAGTGTAAGCAACATCAAAAAAAGAAGAACACAACTTCCACAGATGCTGGGTCATTGCCCTGGTTTTTAAATAACTAGCCTCTAATTGTTGGAGTCTCACAGGTATGCTTTTTTCTCCCGAGAGAAGTCATGAGTCTGATGAGAAAGTGGATGTGTGGCAGAGGGGGAGAGAGAGAGAGAGAGAGAGAGAGAGAGAGAGAGAGAGAGAGAGAGAGAGAGAGAGCGAGAGAGAGAGAGAGAGAGAGAGAGAGAGAGAGAGAGAGGGCCCCTGCAACAGAACAAAAGCATCTTTGTGAGTGATTGGAACCACATTTTCACCCTCCTCACTCTCTCTCTCTCTCTCTCTCTCTCTCTCACACACTCTCTCTGTCTCTCTCTCTCTCTATCTCCCAGTCACACCACACCGTTCAGAACCACTGTAACAATCAACGTCAAAAGTTTAGAATAATACACAGAGACGGTCTCGGCAGATACTCCGCTGTGTGTGTGTGGCTCCAGTTTCACTTTCCTGTGAACACACACCTACTCACACACTCTCTCTCTCTCTCTGCCTCTCTGTCTGGACTCTCTACATTTCCTCTGCGTTCACCCTCCCACCCTGCCTGTCTGCTGATCTGATGCTGGGTACGGGGTCTGGATGTGGCATCTCATGCAGTCTGGTCAGAAGAACACGGAGCGGTGGAGCAGCTCTCACCTCAGTCCTCCAGTGCTGGCGAGCTGGAGAAGGCAACCTGCTCTTTCTCTCAGTGGACTGGAAAGCCTCTAAAGCCTCAGAGGCCTAAGCCAAACAAAGAACAAGCCTACGTGCTGTGCGAAAGGTAGAATTGCTTTCAACATAGTGAAGCATGGCATGATTGCCTTTGTGAGGACAACTTGCCCTTGGTACAGTATGTAGCAGAATAATTATAACTTTTATGCACTGGTACTTAAATCGACCTTTCAGCTAAAGATGTGAACCAAAAGTAGAAGAAATTACGTTTTATACTAGTTTCACACAAAAAAGAAGCACAAGTGTGGGTTTAAAATATTTGATATAATACTGGATCTCCTCTCACAGTGAAAAACCTTGTTTCATCCGTTCATTTTATTCTATAAAAAAGGTGCCATCATAGACTTTAAGGTGCAAGGTAAAATATTGTAGTAAGAAACTGAATTTTTCGTATTCACTTTAAGGAATAGTTCAAGCAACATTGTGGGAAATAAGATTATGAGCTTTCTTGCAGGGCGTCTCTCATGGTTACGCAGCTCTGGTGCCAGCAGCCAGTTAGCTTTGATTTGGCAAAAGGTAACAGATTAAATAAATGAGATATAAGCAAGTTCTTTTTATTTCAAACTGTTCCTTTAGGACAGTTATTGGTCAGGATCAGGGGCCAGATATAATCTTCTCTTGCTGTTGTACTTATTTCTGTTCCTCTGCACACACAAAAATACTTGTGCATGTGTCTGTGTCCGTGTGTGTGTGCATGATCAGCAACTCCCGTTTCATAATTGGAAGCTGATTTGATAGCACTGTGGGAGGTGAGGAATGTGGAAGGACACTGCCATATTCGTCTGCCTGCTGCACTAGACCCTGGACGTTCCGAATAGTTCTCGTTCACCTTCACAGCTGCCACTTTAGAACCAGAACAAAGGGAAGCAGCTAACCTGCAAGGTGTGCAGCAACCACCACGTACTCTATGACAAATGTGTTCAAAAATGATTAAATGACCATTAAATGAGGTTCAATTAAATTACCTTTGAGTGCCGGTGATTCATTTAAATAATTATGTAAATACCAAGTAAGTAATAGAAATTAAAGCTATCAGACTGCACTGCAGAGCGCTTTGTGGGTGCGGTGAGTGGTGAAGTGTGTGAGTCATGAACGGAAGTAAGAGGATAGAGAGCATAGAGCTTTTCAGGAAGCCGATGACAAGAAAATTTCTCCACGCTCATTGTTGGAATAGGTGGAGGGGACTCAATCTTGTATAAACACACCGTACTTTAATGTAGCCAGATTGTAATGTCAACAGGCTTCAGGGTCTTTTGAAGCTTTCATTGGGTTTATTTACACGGGGTCTTCTGTTTTTATTACGCATTAATTGTACTGTTTCATTTTGGGCTGGTGTGATGATGTGATCCGATAAAAGATGAGAATTTACTCATTAACACGTTTAACACACTGTGATCCTGTGAATTAGCTGAAATGAGGTTGGATTTTAATTTGATTCAAATTTGGGAGTGCCCCTGTCCCATCCTGTTAAAAAATCCCCTGCAGAAGATGACAAATTGGTAAGTTATGCATGCAAAGCAGCAGGGAGGAAAACTACTGTTTAAAATGTGTCGATATGAATTAAGTCAAAAAGACTTTGAAATGCTGCTGCTTGTTTCTACTGTGCATCCGTTCAGTGGCAGGTTTTTGTTAAAACCATAAAGGAGTGACACTTATACTGGGACAACCTCGCTAAATTTTCATTTTATTCCTTTAAGAACTATGTGTGTGAATCATAAAGTGGGTCAGGTATGGTGAACTGTACAAAGCTGTCCAAAGTAAAGCACAGTATGTCTGAATTTCTCTCACAAACCAGAAGACAAAGCAGAAAAAGAAAAGAAAAAAAAATCCTGCTGGAACTAGTTCTCTCTAACGCTACGATTGCCCACACAAGCTCTGACCCTCGTGCCCAGACAGACACTAAGCCCCCACAGAGCGCAGATCCTACAAATACTTCAGTGTCAGAGCCTGGCTGTTTCAAAATGAGTGACTGTACACACAAACTGAATAGGAGGTTATCAAGTTGTTGGTAAAAAAATGAGGCCTGTCTCAAGTAGAAGATTTGCTGCTGTGAATTACCTCGCGCCCCCCTGACACGCCCTCAAACAATCAATCACAGAAAACACCCTCATCAGCCACAACCTCCAGATGTCAACATAGCACGAGCAGACAGGGCCTGTCTGTCATGAGCTGTACGCGAAACACAAGAAACACAAGAAACACAATTAACTTTCAACTAACCACTTTGGTCTGTTTGTTTTAGTCCACCTACCTCACTGCGAAACATTAATAAGACTCTTAAGAATATAAGTTATTGCAAAAAGTAAGAAAGAAAATGTTTTTGCTGTAATTTGTAGAGAAATCAGGTAGATCGAGTATCATTATTGTTGGACTGATTGTGGAACTGCTATACAATATTTCTTACTGAAAAATAAAAAAAAAAGATTCTTTTGGAGGAGCCCGTGTTTATGGAGTCTTCTTATCCATCTGCTGAGTGACCTGTGGTATAAAAAACCCTTTGACGCCCACGTCTACTGGCATTATTTCATCTGTGTACCAACTGTCATTTCACGAAAACCTCACAATGTCAACAGCAGAGAGCTAAGACTGTCAAAGGCAAACACATGTATCACATATATTTCTACAGATTTGTATTCATACATAGTTTAATATTATGTTTACCCATGGAGCTCCTTGTTTTTGTGTATGTACACTGAGAGCAAAGTTAAACTGGAGTCATATTCTTTGTATGTGTGCACATACCTGTCCAATGAAAGTGAGTCTGACTCACCTGGTTCGGAGAAATGTAGGACAGCTTTGACAGTTTCACAGAGAAACAGTCATCTCTCTTTTCTATTCATATTTGTATGAGTAAATATAATTTACCTTTTTACATTTACATAATATGATATTAACGACCATTTAACCTGGTTAATTTGTATTTGGCTTAACATTTGTTGGTTTGTAGGGCGGGTTACTCACAACAGATGTCAGCTGCTGTCAGTGAATGATGTTTGTTTATAGTCTCTCATGAAAGTGACTTTTTTTTTTACTTTTTAAAAGAACTATCTGATATCAGCGGTGTATCGGTTTAAGGTGGGGATGTTTGCTGGAAGGTTTCTTGTAATTACTTTTGGGTGTACGATTACTATCATGAATCCTGAGTCATCCTTGACTAAATTACCTACTTTGGTCTTGTACTGGGACATCTTAAAAGGCCTTGTGCAAACCAAAATGAATGAAGAAAATTCCCACATTGAGTCAACACGGCGTGTGAAGCAGAAACAGTGAACCCCTCCTCCCTCCCCTCCACCTGGGCAACAAAGGTTTGGGTCAAATCATGTCAGAGAACAATACACGTACTTGGCATCTTATCAAGCAAAATGTGATGAGTATGAAGACTTTTATACTAAATCACTACAGCCTGCGCTGTAATTACAACTGGTTACAACTAAAATGTGTGTTTTCAGAGTCTTCTATGTTGAAATAAGAAAAGAAAACAGCAGTGGCTGAAAATAGAAACCATCATTTCCTGTACACTATTGTTTTTTAAGAAGCAAAAGAAATATGACAGCAATAACTCCACATAATATTAAGGCAATATCATATGACTAAAAAGCCAATACACGTTAAAATGACTGAGCACCGCAGATATGCTGCATTTAAGTGATTTCTAAGTGAGTATTTGCAGTTGTACCAGCAGTATTGCTCTTCTACATAAAAAGTTATATTCACAAACTGTTGCTCTATTATTAATGACAAAACATATGGTTTCTGGGCCCATAAATCCTGATGAAAGCTACTCTGTGTTAGTGCTGTGTCTGGTTCGGGTTAAGGGGTAATTATATGACAGTATAGTTCAGCCCAACTAGTTTCTAGCCTGGAGGAAGCACAATCACTGCTGACTGTAGTTTCCTGTCCAATAGCTGCAGCACAGAAGTCTGAAGCAACTATAGTGGGGGTAAAGAGAGAGGAGAGACCGAGTGCACAAGGACGGACACTGCTCATTTTAAGAGTTTAAACGAGTTTGGGACGGTGGCGTGCTTGGACTTTGTTTGAAGAAACGCAACAGAAGGTGAGGAAACCCGCAGTGCAGACAAAGAGCATTCAGCGAGCTGCCTGCAGAGACACACAAACTTCCCAACATCTGGTGTGCTGGAGGACGGGGCGAGCCGGAGAGAGAAACTTTGGAGGCGGAGAGAAAACTATCCTCGCTGGAGAAAAATGCATTGAATTTTGGAGTCTGAGGGCATCTACATGAGCCAAAAACTGACTTGGTGGTTGTATAAAGTGACAAGAGTGGAGGGAAAGAGGACGGGAAAGGTCTTGGAGGGCGAGAAGTCCACCTGGAGCGGTCAGAGAATGAATTAGGCAAAGGTTTTGGCTGCACCGTGTCCCAGCCAGAGAGAAGGTAAGAAGTTGTTTTCCTGTGCTGTTGTTGTAAATGAAAGCGAGTTGTTTGTGAAGCATAAATCCGGACAGAAAAAGGATCCCCACACTGCAGCTGAGCTCGGTCCGAGCATGCAGGGACTCGTTTGGGGAAAGTAGAGCGCAGACATGCAATAAAGGTAAACAGAATACGCCCGTTATTAGTTAACAGTAACATTGAGTTATTAAACTAAATTTAAGCTTTTCAAATGTAGACTTTACTGTTTTAAAAACCTGCGTAAATGTTCTTATTCAGACTGACGCTTTGGCGCAGTTTAAACGTGAAAGGTGCGTCTTTTTCTCTTTTCCCGAAACTTCTTCAAACCTTTTAAACCGTTTCAAAAGCATCAAAACAAGCCAACTGTTGTTAATTAAAGGTGAATGAAATTGTGAGAATCGAACATGAACACGGTAAACTTCAATTCATCGAGCGCTTTCATTAAAAAAAAGAGAAAAAAAGAGAGAAAACGGAGCTATAGGTTGTCAAAACTTTTTGGGGGGCAGCGAGTGCGGAGCGAAAACCCGCGGGAGCGCGCAAACAGCTGTCTGGGCTGAGACAGGGTAAGAGGCGCGCGCCAAACACACGTTGGCACGTGACACATACAATGAAGCTGTCCCGTCTTCGTAATGAGTTATGGCGCGTTCTCGCTGCTCTGATTGGCTGCTCTCTAAAATATCACACCTGTGACCTGATTACAGGTGATAAAAGAAAACGGTGAGAACAGACAGGAAGTTTATGTCACTTAGCAACCATTTAAGAGCTATAGGATGTAGTCTCGTGCGCGAAGTAAGTGCAGAATTATTCTTATTTAACTGCTCGAGTCTTTTACACGTCACATGCTGCCTGTTGTCTGTTGTCTGAGTTTTGATAAATTAGTTTCACTCTTAAACTCAGTGATATTTTTGCGTCTTGTGCTCATTTTCTTTTGACTGACCATCATTGAAAACTTTGGGATCTTTTTTTTCATTAATGAATGTTTTCTTTCCGCTTCTCTTCAGGTGTGTGTGTTAATCTCATGTTTCAGTGTTGACTGAATGACTCATCTTGATTCGCTCCAGTAAAACACCTTGGAACTTTTAGACATGCTGCGGGCTATATAAATAAATACAGAAATAAAGACTACCATTATTGTTATTATTCAACAGCACAACTTTAAAGTGTTGAAACTATTAATCAAAAGTAGACCATGGTTAAGGCATTTCCGTTGTGTCACCAGTGTTTCGTGATAGCGAAGAAGGATTTATGCTTGGTCAAGTTATGACTAAGCGTGGCCTACTGGTTTGTTGTTCAATTTGAAAATCAACGAGAGACGGTTCATGAGCCGTGCAGTCATCTCTGTACGTCCTCTCTCTGTGCATCAGGCTCACTCCTCGGCCCCTCCACCTCCTCCTATAAGAGCCAGGCCCAAGCCCATGGATGAGGAGAGGAGTGCCCCTGCCATCTCCCCAGAGCCCCCTGATGATGGGGACCCCAGTCTACCGGCGCCACAACCCAGTTCCCACGCAACCTCGACCACAGAGAGAGCAAACAGCTGCCCGAGCCCAAAGCCCTGTCCTAGTGAAGGTGAAGGTAAGCGAGAGGCTGCAGTAGAAAAACAAACAGCTGTCCAAACTCTGCTGTGTCGCTGGAAGTGTTATTGTGTGCATGTATACGTGTTGGAGAAAGAACAAGAGATCTCGACAAACAGTTTGTGGGTTTGAACGTCCCTTGAATAAACTAATGTCATAAAGAGATTAAGACGTTTATTGTGAGGGAGAGGAGCTCGTGGATTACTGCTGGGACAGAAGACCTCTGCATGCCCTTTCATTTGTGTGAACTCATAATG
Organism: Protonibea diacanthus; assembly: GCA_028641955.1. Lineage (NCBI taxonomy): Eukaryota > Metazoa > Chordata > Actinopteri > Sciaenidae > Protonibea > Protonibea diacanthus. The sequence goes on along the minus strand of CM053978.1, from coordinate 4,789,208 downwards.
GTCGGAGGTTGGCCAGTGTGTGCGTGTAAATATAAAGCTGTATGCAACACATTTTCCTTCCTTTACAAGCTACAGGAGAACTTCTCACCCCAAAACAAGAATAGACCGATTTATTCATCTTCATGAAAGCGTGTTATTTTTCCAAAGTGGTGTAGTGTTGAGTCGCTGTTTAAAACTTAAAGACTGGTAATTAGTGATCATTATAGACTGAGGTTGTGCTCTGGTGAGTCCAAGAAAGTCATTCTGTGACTCATTAGGTCCAATTCTCACTGACGGACAAAACAGTTGTGTACCGAGGTGATTTGAGATCTGTCTGTGTGTGTGTGTGTGTGGGGGGGGGGACATGCCGCCTTAGATGATCTGAGGAGGTCAGGACCAATTCAGCGCTGTGGAACGTTTAAAGGCCACAATGGGACACCTGGGAATTTGGGAATGAACCCTTGACCCTTCCCCCTTGTGTGATTGGTCATGGTGAGGTTTTGACTGACACTGGGGCGGGAGCAAAGGGACACGGACCAACTCAGGGCAGTATTGTGCCTGAATGACTCACCCAGGACCAGCCAGAATGATTCAGCCAGAGTGATTCAAGATCCAGCGAGAAAACGGCAGCACGGGGCCTGTAGATCAGAGGGCAGGTCCTATGGGGCAACTGGGGTAGGTGTGGTAAACAGTTAGGGAAGTCTGCAGTGATTTAAGTGGCTTGTTGCCATGGGAACCTGCCACTTCAATGGTTGATGGAGTTCTTTTATTTTTTTGTTTTGTGTTGTGAAGGCGAGTCTCAACCCAATCTGTCATTATTACTGTATCATCTGCGCAAAAAATACAGAATCCACACACGCACATCTCTCCTCTCTGTTACACTGCGGTTTACCATGATGAGTGCGAGTACAGCATCAGATATAATGATAATACCTCTGCGAAGAGTTTTAGAGTTATTAAACGGTCGGTTTGTGCCTGAACATGTTCTCGTGGCTGTGCCGACTTTACCTGCGCTCGCTTCTCAGGAAGCCAACACAAAGTATAACTGTGGCTTCTCCCACTAAAGTTAGACTGCTTGTCTGGCCGACTGGTCTAGTGTGAGTGCATATGTGTGTAGGCTGAGGGTAGGTAGGTGAGTCAGGGTGGGGAGGAGAAGATTGGTGAGGCTCGGGGCAACAAGGCCTGGCTTTCAGTGCTCTGCTTCACCCCCCCCGCCCCTCAGCCTGCAGAGTGCAGGCCTTTGGGACAACACTACAGGCATGTGAAGATCTAACTCAGGCAGGCTTGAATCAGTTTTTTTTTTTCATTATTAGAAATGTTTCGTCAAAGATTTATTCCAATCAAAGTTGCTGCAGCTGCTTAGAGGAGGAAAGATTTTTCACATTGATCAAAGAAGTATGTCTCGACTTCAGCAACAACTTGTGCGTGAATGTCATCCACACCTGCAGGCATTATTTCTGTTGCTGTTATTCATGAATTATAGCAGCTTTTTGAGAATTGTTCTTGTACGCTGTTCAAGTTTCACACGCATGTCTTTAACAATGGCAGTCAATGGGGGAAAAAGCACTCTGGGCTTCTGATCTTTGTTGAAGTAGCAGCTCTCTTAATTGATGTTTTTGCCACGGTATGTTTTGTGTACACTCGGTGCTTCCTGTCATGAATATCAAACAATCAAATGCAATTATTTTTTTTTTTTTTGCCCTGCATCAAATAACGGCTGCGTGAATCTTTCTGCACAGTTCAGGCTGACACTCTGTCAAAGCGGTGTTGTGATTCATGTCTGTGGTTAGTTTCTGAGGCCATGGTTTAATTATGGCAGTGACCAGGCAGCGTCAGATGGGAGCCAGCCAATCAAAGAGCGCTTGACAAGAATTTTAGCCCTCTTGTCCACCCATACTTGGAAAGCAGTTTTGTTTTTTTTCTAGTCTAAGTGAATAAAGCTCAGCTCAATCATTACAAGGCCATTGAACAGTGGTTTGTGTGTGTTTGTGTCGACAGATGTGTGCCTCTCGCTGTTGTGAGTGTTGCTCTCACTCAGGCATGAAGATGCAATGAGGCTGTCTGTTTATATAGGAGCCTCTTACCACCACATGCTAGATTCCCGCATTCTCTTTCACCACTGGCATCTCTCTCACTCTATTTTTTCTCTTCCTCTTTTTTTTTTTCGTCTGCTTTTGTCTCTGTTGATCTTTCTTTCTGTCACTCTGTATTAGAGCTGGACACAAATTTGTTATTAAAATTTTAAAAATTGAAAAAAAGAACAGTTTCCAAATCACTAGAAATATGCGTCTAACTAACAACCATCAGTGTTTGAACAAGCTACAGGAGGTGAAAGGCTTTAGTTGGAGATCTTGGCTGTTGTTGTGGCTGATATGATCCTTGGAAACCTTTTTAAGCTCATCTAAAGATGGTTTTGTCACCATTGTATTATTTGATGTGAACATTCTGACCTTTGGTAGTGAGTCTATTAGAGAAACAATATAATATTATCATAGCTTGCTATTTACTCCTTAGTAATCAAGTATAAACAGTGTTGGATGGAACTGAAAACATGTAATCAGGATTACTTTTTGATTTTTAAAAAAAATGATAATCTTTGCTCTTTTAACCCAGTGGGGTCTGCACATTTAGAGGGAAATGGGGGTAAATCTTGTGTTATTATTATTATTGTGCAGTGTGCTGCATGTCCACACAGTCTCTGATGGGCTGACAGACTCAACCCAAGGCATCATATTGTCAGTAGACAGCCATGCTAACAACAATAATAATCTTCAACACTGAAAACTGCATAATAATTACAGATTGGTTGAGTAACTGTAAATGTTAAAGATGCAAAATGAATTTTATTTGCGTTTAAAATGTTTTGAGATATTTAAAGAGAAAGAAAAATGATTTTTCTGCATTTGTTTCCTTAGTTAAAGATGCAGTATTTTTAAGTAGTTTTAAGTAATCGAAAAAGTAAATAAACTAGTAGATTATGTTACTAATAAAAAAGCCTTGTAACATGTATTCAGTAACTACAGTATAGGTACATCATACCTGAATCAGGCCCTCCAGGATGTGAGGCCGTGAAGCAAGCAACAAGTGCAAAGATGTGATTTAGAGTGAATCCTCAGATAGCAGCAGACATAAAAACTTTTGTCTAATTATATCGTCAGATACAGAACAAGACGTTTGTGATATATATGTATATGCAGTATATTTACCGACAAGCATTCCCTTTATGTAAAAATGAAATCCTAAGCCTGTGACGATGCTTGGTATCTTCTTGAATACAATATGAACCATAAAAACAGGCCTGGAGTTTACTTTATGGAATATAATCATCTTAATCACTACCATGTTTGCTCAGAAAATGCTGAAAATATCTGAAAAAATTGCTGTTAGATATTTTCATCAATTCTTTCAGCAGTGCTGTCACTATATTAGCCTATATTAGATGTTTGCTAGTGTCTCTTTGTTCATTCTGCTGTTCTCTTATATAGAATAATTCCTCTGTCTACATCACAGTCTAAACTATGTTTATTCTCTCTCTCATCGCTTCAGTGTGTAGATGCTGCTATTTGCCTACTTGTTCCTTTTTAGTCCCTGAGGTTTGTTGAGGCTTGTGTCTAATTTGGTTTCTCGCAGAGATCGAAATAAACTAGGAGCAATTTGAGGCATTTTTACAGCATATTTGAACTACGAAAATGAGCGTGCTTTTTTTTTCTTCCCTCTTTACCACCTCGCAAACATTTGAGAAACCTTTGCTGCTGCTACTGCCGGTGGTCTCTCTCTCTCTCTCTCTCTCTCCTCCTCCTCTCTCTCTCTCTCTCTGGCTCCTAACTTGAGCAGAGTCTCCAAACCCTCATAACCCATGTCATATACTGTTGACAGATATTGTCAGCATGGTGTGCTAATGCAAACTAGTGAGGAAACTGTCTGTTTCGTCAAGACACTTTAGCCAGGGCCCTATTACTGTACAGGTACTGCTACAGTGACGGACTTGATAATTACCTGTCGAGGTATGTTTTAGGCAGATACATATTGATACATATGAATGATACAAATCAGAAAACAACAACATAAACAAACATTTTGTGAGAGGAACATGTGTGAAGATATTTTTACAGTTGAAAAATGGTGTGTATTTTATGTAACTGAGGTTTAAATCAAATATTTATTGCTGCAGTATTTGTTTTGCATGCTTGCCAACATGCATGCTAACAACATATTTATATATCTAATATATACAATATCTGAATTCGAGCTGGGTATATACATTGTAGTTACTACAGGTTACATTTGACTTCCTGAATGTGAAATCATGTTTATCTTCTACTGTTTATGTGAACTGTTTGTTTCTAGTTTCCATATGTTGTACTGTACGCTGTGAGTATGCGTATCTGTTAGCGGTGTCAGTGATAAATGCAGCAGTGTAGCAGCAAAGCAGCTGCACGGTATATTTTCCCAGGAACCAGAAGAATCTCAGAGACAAAGTAACACAATTAAATTCCCCTTAAGCCTGTTCAACAGCAGACAGTTTTTGTCTTTAATGAGCTTACACTGCTTCATTCTCACAACAGCTATAATCTCTGATTTTGGACATATTCCAGTAGTGCACTCTCACAGCCCCTCTGCGCAACGTGTGTGTGGGGGTATGTATTTCTGTATGTGTGCTTTCAACTTGTGCAGGCCGGGTTACAGCTAAACAATTGCCTCTTCTTTCCCTTTCTTTGAGTGTGTGCATGTATGGATGTGTATATTTGTTGCTGCAGTAGTGATCTTTTCTTTGTATTATCCTTTGTCCTGGTCAGCACCGGGTGTGTGTGTGTGGTTTCAATCAGTTCCAGTCATTAGTGCTGGCCAGAGAGCTGCTACTGCGTCGTCTCCACTAACTCCGCTCTGCTGAACATTATTCTGCTCGGTTGCTCTTCACCTCATCTCATTGTGTCTTCTTTCCAATTTTCTCAACTCTTATCTCTATCATTATGTTTTTAAAGATGAGTCAGCAGGGTGTGAATGTGTGCGCCCATTTCGGCCTTGAATAGTGCACTTTCAAGTAGAGCTGCAAATGTAGTGACATTTGTGTTACTGATTAATTGTTTTTTTTTCAATTACTTAATTATTTTGTCTGTTAAATGTCCGAAAATAGCAAAGAGAGCAGTAAAAGTAATGAAGTAGCAACATATCTAATGCTATTTTATTTGACGTTCCATTATATTATGTATATCACTATATAACCATACAGTGTTGTGCTTTTATATGTTTTATTACATGTTATATCATGGCATGTTATACAGAGCATTGTTTTATTACTGTGTTAGTGTGTCCATATTACATATGCTGCACATATACTTGATATTACTGTACTTATAATTAATTATACTATGCACACTATATATAGTTCATACATCACGGTTGCTGGAGTTGCACCACCAGACCTTTGGCTACAATTTATTAATACAGTCAGGGTACTGTGCATATTTCTAAAGTTTCACTTTATTAACTTGTATCTCGTGTATTTTGGACGCCTGTTTGCTCCCGTCTGTGGCTGCCATGGCGGTGCACATGTTCTGTATGCCTTTGCCAAAGGGGTGTACGCACCTGAGAACCCTCTTCTCGTATACACATTAGAAGTCTGCCTCTCTAAAGTATCAGTCAAACAGCAGAAACAGGGTCGAGGTAATTTAAAAGGCAGCAGGTAAACTTCTGTTCTGTGCTCTGTGAACCAACAATCCCCCTCAGAGATCCAGACCCAGAGGAACAGCAGGTTGCACTCCCCTTCAGGTGATCCAGGATATGTCACATCATTTGCCAGCTCATATAATATGCATGTGTATGTGTGCGTGTGTGTGTGCATGCGTGTTGTGTTGCCCTATATGATACATATGTTTTTTGTTTTAATGGCTAACTGTTTGTTTACTAGGAAACTAGAAATTCCTCTGAATGGCCCCTTCAGGGCCACTGACACGTGTACATAGACCAAATTACAAACACACATGAACACGCACATACATGAACACACGCACACACAAACACAGTCGAGCATTCACAAACAAACACACACACTCACCCACACGTGTAAACACACAGCCAGAGCTCCTCAGCGGCTCTTGATTGCTCTGGTCTGATTTGAATTAGAGGCTCATCTTTCTCAGATCTCAGAAATGGCTCTGAGGTCGCGCGGTTTGGTGGTTTGATGCTGATGCCAGCACACAATTGGTTGAAGGCCTGCTTGGATGGCACTATATGGGTTTGGTGGGGATGTGTTTAGCTCCAACAATCGTGGTTTTGAACGTTTACAGAGGGGAAAGCTTTGACTGAGTCACAAGACCTACACACTTTTTAACCCATAGTACTCCATTGGCAGCGGGAGTCTAAACGAGACTACTGCTCTAAAGTATGGACGTTCAGCGTACCTGATGATTGACACTCAGTAGACAGAGATTGAAAATAACACAAATACTGCGTAACTATACTTAAGTAGATTTTTTAGGTATCTATACTTTTATTTTCTAACTTTTTACTTTTACGTCCAACATTTTTACACAAATATTTGCACTTTTTACTCCTTACATTTCGAAAACATGCTTGTTATTTAATGTATTCATTCATTATTATTATTAATATTTATCTTTACATCTTTGCAAACTTTCCCAACATCAACACCAATGCATATCATGCAGCATAGCGCATAACGCAAGCCGAACAATCCTACTTTTTACCTTTATACTTTGAGTACATTTAAGTATTTGTAAAGTATCTGTATTTCTACTTGAGTAAAGACTTTGTAGTAGTAATATGCAGGTGTTGTACGTATACGTTCAAATATATCTTCTGTTTTTATCTTTAACATTCACTTTTCCAACAGTGGCATCAGTACTCTGGTATCCTTACTACGACGACTACTATTTCCACTACTTTTGTCACGCTTCCAAGGAGTTGTCATGCTAGTTCAGCTAAACATGTATTTCTCAGATGTGGTAATAACGGATTCCTCTGAAATGATTGTTGTGGAGTCATTGGCCATTCCACTTGAGATGACTGTCCTTTCCTTTCCCAAAGTTTGCTCACGCTGGGCTTTCGTGTGGCTTCGATAATCACATAATTGCCCCTGAAAGCAGCTTCCAGAGAATGAGAACAAAAAAACACGAGTTGGAGGAGGATAACCGATAAACGCCACCTAAAGCGCTTTTTGTTTGAATTATATTAGATCTCAATATTTTCAAAAAACCTGCCAACTGTCTGCAATCATTAAAGTCAATTGTTGCCCGCCAGCACATGGTGAAATATTAATTTTTATGATCCATCCTCAATATTTTGATAAAATGGATACCATCTGTGTAGAACAATGGACAATTATAGTTAAATGATTGATTTTGATGGGCTAATTGATAGCCGATTAACCGATTATGGCAATATTAAACACGGAGTTTAAATATTACGTGTATGGCCGGCTTGCTGGCTAACTGGGCTGGATGCATGCATGGAGTTAGATATATTGTCTTCTTTAAAACTTTTTTTAATGCTGTGTTATTAAAAGTAATAATAATAAGGGTGGATCGGTCAATGGGTGTAATGATAGATGGAGATATACACTTCTTGCCAGTGACATAGGCAGCCTATAACACACACACATATCTCTAAACTAGATATTTGGCAGTGTGGAGGGCAGCAGTTCTCACTAGTGGCTTTCATATCTGAAGCTGGCTGATTGAGACTAATGGATACAACATGGGCCTTAGAAATGGCTTCCACATGTAGGAGACAAATGTGGTGTGTGGAGAGTGCTGGTACTAGATACAGGAACATTGGAGTATATGTGTCTTATGTGAGTGTGTGTGTGTGTGTGAGTGCACTGGTATGTGTGTGGTGTTTGTGCCACTGTCTAACAGAAAGGAAGAGCAGGAAGCACTTCCCATTCCTTCAGGTCCTGTTTACGTCTCTTCCAACTTCACACGCACAGAAATCCCACAGCACACAAAAATACCTGCAAACACACACTCATGGAAAAGAAGGCAAACACACACTCGCCAATGCTTAAAACACTGTTCCTCTTCATCAAGGTTAGACCACCTTACATAATCAAGCGATTCATGCTTTGATTTACTTTGTTTTCTTTGAAAATAAAGATAGCACTCCCTCAGGCGGGCTGAGGTGCCTGGAACTCTGCGGGTGGTTAATATTGTAGAGTCATCCTGTTTAGCTACACGGAGTGCGAGTTCTGGTTCACTGTTTCAAGATACAACAAAAAAACAAAACCAGTTCCAGTATGTAAGCCTCAGTAAGCTAGTTATGAAATTTAACAAGTTTGCCAACGCTTAGCTTTTGGGGAGGGCTGCAAATAAATATGATGTTAATTAAAATGTGTTACCAAACAACAGTATAAAAAGGCCTGACATGAGATTTAAGAAATATTTGTCAGTTTGGCAAACAGCCATCAGTCCTTGCTTGCCAAACCAGAGCGTTTGCCATATTAAGATCTATAATCAGCAAAATTGGCATAAGTTTTTGGTTTCGATGTCTCTGTTCCTCTGTGTCACACACGCTCACGATGCACACAAACAGACACGTATGGACTTCACTAAAAAAAACATGTGGCAATGCTTCGCTGAATCTTTAGCTCTTCCTTCGTGAGACATGTCCTACTGGTATTCATTATTACAACACATGAACAAAATATGTAGCTATCATCAATCATCAAACACTCCTTTTATCAACATGATGGTTACGTTTCAGAGTAGTCGTTGTCGATATGGAAGCTACACTGCAAAGATCATCACAGAATTTATCCTGTATTAAAAATAACATTGTAAATAACAAGTAAATTCATCTTATGGATTGACTCCATGAGATGAATTTATCTTTGATTCTTTTGTGTATATATGTTTTACATGTTTTACTGGAACAAAATGGAATAATCAAAACAAAATAAGGCTTAAGGCAGAAATTTTTTAGGCTGCAACTAACAATCATTTGCATTATGGATTAATCAAGTGATTATTGCCTTTATTAATCAATAAATTGTTTTGTAAAACTAAGAAAACAGTAACAGAAATCAAACTATTCCAAAATCCAAGATGTCCTCACATTGGAAAGTTTTTTACTCACAATACAATGACAATAAATCAATTATCAAAATAGCTGCTTGTGTATTTTCTCTCGACTGACCAAATGATAAATTGCTGCAGAAGAATAATTAAGAATAAAATGTTTTGCAGATGAATCTGTTGTGATTTCTGAACACACTATAACTAGTCTTTACTTTAAACTTTAAACTGTAGCTGTAAGTAAATACACAGACTGCAGCTCAGCTGATGATCAGCTTACCTTGGTGGCATTAATGTATTCATGTTCCTACCCAAACCTCCACATGCACCATGTTTGCTTCCCCTCATACATTAATGAATAGCAAGGTGTGTCTCCACCTACTGTTAAGATAACACTCTCAGACAACTGGAGTCCGACTAGTCAGCTGATTCTTTTTCTTTTCTTTTATTGCTTTGATGAACTAAACTGCCTCCATTATTTACATCTTTTCAGAGCCTGCTTACTTTTTCATTCAACTCTCCACAGCTGAGATACCTTTGCATAAGCATTAAATCTGTTTAGCCGTACAAGTGGGAATTAATCTATAGAGTTATGCCAAATATGTGAAGGCATTTATTTGTAAGAGCGGAGAGGGAATGTGAACTGGAGATGAAGAGTGTGAGAGGCAGGGGACAGGAAAGAGAGGACAGATAGAGAAGTGAGCAAGAGTGGATAGAGTAAATAAACATAGCCGGGAAGTGTTGAGTCCACGCACAGGACGTGGTTTGGTTTGTGTGTGTGTGTGTGTGTGTGTGTGTGTGTGTGTGTGTGTGTGTGTGTGTGTGTCGTGCGTGTGTGTATGTGTGTGTTTATCAAACCCAGCTGGCTCCCATTTGCCCAGGAATGAGTCTGCACCTCTCAGAGGCCCAAGCCTGCCCTGCTTTGAAGGCCTCTGTGTAGTGTGTACGCATGTACGAGTGTGTGTGCATAATAACAGCTTCATTAGAGCGCTGCATGGTACCGGTGAACACATAAAACACCTAGACATGTATTTACTGTATGTATATTATGTGTACATCCTCTTATGTGTTCATTTTAAACATGCATGCATCCACCCTGGAACACAAACAACCATCACCAGTGCACACACAGACCCACACAGATTTCAGGTTTCACAAGCATGCACATAGACCCCTAAACAGTCCCAAGGGGTTGGATTTAACTGCTTCCAGATGCAAGTTCAGGACAGAGCACACACCAACACATACAGACAAAATCTTCTGCTTTGTTGAAGTCAGCAGAACTACTCTGTTTAAATTAATTAAGTGCTAGTGGATGGGAAATGACATGGGAGCAGACAAGTTTACTACAAGTGGGAAAACAGCTTGTTGCTGATACCTGATCATATCCACATGGAAGGCAGTTAGTCATTCAGAAAAGAAAGACAAAACTTTATGGTCTGACATAAAACTGTTGATGACATCGTCTTCTGATTGTGTATGTTTTCTTTCTTTTTTTTTTTTTAAGATGTGGCCCACATCTATACTGAGCCCCTCATATTGAGGGTAAATGGCACCCCAGAAAGGTTGCAAGGCAGCGATGGAGACAAGTGGAACAGCAGCCTGTCACACACAGAGCTCACAGCGCCCAGCAAGAGCATCACATGTGAGTAAACAGCACACATTCACATATAGAAACACGCACAGAGAGAGACCGGTGAGACTTTTATTTCCATTACAGATTACTGGTCTGATAAGTCACATTGTATTGACCTTTAAACAAATACATTTTACACGCCCCGAAGAAATAGGTCAAGTAATCATACACACAGACAGAAATATCTACATTGTCATCTAAGTAGGTTAAGTTTCTGATATCTGAAGAAAAGCAAGTCTGCACCACATCTTCACACTTGAAATGAAACACATTTCCTCCTTGTTTGCACCGTCTTCTGCTACTCTGCATTTTATTCTCTGTCTGTCTTTGTCTGTCTGTTGAGACTGGGATTGTTAAGGTATCACTATGGCAACACCAGGCGAGAGTGACTGGCACTGAGGAATTTGCATATATTTCTCAATCTGGTCTCAGTATAATCAAAATAAATGCCCCCCAAAGTCTCATGTAGCATCCAGGCTGACTGGTTACACTGGTTCAACTCAATGCACACACCAAGTCCCTGATATCTGCACACATTCATGTCTTAATGTCTGATGTTTTAGCGGGAATCTTTAGCTGTTGTTTATGTTGGAATCCTGATTACCTACACATCTAAAGGACCAGTTTTCTGTTAAATTACTTCCAAGCACGTAGGAGAAACCACAGTGGTCGTGAAACGCAAAACAAGAAGCGGAAGGTCCGGTCTACAGTCAGTGTTTGGTTTGTCTGTTTGTGGTTCAACATGGCGGACTCCATGAAAAATGAAAAAGGCTCATTCCATGCTAACAAACGACATAACAATTACTATTCAGGTGATTATATACTGATGAAAACATGCATATTATAGTCCATTTGGTCCATCCCATAAATCTGACACAGATGGCAACCAACTTATTATGACACTGCCAGTTCAAACTGAGTTGAGGGACCATCGTTACATGTCATCCACTCCCCATTTCCTACTTTTTTTTTTACATTTTTAAAAAGAAAGATAAAGACGAAAATGTCTGAAAATATGTAATTTGTTCTTCCCCGTCCATTCACAACTCACCACTCAACTGTAGTTTGTCTAGCTCGTCATGTTTAATCCCAGCTTGTGGGAAATGATGTTTGTTGAAGGTTGCTTAAAACAGAAACGTTAAATAAACAACAATATTACATCATTTTGTAAAAAGCTATCATCCCTGTCTACACACATAGACTTAACAACATGACAAACAGTTTAGCGTGGCTTTCTTCCAGGACCGGATTACTTGTTAGTAATCTGCGTTAATGCCAATGTGATGTTCCAGAAGTTCCCATTTGACCTGCGTTCTCTGTTCCTTGATCTGTAAAACATGTTTTTGAGCCAATAACATTTCTCAGCGCTGCAACATAAAATAGCTACTGTAGCTGGCAGCTGCACTGATTGCAGAAAATTGCAGGAAGAGAGATGAATGTGTCTCTCATATTGTGCATGCTTTATTTACACTCAGCTCTCCAAGTCTAAACTACTTCCCAAAAATCTCCAGCTGTCCAATCATTACACTCCCCTCTGGATGTTGCAGTTGAGTCTCTGCTGTTGAGGAGTGTCACATCTCCTGGTTATCATATCACTAACCACCACCGCCCTCATATTACAAGTCCAGCAGTTATGCCTCAGCTGGAGAGGGACTCTCCGTGATGTGCAGTCGCTCCAACCCTCTGTATTAAAGCCAAAGGTTACACAAGTCCGCTATGTCATTACCCGACCACACGTATTTTTCTTGCTTTCACTCCAGTATGAAATAAGTAGAATCTCAACCTAATTCTCAAACTAGTCCTGCTATGTCATTTATTCACTTAGACGACCGAGCTTCGCAATAATAACACCCACAAAACTTTAGCTAAGTTGTCTCAATGCTTGCCCACTAACCTTAAAGCACTGTAAAACCTTTAAATGCCCTACAGCTGTCTAAATCTGTCCTTCCTGTCGTTAAGAGAAAAGGTGGGATGGCGTAATGTGAATGAAAGGAGGAATTGAGGGGTGCGAAGATAAGCTGACATCTGAGCACGTGTTAGAAAGCTAGGAGCATTTTTCCTGGAATCCAGGGCCGGCCGTGGGTGACATGCACTAACGCACAGACCTGCCCCGTCATAATAGCTGGTTTGCAGTAACTGAATAACCAGCAGTCAGGAAATGGATAAATAGGTGAGTGCAGTGTGTTTTGAGCTGAGTAGGTGTGTGAAAGTCTTCTGTCTCTTGTCCTATTTGCTGTGTGTGTGTGTGTGTGTGTCTATTTTAGGCCCAGGCTGGAAGGCTCAGAGGTTTGGGTTTGATTTTCTCTCTCTCTCTCTCTCTCTCTGCTTTATTTTACATCCCAATAAAACCTATGAAACCCACCAGCTCCATATGCTGTGCAGGGAGAGTTATGCAACTTCAGTCGGATTGGACAAAATGTACCGCCATGAACACCACCAGTCCTCGCTGGCCTTCCATTTGCCTGCATGTGCCTCCTTTCATCCATAGCTTCCTCCGTCTACAACTTACACAATCACACATGTGTTCATGGGACTTCGACCACAAACTAAACAGTGCTAAACTTTAATCCCTTTCTCAGGTGAACAGGCACAGTTTATGCCTGCTTGTCTGCATAATGACATGTTTGTCTCTGCCTTCGGTTTGTGTATCTTTTGCATGCCTCGTAGGCCGTTATCAGCCTGAATGCTGTTTAAATACAGTCATGTGTCATCTGCAATCAATCAATCATCATGCGTTGCTCTGGCTTCATAATGAGTGCGGAGACATAACAAAATAGCTGTGACTCAGGTCTGTGGTGAGGTCATGCCTGTGTGACATCTGTGAATGGATCATGTGTGTTTGTGAGTGAGAAGATGAGAAAACAGAAGCAGGAATCAGACAAGTCCTCCGTTTCGCAGTGGTGACATCAGAGCTGTAGTATGTGTCTGGCCCTGGGCATATGACAAGCTGTCCGAGAACAATGTGCAGAGAGAGCTGTTAACATATGGGAGTGTGTGTTCCTGCACACAGAGACACACACACACACACTGCCTGTCAGTGATGTCATGAACACACTGCCGTCTTTGACGTCACAGTCACAGCAGGATACACATGTTCACAGATGTTTAACTGCTTGCACGCTCTTGGACTCACGAGGAAACAATGACACATGTAATTCATCACTGACAGCATCGCAGTAGCATTTATGACACTTCCACTTTGTTTATTTTTATCAGTTCGAACTGTTTTCGCGAACGAGACAGAAGGAGGCTGTTTTTTATGCGTGCGAGAACGAGGGCATGAAAGCGTGTGCAGGGAAATGCTGAGCGGGAACTGTTTGTTATTATCTTGTCATCAGAGCGGGGGGGGAGTGTGCAGAGCGGTGTCGGTGGGAAATCTAACAGGACTGTGACATTGCCTTTAATTAGAGACCAGTCACTGTGTTGAAACTGTTTTCTATCTCTGTCCTTTTGCCTCTTTATCATCTTTGTTGTTTTTTCTGACTTCCTCTGAAACTCTTTGTTGGTCACATTTAGTCACAAACACACACACACACACTTGACATTTTACTGTCAGTTAGATAACGGTGACGCAGGGCTGAGGTTTGGAAAGTCCGGCGCTGTGGGTAGTGATGTCTCAGTGGTCACGTCAGGGGTCATGCAGTGAGAGTGAGGCGGCTGCTTGATATCTCAGGTCAGGGATTAGTGTAGCAGTGTGTCATGTCATCTCGTCGTCTTTTCCTCTTTTCTTCCAAATATAGGCCTGAAATATTTGCACACTGTGTCCGTTCATTTGTCAGGTGAAATTCACACAAATGAGTCACATGTTGCAAAAAAAATAAATAAAATAAAAAGTGAATTTAAGGGATTTTCCAACAGCTGTGTTGAAGTGAATAAATGGAGTGTCTGGATGTCAAAAAAAGAAGCCACAGGTTTTGGGCATTGGGGAAGTTGTTTGTTTTTTTTTTTCTCATCTGTTAATCATATTTCATACACGCACAAAAACAAAACGTACGTGGCAAACTACAAAACAAAATGCCCATGCACAGCTGTTTCCTGCTGTAGAAAAGGCTCTTCAGCAAACATGTGCAGGCACGAACACATCAGTCAACTTGCAATCAGTTGACCCTTTGAGTGCTGAGACAGTTTGATCGTATTTATACGACTGTATGTAACAACTTAACAGGTAAATGAGAATATCACTAGAATGAGCATTTTATGAAATGTCTTGAATTTTTTAAAATAAAGATTTACATTCATGTCAGCAAGTGAATGTGTTTTTCACACTTTTCTGTATTCTGAATGTTTAATAAGAAAAAACTTTGAAACTCTCCGGCACACACCCGCCAGGACCAAAACAAGCTCCAACAACTGAACTGTACTGTGTCTCTGTCTTTTTGTGCACACTTTGTGTAGCAGCACCACTGATGTCAGTAATCCATCAAAGCTATCAGTTTTATACGTACTAATACTACAAATCATACTCATTTATATGAAACGAAAGTATCTATTTACTTCATTATTGAAGAGAAGGCTTGTGGTTGCTAGCATTTTAATACTATAAGCAAATCAAGTGAAGAACACGCGAGCTGGATCAACAGAAGTTCATTCTTCACTTTATTATCTTACACTTTAATTATGCCATGAACAAACTGATACATACAGTAAGTGATACAGCAAAGTTTATAAGCAACAGCACAGTTAAAAAAGGATCAAGAATTTTAACAGAGGTACTTTGATGGGATAATGTCACCATTCATGCGAGGAGTGAAAAGACCCTTCATTTTTATTTAAAGTAATAAGAATTGAACTTTCATTTTAGCCAGAGTTGAGCATCTGTCTGGCAGTCATACCTAATTTTGTAGTCTTGTGCGTCTGTCTGAACTCTGCATTCACGCGACTTTTCCAATCAAGTGAGCGAGTGCAGCTAAACAAGCCTCATTAACTCTGCAGTCTTAGGTTGGCCTGCTCTATAGCAGCTTGTGGAAATCTCATTGAAAACAGTTTTAAATAAAATTATACAGCAGCAACTTCTCATTTTGTCATTCTCACAGTTTTAGCAGTTGTCACTTGGGCTTTGGCCTGCAGTTAAGAACAACGCAACTATGCAAGAAAAACCCAGGAGGGAGTCAGTGGGTAAGACGTTTCTGGGAAACTGGGGTGAATGGATGTTTTTCAGGCGTTTCAAAATGGTTAGTGGATTTTGAAATGTTGTGCAAGATTGTGAGACTGAACTTCTTTTATGCCGATCAAGCCAAGCCCAAATCATTCTTTATTTTTATCATTAGTGGCACAGTGTTTGTATTTACTGCCAAAAGTATATACTGCAACCAATCAAAGTTTTGCTGTTTGGTTTTGGCATTTAGTGCTCAGAGTGAGCAGGAAATATTCAGTTGTACACACAGATAGTTTGCTTCGGCTCCGTTGTTCTCGATAATGAAAAATAGTGCAAATGAGGCATGCATCATCCATTCTTCCCCCCCATACTGACTACAACTAACCTACATAGACAGACAAACTGCACCAGAGGAGACTGTAGGATAAAGCAGCTGCAACAGAGACAGACAGACTTCACCTTCATTCTGGTGACTCATTCCAGCAGTGGATAAGTAGAGAGAGAGAGATGAACAGCAGTTCTCTGGTTTAGGAGGGAGGTGTGTAAGTACAGGGTAGCTGCGAGACGCCAGGAGAGAAGGAAGAAGGTGGACGGTGTTTGAATGTGAGAGGGGGGTGTGTGTGTGCTGCACTCAACTGATGATGACTCACTCATGCTCGCTCAGTGGCCCGACACATCCTCACAGGCGTACACGTGCACACACACACACACCACACCCGAGGTCCAGGACCCCCCGGTGATCAACACCGCGGTTTCCCGGTCTCATCACGTTAATCCCACAGTCATTTGGCGTTAGTCATCTTTTATCGGCTGTTATTTTTAACTATCTCCCACTGCTGAATCATTGTGTTCATGAGTCACACCCATGCATCCTCCTGTACCAAATATGCACAAGCAGCAACCCATTTCTTCAACTTTGTTCTCTCTCATTCTCAGCCCATCTTTCTCCCTTACTTTCTTGATCTCAGACAAAGGGACGTTGTGTTTTTTTTGTGTGCGTGTGTGTGTCCGCGCGTGTTCTTGCATGCATATATTTGTATGTCTGAGTGGGCCTAACCTCAAGCTCTGTTTGGAGACAGTTCTGACTCCCTGTCTCTGCCTGCCAAATCCGCCTATGTACTGTGTTCATACACTAACCCACACACACGCACACGCCACAAACTCTCAAGAAGTATGAATTTTTCAACAACTCACAATCCTCTAGACAATGCAGGCGCAGAGGGAATACTGAAGAATTGTGCACAGCTTCCCTCCCCACTCTCTAATCCCCTTCTTCTCTTCCTGACCTACATCCCGACCACCTCAAAGTGTTAAAATACAGTACTGTCCAAAAGGCTAACAGATAAAAAGAGGGGGAACAGAAAAAGAGGAGAAAGAGAGAAAGAAAGAGAGAGAGACATAACACAGTAGAGCAGCAGGTATTGACTTTTGACATACTTTGGAGGAGAAACTATGGCTCCTTCTCACTAGCCCTGCACATGCATGCACGTCTACACACTCGCACCCACACACACTGGCCCCGCAGCTTGCCAAACATCTGGAGCAAAGTTAGAAAACGCTGAATGAAAGAATCTTTAATAACACTGGATTGGTTGTGTGACCACGGCCATCAGCCAATCAAAACAGGCCTGGACGGGTTATCTGTCTCAGAGCGGTTATCGAACGGACGCTTTTATTACCAGTCGTGTTTCATAGCTAGAGCTCAGGACCACACTCTGTTTGTCCCTCAGTGCAAGAGTGTGTGTGTGTGTGTGTGTGTGTGTGTGTGTGTGTGTGTGTGTACCTGAGAGGTTTTGCTTTGATTTTCTGTGGGTCTGTTGTACTCTACCCTGTTAATTCTCACCACACCTCTCGGCACCGTAAGTTTTCAGGTCAAGAAAATATTTAGGGCCTCAATAGGATGGTATTAAATACTACCATAATATATAAAAACCAGGCTTCCATTTTATTCTTCTTTTCAGGGTGTGTGTTTAGTTTGGCAGCGAAGGTGAAGGCCTCCTCTCTCTCTCTCTCTCTCTCTCTCTCTCTAGCTGAGTAGTTAGTACTCAGTAGCACTTGGAGGTAAAAAAATACCGAGCTGTACATTGAGCCAAGATTAACAAATGTGCATGCGCTATGTTCTATCAAATCTGCATTCTTCCGAAAAACTCAGTTACTGAAAGGACACAGAAAAACCTCTCCTCTCCTCCGCGTTCACACACTTTTCATCTGTCTTTTTTCCTTCTTGCACTCTTCTTGCAGTTGTGTAAGAGTCTAGACAAGTAGGATCAAGGGTCAGTTCAGTAAATACATAGCTCTCCCCGTGAGCTATTGCCTTTAGGGTGGGCTCAGTTTCACAGAGCCTCCCTCCCCATGACACTGCATCAAGTCTGCACACACACACACACACACACAGAGCTGTATAGTGATCAGCTACACACACCATATACGTATTTCAATCTCATGAATACATTTAATATAAATGCTTGAATGATAGGTTCATATTTCTATGTGTATATTGTCCATATGGAAATTCAAAGCACTGTCGGTCACTGTCATTGTTTCATCGGTCTCTACTGGCCACAAAGAGATTCCTTCTTAAAGCCAAAGCGAATACGATGAGTCTGTAATTGGTAGATATCTATTTAATTATGAACTGGACTCTCTTACATGAAAGTTTCTTTTGAAGAAAACGTCTTTGTGGCCAGCACGGACAGGAGGGCCAATTAAAGCAAACAAATGTGCTTTCAACTAGCGGTACGGACATGTGAATGTTGTTTCAAGACAGACTTGAAAAAATGTGAACCCATCATAAAATCAGAATAACAAGTGACTCATCTTACACTGGGGATCCAACTTCCCCAGAAACAGAAACAGCACAGCTGGTCAGCAGCAGGTCAGCTGAGCCGCATAGTAGAAACATAACTACTGCTGCATTTGATTACCCAGTTTATTATGACTGATTATTTTAAGTCGATTATCAAGCAAAAATTCACGACATTTCCCATTTCCAGCTCCTGGAATATTCAGATTTACAGCTTGAGGATTAATTACATAAAATAATCCTTGTATTAAGTTTCAGTCATGTGTCATTCAGTCAGTGTGAACATTTGTATGAATTTAAAAATTGCTTATTGTCCATAGACTTCAGAATTCATAGAATAGAATAGAATAGAATTCATTGTGTATTTAAATGAATACTTTTGTCCCTCCTCAGCTCAGCCAGCAGCCAGATCCACACCGGTCCACCACACCCAGCCATGCCGGACACAGCCCAGCAGCCAACTGCGCAATGGAGCCAAGCACCACACACACACACACTCTCCTCACACGCACTGTCCACATCACACACACACGCCTCACACACATGCCCTCCAGTCAAACGGTGTCAGGAACGGGGGCAGTCATGAGCACCCTAAGCTGGGCTCCCTCCCGAGAGGCGGCTCATCCACCTCCTCGTCCTCTTCGGCGGGACCCAAGCACACCAAGAAATTGCAGTCAAACCCCTCCATCACCTCCCAGAGCAGCAAGAGGAGCAAGAGCAGCTCCAAGAGCAACAGCTCCCAGATTCCCACAGAGGCACAGGACGGTGAGATACAGGGAGGAGGGGCCGGGGCAGCAGGAGAGGGAGGGATAGTTAGCAGGGTTTTTTTTTTTTTTTTCTCCACGTGTCTGGTCAGAGAAAAGGATCAGAGTGGCACACTTTCTCTGAAAGACACAGAAATCACTTCTGTTTTGTAATCTGTAAGCCTTAACTAAAAAAAAACAACAACAAAAGTCACTTGGTTCAGTTGAAGAGTATATTTTGTGCCCACTCAACATGTGTTCTGTGAATCACATTAATAAATGTTTACCAACTGAAAACAGATGAATCAAAAAGGAGAAATATCTCGGCACGTTAACCTTGTCGTTCCTTTTAATCACTTCTGATGAGCAGTCTTCTGTTCGCAAATGAAGGATTGTTCCACCACCTCTTGTCATAACTTGAGTGGCTGTGTCAACTTGTGCGAGTCTTTTGAAGAAAGCAGGCTTGAAAAGTAATGACAACCTGCAAATGGCATGGCATTTATCGTTCTCATCTCAAGGTAACATGGTGAAAGAGACGTTTTCTTTTCACTGATACTTAAAAGTACAGATAGCAGTGTCTTTTACGTGACTAATACTGATACTGAGAACTCAGAGATAACAAGCTTATCATCAAACAGAACTTTGTTCCTTTGTTATTTCCTACTAAAGAGGAAATGTCCTGATGGCTTATTCCATTTTAGTTGATTAGTACACAAACTGGTTGCGTAAGAAAAGCATCGTCAATGTTAAGAAACGACCTCACTGTGTGTCTGTCTGTCCGTTCCTCTCCAGACTGCTGTGTTCACTGTATTCTGGCCTGCCTCTTTTGTGAGTTCCTAACTCTGTGTAACATCGTGCTGGACTGTGCCACCTGCGGCTCCTGCGCGGGGGACGACTCGTGTTTCTGTTGCTGCTGTGTGTCCGAGGAGTGCGGCGACTGTGACCTGCCCTGTGACATGGACTGTGGCATCATCGACGCCTGCTGTGAGTCTGCAGACTGCCTGGAAATCTGTATGGAGTGCTGCAGCCTTTGCTTCTCCTCCTGAGGCCCCTATAGCCAGCACCACGAGGGGCAAAGCAGATGTCCACACTCCCACAAACCCAGGAACGACTTCGACCAGTGTCTTATCAGAAGCTGAGAGGCGCTACTTCCAGTCTTTGTTCCCTGGGCTCTGTGGTTTACGCTATATTGGCTGGCCTAGTTGGCTCTACAATACGTCCAGTTTTTCATACAGGGTTTGCCAAGCAAAAGATGTGATCTAATGCTGAGAGCAGTCACTGGTGATTTCTTCCTTCCTTTATTGATCAAGGGATGGGACAGTAGCCTTCCCTGCCTTGTCTTTGCTGTTGGTCCATTGCTACACAGCTGGGTATATAGTGCAGAGTGAGTTCCAGCTGTGGTCCACGAGTGTCCGCCAGCTTGTGCAGAACAGGCCTCTGGACCTTCACAGAACGAGCTATTATTACAATGGAGCCCCTTGTGCCGTCAGAATGACTGGAGTTCTCCAAGCATGAAAAATGACCTCCAAAGGCAAATGAGAAAATGGCTCCATTTAACCGGATTTTAGTGTTTCTGTAGATAAGAGCAGTGGCATAATGGGAAAATGGATGCTCAGATCTCAGTAGAAATGTAGTCTGTCCTCCTGTCCTTGGCAAGGTTAAAGTCTTCCAGTTTGATTGCATACGGTGGCCTTTGCGACACACACACACCCTAAAGTGGAGGATGTTGAATCCACTGCTGTCTTTGTCCTTGTTGCAATGTACAAGATAGAGAAAAAAACATTAATGGTGGCTTGTGGCAATATTCAAATAAATTTCTTTTGTTAATATGCATCTCACTTAACAGACTTATTCAGAGAAGAACCATGAGCGCGTCGTGCATCAGCCTGAGGATGGGTCCCATTAAAACGAGTACTGTAAGCGATGGACATCACAGAGCGAAGGGTTGATATCATGGACACATTCTCTACTTTAACATGTGAAGGGAGAGAGTTCTTAATCAAACGTCTCTCCTCGTTTTATGTTTCACATCCTGTTTACTTTAACATTTTTTTATTTTCGAGGGTCTTCAGCTGCATTCAGTGAATTCTTCCTCATCTGAATGGGCAGAAGTGGTAAAGGACTGGTAGAGGATTGGAAGGCATCATCTCTCTCTCTTTTTTAAATACATTTCATTTTTCTTTGTCATTCTTGCTATGTGAACAAATGGCCTTGGCTTAGCTTAAGGCCTGAATTTTCAAGTAGATTCCTCGCCTTTACCAAATCTCTATTAATCCTTGTTTTGTAGATTTTAGTTAAGATATTTGCATTTCTCCTCCAATGTGAAAATCACATTTCTGTGTTATCGGGTTTTGCCGGGCTCTCTGTAAAGCAGACATTGCTCCACATTTAATTTAATTCCTTGAATGAAAATCTCACAACATTATGCTAAGTTAGATCCATGTCCTCGCAGTATGAATGGTACGCTTTTGATAACAGGCCTGCACTCTCATACGCTTAGATTCATACCTTCTCCAACCCAATACCTCTTGAGATGTCACCTAGATCTGTTGTGGATTTTAAAATGACTTGATACAAATCTCTCTGCTCTCTGATCAAATACTGTTTGTGCAATCTTTTTTTTTTCCTTGGAAATACCAAAGAGTTTTCCTCTTACTGGACCTTACTTGTACATTGAAGGGTTTTTGCTATGCTAATGTGGCGGCGGTTGATTAAACCCTATTTTAAGGGCTGATATATAACACTGTTGATAAAGAGTAAACACTAGGGCTGTAAATCAAACTGATAACACCAAAGCAGAAAATGCAAGTTTTTGGGACTCAACTAATTCAACTTGATATTATGACTCTTCACGTCTTTTTATGTCAAACTGAACGTGTTTTTTTTTTTTTGTTTTTTTTGGGATACGTTTGAACGGAGACAAAATCCTGGAGAGCCCTGGAAAACAATGCTATTCTACAGTACAGAGAGATTTATGAAGGGAGAACTGGATTATATAATGTAATGTATAACGGTGATAATAATGTCATTTGTTTGGATTAATAAGATACTGCAGATTGCTGCTTCATCTTCGGACATATTCTCTGTCAAACCTTGATACTAAAAGAATAGACGTCTTTTGTGACAAAGAAAAAATAAAAACTCCTTCCTTTGCAACACTGGTTTGCTAATAACAGAGGGTAATCATTACAAATAATAATGTACAACTGGAATACAATATAATTACTCCTAATATGAGCCTACAAATGTTAGTTAGCTATCTCCACTGTTGACAAGGGCAAGGCTACTCTGCATGTTCGCTGTTCAAAAACAAACAGCACCCTGCTTTCATGCAAACTGCTTTGTTCAGGCAAGCAGGAATATGAATACATATTATCATATGTTTCCTACGGGCTCATTTTACTGCTAAAACAATAGGGTCAGTGTTTTTTTTTTTTAACCCAACCCAATTGACATGTTGTTTCCTATCATTTATGACTCTGCATAACCGCAGCCTCACTAACTTCGACTCAAGTTTCAAGATTCTTACCACTCTGCTGCAGCTTCTCACTGAGCTCAGAAACAGTCCGACGAGGTCTTCAAAACCAGGATAAAACCAGTTTTCGTAACAGGGGAAGATCACGCGCTTATCGGCCGTCCCAAACCGTGCTTTCTGTTATGTTGAATTGATTTCATTTTGCTCAAATTCCTGCTTCCAGCGCAGGTGTAACTGGAGAAATAAAGTCAACAAAACCTTACCTGTGACAGACAGCGTGGCTTTGAAACTCTTTTTTTTAGCAGTAGATCATATAAACACGTCTGGTTCCAAAAGTAGCTTCACCTGGGCGTTTGAAGAGGTAAAAATTCTCCCGTTGGACTGTAAAGCGCAGAGCGGTAAGTCTGTCAGTACTACAGCGAGGCTTTGCTATGCAACATAAATCACGTGAAACAACATTTTAATAAGGCCTGGATTGGAAAACAGTGAATACATCATTTAAGTTTAATTTAATGATGTTGGAATAATATTTTATGACTTAGTCATTAAATACTACTTTATGTCTGTACTGAGTAGTGCTTCACAATTCGTTGGGAATGGAGGCAGTGTGAAGGGTTAGAAAAATCTAATTGGTTGGTCTGGACATAGAAAGTCCCTAGATGAACGCCGGTCTTGCATTTCTCTGGATTTTAGAGATGATTTGAAAATATGGATTTGATGTTTTGTCTGCACCAGACAGGTCGTCATCTCATTTTCAAATATTTCCCCTGTGTTCAGTCAAGCTATTTCAGTAATACTGAACTCAAGATTACTTTCAATGTTTTGCATACTCACTATTATCAGTATTTCTGTTAGAACTGCCATGACCACAGAAATTTCAAACTGTTATGGATTTATTATCCGATTATGAGATGGAATTTGGACATTGATTTAAAGGGCTGGTCACCCCTGCTAGTACTCTGAAAGTTAGCCTAGCCCAGCTGAATTGTTACTAGACTGTAGTCCACTATAATGTCATTTTGTTTACACTACCCCCATTTAATGTCAATTTGAATTGCTGTCCTGGAAGTCACATTAAAAACTCTTTGTTTAATACTGAATAAACAATGTGAACTCCTGGCTACACGTATCGTTCTCTCTTCATTTTCACATACGCTCCATGTGTATTACATTATGAACTGTAGTCTAGACTAGAAACCCGGACAGGATGACGTCCAGATTGTAACATTTAAAAGGATCTATTGGCAGAAATGGAATATAATACTCCTAGCTGTGTTTTCATTAGTGGATAATCGCCTGAAAATAAGGGTTGTTGTGTTTTCTTTACTTAAGAATGAACCTTTTATTTCTACAGTCCACCATGTTGTTGCAATGCCATGTTTTCGACACACGATTCTGAACTCTGGCTCTACATGGGGCCTTTCATGGTTCTTGCATGTTTCACAGGTAACGTGAGGGGACAGGTGAGGGGAGGCGTATCCATGCAACTTCACCGCTAGATGCCACAAAATCTTACATTAAACCACCTGTACGGAGTTTCTGTAAGACTAAGTACATCCACTACAGACAAGGATACACTGTAAAATAATGGTAATAACAGCCACTCATCATCGCTTTCTTCTCAAATTCATCTACTTTCTGTTTCCTCCGAGCACAAATTTAAATGTACTTACCAAATGTGAGTTAAAGGGATCAGTTTACATGGCCGTTCTTGTCCTTTCTTAACCCCCATACATGAGCATCTCACATCTTTGTGGCGCGTACATGGATTCATTCTTCGGCTGATTGTCAGGCAAGCTAACAATCCAGCACAAGTCTTTGTTGAGTCCACAGTGAATGTGCTCTATATACAAACAACATTTATTGCTTGTCTTTATATATTTTATAGAACAGTGATTCAGAACGAGGGCTACTTGCACCCCGAGGGGCTCAACTTAATTGAAAAAATAGGAATTATAATTTGATTTAAAAATATATATATATCCGCATTTGTGATGTGGAAAAAATGGATTACAAATTGGTGTGAAGCTGATCTTTATTTTAACCAGCTACCAGGTACAACACTCACTGCAACAAGCCTGAGTTAGTAACACACGTTGTGACTGAGTGTGTGTGACGACTAGTCAGCAAGTAAGCAGTAAAGTTTAAATAGATAGCTGATGTTGAAATACTTACTTACAGTAAAAGTGCTCGATAGGTGAAATAATTATCCAGAAATATGCAAATGGTGGTAAGATATCCACTTTTATATAATGAATAGTGATAAATGCAGGAACATCTATAATCGTATAGAAAGAAGATATTTGGAGCTTGACAGGTGATGAAGGGGTATTTGAGCTCATTGTATAGAGCTGTTTGGGTTTGTCTGACAATATACAGGGAGCCACTGACACAAAACAAACTAAACAATTCAACGTAGAATTGGAAATAAATGTTGCAGAAGAAGCAATTAGCGTCTATGTCCAACACGCGCAGCGTTTAATGAAGTTACAATGTGGCAGAAGCAGGTCTACATTAGGGCAATTTTCTCACAGCGTTGCTGCGTGTTTTTTCCCTGCTGTGTTTTATTTTTTCTCCATTAATATATTATCACAATCATCTTTTAGCATGTGCAGATTTTCCCATAACACCCCCCCACCCCCCGCCCCCCTCCCCAGATTAGCTGTCTCTGAGCTGAGAAGAGCAGAGAGAAAACAGGGGGAAAAAAGGAGAAAACAGAGCAACAACTGGGCTCATGCAGAACAGAGCCTTTTAATGTGTTTTTTTAAAGGCTTGCCAAAGTCGTTCAGTAGGAATGTGTGTTCAGGCCAATACATCAATGTGTGGAGAAATGCAGGGGACTTTTACTGTTTGAGATTTTCTTCTTCTTCTTGCTTTAATCTTTCCTCTCTTCTTATTTTCTTTCTCCAGTGCATCTTGAAAGCGGACAGAGGTTATGTCTCGCGAACGCAGTTCCCGTCTTTAATATTTGTGTACGTGAGTGTTGACCACTGGGTGTGAAATGTTGGCCTCTGTTTCTTGTAAGGCTGTGTGCAGACTTCACTGATAGCAGGGTCAGAATTTGGCCCTGCGGCATGCAGCCTGTAAAGAAGTCAGCTACTGTATGTTTGCGCGTGTGCCTACAGTCATGTGGGTGTGTGTGAGAAAGAGAGAGAGAGAGAAAAGTGTGTGTATGAAGGAGGCGAATGACTCAGGTCAGACAGAGAAGCAATTCAAGCTCCTCAGTGGGAGCAGAGAGACAGGACATCTCTGGACATCTGCAACTATTTTGCAGGAAGCCATGCTGTCGTCGACCCTCATTTCCTTTTCCATGTACACACACGCACACACACACACGCCCATGCACAAAAACATACACATACACACATTCAACAAATCAAAAATGATACACACCCCCTCTAGAAATTTTGCATGCACAAAGCGGGCGCAGGGGACAAGTAGCTATTGAATATTAACCATGAAATTACAAAGGCTGCATTCTAATGGAGGTGATGAGGTCAGAAGCTGGGATGGAAATCATAAATTAATACCCCTGACATGACAAGCCACTCGCCCTTGGCTCCCACCAAACACAACCCTCCTCCACTGAAGTCAGAAAGACACCTAGAGAAGGAAATACTCAATTTATTATTAATTTTGGGTCAAAGTAATGCCACAACAGACACAGAACTCATACAATATGCCTGATACTTTTCTGATGTGACTATTGTATGAGACGACAACCATGTAACCTTCATGTGTGGCTACATTTATAGGGGTTATTGTTAAAGTGTTCCCGTGGGACCTCTATTACAATGTCGACTATTTTGCATCCTTTGTAATCCATTCAAATCTGCTCCTTTCATTAGTGCCTTCACACATACAGTATTTTGGGATTATTCTGAATGACAGTCGTGGTATAAAAATGAATTGCTCGGTAGCGGATGGTGAGTTTGACATTCCCACACACACAAAGAAAAGAACACAGCATTCTGCTGCGAGCTTGAATATGAGTCTACCTTGTTCTTTCACCCTGTGGCTCTCAAACAGACTTTCACGTGTCAAAACTGAAATCCAAAGTCAGATTGCATTGTGCTCACGCATCATACTTAGGCTACACATTGTTTATTTTTAATTAAATGCACATAAATGTGATCACCCCACATGGGCTCACAACCTGTAAAAGGTGAAACAACACCTCTCTCAAAAAAAAATGATTAATTTTTTACACAAAAGTCCACGTTGTGAACTTAATACGTCGCCTCCTCTCGAGATCTATGAATAAATTCTGTCACAAAAAGGTCTGTTTTTCTAAAATACAGTTTAAGTCTTTTATAATCATTCGAGCAGAAAAGATCCGCAGAGAGGGAGGACATTTTTCTGAAGTGTACCGTTCTTAAATCTTCATAAGGAGCAATGGAGCATAAAATAGACTTTGTTTTCAATCTCACCTAAAATCAGATAGCAAAAACTTTTCTCCCGGGGAGACTAGTACCTGTTTCTGCGGCTCGTGCGCCTGCACACAGTTATGCACATCTTTGAAAGTTAGTTCTTTAAGATAATATTTGTGCAGTTTAGCTTTGCACTGTACGTCAACAGATCATCTTTATACACCAAAGCTTGAAGCGCATTCCACCTCTTATTCTGGAATTAATGTGACACCTCAACACCTTCACATTCACATTCGCATTAGGCTCACATGCCTATGTGCAGAGACTTAACCACAGATATTTTAATAAGCCTTTGGTTAGAAATTGGGCCATAGCTTAAATGGCCATTAAAAAATACAAAACTAGTCTGAGCTACGTTCCAGAACTCCTACTAGGTATTGAATATCCGCTCTAACAGAAGATTTTTTTTTTTTATTAACATTATAGCGAAATCAACTTAACTCTTTAAGGGTAGGGTTCTGATGCTATTCTTTCTTCTAACCATCATAAATCACGCCCTGTCACGTCCTCTCCGACATGTTTCTTTAAATGTCAGAATTGAAATAGTGCAAACATCTCACAGAAACCACACAAATTGTGGAAACAGAGACAGATGGCTCGAAAGTGCCAGTAAATAACTCTGGAAAACATCTAGAAATCTATAATACCACCGCCGACTGTAAATCAGAGGGAGGAGAGCTCTATTGGGGCAGCTGTGTGAGTCAGTGGAACTAGTGCCAGTGAGTCCCTACAAAGAAACATCTTTTCTTCCTACATGAGAGTCAGAGGCGATGGAGAGGGTGGGGGGCAGAGACACAGAAAGAAAGAGAAAGCGAGTACTAAAGAAAAAGGCGTTACTTCATCATCACTGTGTATTATACAGTATACTGTAACTTCTGGAACAGAGTTGCTGAGATTAGCCGGGGTTCAGATAATATTTTCACCATCTACTTTTCTGAAATACGGAGAAATAACATTAAAGCACGATTAAGAACCATTAAAATGCAAAATCAAAGCCCACAGCAACAAATCAACTTCATTAAAGAGCATATAACCATCTTTCATAACATGGCACACTGTGTTCATTAGATGCTGATTACATGTTCTCCTCTTTAACGGTGCACAGCAGTGTTTTACAACAAGTTGAACTGAACCAAAATCGTGGCAAGCAGACAAGCTTGGATCAGCAACAAAAATGTGTGTGTACTGTATCGAGTTACTGCCGCTGCAGGACTACTGAGGGAACCACAGCCCAGTGGGCTTCCATGGAATACACACTCACACACATGTACGCTCACACAAACCCCATATACACACTCACAGAGTTGGCAGGGCCGAGACATTTGTTTCTGCTTCGGTCTCACGGAAGCAGCAGAAGCAGCGGAGCGGTGGGCCTGAGCAGCGAGAGGAGTGGGTGGAACACAGCCTGGGCGGAGGATAGATGACCATTTGCATGTGTGAGCCTTAAAACGTATCCCAGACCATCTGATGTGCGTTTGTCGTCAGTGGGTGTGACAGACGTGACAAGGAGCAGCTTTCTCCGGCAGCTAAAGCTCTGCTTCAGCAGAACTGCTTTAAAAGCGGAGGATTTGTGCTAAATGTCTCCTCAGAGGACAGAAACACAATAGCCCCTGACTTCCAGTATGATCTTAGAGTGATGTTCTCATTACAAATATCTATGTCCAGTGCTGATACAAACCCGCTCCCTTACTTCATCCCTGCTCTGCTAACAATGACCATATATCTTCCTTATACGTCGATGACAGTTAGATTAATCTAGTGAGCTGGATCCCTCTGCCGTCAGAGCATCCGTTAGATAATGAATCACTGATGAATCACCTGAAAGATCTCACTACGACGGAGTAAAGTCGTTTGGTTTAGAGGCTATGCATACCTGGTCAATGTGAGGTGCTGATCTGAGGTCAGGTTGGTCATTTCCCTTGCAGTAGTTTCTTTCTGCATCTGGAACAATATGAAAAAACAGTAAAGGAAAAGACGTAACATTTATCTTTAACGGGTTATAAATATTATCAGTGCTGAGTTTTGGGGAAAAAAAAGAAATCAGGCTGCTTTGAATGAAACACACTCCAGAGTGCAAAGCGGGGACGATGTACATAACTGAACTTTGGAAGAAGATTTTGGGTAATAATCCGGCCACAACCACTCGTGCAAATTTCAACCACACTTTACCCTCGCCTCAACTCGAAGGCGAGTTTAAAGCGAATGCAGAAATCAGTTAGGGATCATTAAAATGCTTTATCCATCCCAGCTGCTTGTGAATTCAGCATAAAGGGAGAGAAAGGCAAACAATAAAAGGGGAGAAATTGAAAAATGGGGGAGATATAACTCCTAACTGAATACATAATGAATGGCATTTTAGCAGACACACACGCAATCAGCTCCATCGCACTGTTGGCGCTCCTTCCTCTCTCTTAGAGCACAGCTCCCGTGTCAGACAGGGGAGGTGCATACACAGCAGACACTGCCACTTAAGAGTTGGCTTTCATCTGTGTGGGTGGGACATGCCAGATACCCAGGGCTGGCACCACGACAACAAAGCACTGCCTGAAAGTTGGCTGTCCGTTGGCTAGGAGTATTCCTCCTTTTTGGCTGCTGCTTTAAGTCTTGTATTTTTGGCCCGGTGACTCACCCAAGGCCTTGTAAAAACAGTAAAACTCATGCTACTGACATTATAATTTATTTTAATAATGGATAATTAATCAGCGCTAATTTGCTCAGCTGGTTTTCACATTCGGCCAAGCAGCTCGGTGTTAGCCCTCAGCCAAATGGTAAAGTGACATTCTACAGAGAGAGGAAGTTATTTGAGGACTATCACATGCTGCTGGAGGCTTTTCAAACCTGAGAGGAAGCTAAAGAAGAAGTAGGGGAAAAAAATAGGCCTATTTTGCCTATTTTCAACAGCGAACAGCTCATCCATCAGAGAGTGCTGTGATCATGGACAACATTTTTGATTTTGCTCCAAAGCTTCAACTGGTTCAGTTCAGCTGGGTCAGCTGTCATGGCCCCTTTTTTCAGTTTTCAGTGTCAGCCATGTCAGGGTGACCCAGGTGATTTTAAAGTCACATGAAGGTTTGTTTTAGGTTGCCTGTCAAACAATCCATTCATCCATTTTTCTGTAAGCACTTATTGCTTATCGCCGGGCTGGAGCCGATCACAGCTGGGATTGGGCAAAGTCAAATTCAAGTTGTTAAAAATACAAAAAGCAGTTGTGTCTCATGAAAACAAATCATTGCAGCACATTAAGATCCTCCATTTCTGTTTAATGCTACACGTCCCAGAGTTTTAGGGGCATCAAACAAACCACTGTGAAGTCAGGCAGTTACTGGCCTTTTTTCTACAATCAGTGAGCAACCATGATCTGATTTTACGCAGCATGAGCCTGAGAACAGCAGCGCACTGTGAAAGGAGCTGGTTACCTCAGTGAGAAGTTGGGGTGAGGTGTGCAGCCACTGACGCAACAAGACTTTTTGTCCTCTGGGCTTTCAGGTGTTGTGGTAATAAACCGTGATGTAATGAGTATCTGAGTTCAGCAGCAGATCCGCCATTCATTACCCCCAGGTGAGGCTGCCATCGTGCAGCGGGGAAGCGTTACTCTGTCACGCGTCACGTCACTGCGTCACTCACGTGAGCACACCTTGGTGGACGTACCGCAGCAGCCAGCTTAGCTGATGTTGTTATTTTCAGATAGTGACGTTTGGATACTGTATCATGGATCAACAACAACAACCGGCGGATTGTTCTGCTTCAGACGGTGAGTTTGAAAATATTTTTAATTATAGAGTCGATTTGGGAACTGAGTGCTGACTTTGTTGCGTTTTGTGTGGCCTGTTGGCAGTCTATATTTGATCTGCTGCTGCTGATGTGTTTTCACTCCTGCTGTTGTGGTCTGCGGACTACAGCTGAGGACACTGTGCATTGTTATTTTAGGGCTGGTCTGTGTGCCAAGTTTGGCTTGACCCATATTGATCTCATCACCTGCTGTATGTGCTGTATTCTCAGTAAGATCCACCTGTTGTGCACTGTTAACTAGCTCTCTCTCTCTCTCTCTCTGTGTGCGTGTGTGAGGAGTGTGTAGAAGTCGCAGGGACCGCCCACGTCTTCTGCCCTCATGTTATTTTGCGTGTGAACGAATGGTTCAGTGCATTCATGTAACCCATAGTAGCCTATTGTGTGGCATCTGTAGCTGAGCTTCTGCTATTCTCTTGTGTATAGAAGTATTCACACTGAAATTCTGACATTAATTTGAGCCGCACCATAGAATAACCCGTTATTTCTCAAGATATGGTCAGACTACCACAGGTGGGACCTCCCTGGTGTGGAGGAATCTATGAAATTTATATTTTAAGTGAAATAAATTCATTTAAATACATATGATACTATTAAAATACTACATAATATTCAATGGAAATAGACTATAGGGTCACTGGAATGTAATTTAAGTTTTGCATTTCCTGAAATATTTGGTTTCCATCCTGCTACATAGTCCCATGCAGCGTGCATACATGAGGTCAATAGCTGAATAGAGTCAGCTTACATTTTAACGTCAGTCATAACAGTGCTTCTTTGACAGAATAGTTTTTTAGATGGCATACAGCATAAAAAGTTGACTAACCTATGATGTCATCCAAAGCTGAATGCCCCCCCCCCCACACACACACACACTTCCTGCAGCTCTTCATCTATCAGCTCACTGTGTCTGCTCGTTCTACCCCCTGCAATATTTCAAACCGACCCATTTAAAAAAAAAAAAAAAAAAAAAAAATGATGGCCTTGCTTTGTTTTGATGACCCATATTGCATTTTTGGTAGCGGTCAGTGCTGATCTCACTGACACACACATTGTATTTTCTACTTGATAATCAAAGCTGATAGATGAAGATTCAGCAGATGTTTATTCAGTGAAAACAAATCTTTACTTTAACAGAATTTAATACTGTTATCATCCCATATTTTTCTTATTGCCAACAAATCCTGCTTAAAAAGTCGTGTCCGTGGCACACTCGGGCTTCCAGACCCGATGTTTCATTTTTAAAATGCTCAGGAATTTTCTAAAAGAACCCGGGCACTGTAGTTTTTAACAAATGTCAGTCAAACAGGAGTGAATGGCGCATTTGTTAAAGACAAAATGTATTTACAGCTGCAGGATGGTGCATGTGAAATCCACTAAAAATAAACTACAGTGCCAATGTTCTTTGTAACCAAGGAGCACGTCGCTCGGTCCAACAATGTGGCCCATTGATGTGGTTTTGATTGTGGTTTTTTTGGACAACAATGGAAGTCTGCAGTGAGACCGGTCACACAGACAACACTTGTTAGTAGGATCAGTTCATTGTTGGTTTTGGTCTATTGATGAGATTTGTTCTTATCCTTTAATGGTAATGGCAGTTTTGTGTGCAATTTTTTTTGTGTGTGTGTGTGTGATGTCCCAAAAACCAGAGAACTTTAACTGAACTCTCGCTGCCTCGGAATAATGATTTCTTTTCCTCTAACTGCCATGTTGAATCATTGTTTTAGTTAAAGACGTGAATGAATCATCATGAGATAAAATAACGCTGAATAAAAGAGTCTGAGTCAACCCCTCGGAATTACTGATGGAGGCACATGCATGCTCCATCTGATGAACGGACAAATATGTGAATGTCTGATCATGGACAAAGATTAAAAAAAAAGAATAGTTGTTACCAACAGGAAAAGAATAAATGCTGAGGTGATTAAAAACTGAAGAGAAGAGAGGGACAGACAGAGGAGGAGAGTCATGGCACCCCGCTGGTTTAAGGGCACGATTATGCAACATCTGGCCTTCAGCCAAACCCCTCTGGCTGCTTATAACCACAGCAACGTGGCTCTGAGGGGCACAGGGGAGGAGGAGTCAGAGAGACTCGCCCCCCTGACACATCTATATCCTCCCATCTGTGATCGCAGGCCCACATCAGCCTCAGACTCTCAGTTCCTGCCAGAGCCGCCAAATGTGCCTTCAACCCATCAAATAAGTTTCACCATAACAACTGCTGACCATTCCCAGCATCCAGCTCCCTATTTTTGTATCCCACACCATCAGCGAGTCCCCATGCGGGCCCATGCTCTTTACTTTAGTGCTCTAAAATCCTGGTTCTGTATGAAAAATGTGGGTCTAAACAGAATTTATTTACTTGTTATTACTTTTGGTGGAAACATGAGCTCAGAAAATGACAGAGCTGAAAAGTGAACATTGGGTCGATGGAGAGCCAAGGGCCAGTTTTGCTCCGCAGAATGATGTTGACTTGCGGCTAAGTGAGTGCATGCGCGCGCGCGTGTGTGAGAGAGATTCAGAGCATGTGTTTGTGTGTGTGTGCGTGTTTGTCTGTGTGTGTGAATGTGTGAGAGAAAAAGCTAAATGTCAGACAGGCAGTTGGCAGGCCACACAAAAACAGGCTCCTGTTTTTGAGTCAAGCTGACTCATGCCACCTTAAGCAAACAGGGAGCACAGACCAGAGCCTTGTCCTTACACACATTCACACACACACACACACACACACAAACACACACAGAATGCAACGGTAACAAGTCAACATCTCACAGGTCTAAACAGCCTCTCTGGTTTCTGCTACGTCTCTGTTTGGCTGTGATACACACGGTTCTGTCTACTTCACCATTGACCTACTGCAGAACTGGAGCTCTGTGCTGCCGGGTGAAAAAACCCAATGTGAACGCATTTATTGAGTCATCTGGAGAAAAAAAATGAATGTGAAAGTGCCCGTAAAGGTAAAATCCACTAACAAAACTCCATTGTTTCCCACAGCCAGTAAAAGCAGAGAGAAGGAGGGAGGGATTGACACATTGAGGATTAAAAAAGAGAGAATGAGCACAAGAAGAATGATGTGAAAGAGTGTGTGTGTGTGTGTGTGTGTGTGTGTGTGTGTGTGTGTGTGTGTGTGTGTTTTGTTTTGTTTTTTAAGCAAGGTAAAATTCAGAGACACACATAGAGCTTGGATTAGGGGGATGGTGGCCCTGCGGGAACGCACAGGAAGGGGCGCCTCGTCCACATAAACACTTATTTCCTGTCATGTGTCAGACAGAGCGCCTTGGACCATTGTCTGTGTGTGTCTGCGTGTGTGTGTGACTAAAAAAAAAAAAAAAAAAGGCACAGCATGGTGGGTGGGTGCGATGGCAGGGATTCAAAAAAAAAAAGATCTGGTCCAGTTGACCTCAACGCAAAGGCCCACACCTCAGCGAGTGTGAAGGGAGGTGGAGATGGAGGTGGAGGCGGGGGAGGAGGGGGGGTCAGGAGACGGGCAACTGCGTGGGTTGGGGTAATAGCCCAGAGACTGTTTGGGTCATAACGCTCTCATTACCATGACAACCTCAAAGCCCATTTCCTTTTAGCGCCTGTTGCTCTTGTGTAGCTGCCCACCTGCTGTCACATGTCCACGTCGGAGCGAAGACGGCTTTCAAACACAGTCAAAGTGCAGCACATCACGGCTCTCCATCGAAAACACCACAATCACAATCACTGTTTTCCAAGGCAAGATGACAAACCTCTCGTGTGTTTTCATTCACATGCGAAAAAGAAATCGAACCCGTACTGTATTTTATTGCTGCAGTTTCCTACATGTAGTTTATATAATGGCCTCCATAACTTACAGTTCACTGCTGTTTACAGAACGCTCGGTCCTTAAAGGGTCAGTTCACCGAGGTCCCAAAGAAACGTTGGATGGATTGAAATGAAACTTGTTTCAGACATCCGTGGTAGCCCAAGTATGAGTCTTTGGTGACTTTGGGGGAGACCCTGACTTTTCCTTTAGCGCTCTCAGCAGGTCAAAGTCTCACGTACCCTCTGAAATATCTCAACATCTGCTAAATACATGGCTTTAAACACTGTCTCTTATTTAAACCTATTCTTTAATGCTGCGATCATCACAAACAGAATTCGATCTAACTCCATTTACGAGGCAGAAAAAAAAAAATCTCAGAGATGGAAATCTCAAAGTCTGAGCAGATAAAACCAAAAACTATCTGCACGGCCAGACTTTTTGGGTAAAACGGTTAGCCTCATAAATGCACTTTAACATTCAAAGGCTTCATACTGGTCTGATCTGCCCTACATATAGCACAGCGGCTCTCTTTCAAAATTGCTGTGATTAAATGTATCTCAGTAAGTCTCACGACTGAGATGGGGACTGAACATTTGAACTTGTGACTTGATGAGTCATGAGCCCTCACTCCATTATCAGCCTAACAGAGGCTAGAAAGCCACCAGCGGGCATCAGCTATCTCGGTGTCCTATCTGTTTCTGTGGCAGGTGGGAATGAGGCTGTTCTCAGTTGCCTGGCCTTGCTCTGGTTCTCCTCGGACCGGGCTGTTAGATAGGATGGTGTCAGCAGAGATAGGGGCAGGAGGCAGCTCTGCAGACAGCCGGTAATGATGTCCTCTCACACACTGCACCCTGTGGATAATGGCTGTGGCGAGGCCCGAGCGAGATGAAGCAGAATAGTCGGCGTAACTGAGTCCAGGGTGCAATCGTCTGAACTGCCTTGTCTAGTCATCTTGCTCTGATTCTAAGCTACCACGGGTAAGTCAGCGTAGCGTGTAGCTCATTTCACACTGTGATTCTCTTTCTCCTATCTAGATCTGCTAGCTGCCAGATTGAGTTTAGAGGAACACAATTAAGTATTTTTTCCAGATGTGATGAGAAGTTAGAGGATTGGATAACTTTTCTCTGCTTTGTTTTCAGTGGCAGGAGTTCAGCTTGGCCTCAGATCCATGCTTTGAAACAATAGCATCCATGGCGCCAGAATACATGCATATCTTTTATCATTCTGACAGAGCCGTAATGTCTATCTAAAAGTAGCGTTTCAAAACTGCATACCTCAAACTCCAAAAAAACTTTAATGTTGTGAAATTCTCTTTCAGGAGGAAGCTGGGGTTTGTAGGTTTCACTACTGATTAAAAAAAACAGACTGTGGTACGGCTGATAATGGCTCCACACCTGTCAGTGTTCTCCTTATGAATTTCCTGTGTGCCCTGTCTGTGTGACAGTGAGGAGCAGAGCTGCGGTGTCAGCTGCTTCATGGATGAGGACATCATGGAGGCCCGAGAACTAGATAGCTCAATTACACAGCACTGCTACTCCTGTACTACTAACGACAGATTGACTGGTCGGATGGAGATATTTAAAGGGGTACAGGCACACACACACACACACACACACACACACACATACACACACACACACACACCTTGCCCGATGCATCAAGTCTTCAGTTCAGCCTGACTGCCTCTGTGTCGTTCTGTGTGTGCGTGAGAGTGCGCGCGTGTTTCCTCTGTCGGGTCCTGCAGTGGACGGCGCTGACCTGCTAGGGAAAAGAGAGGAGGAGAAGGGGAGTGGAAAAGCCAATTAAAGGAAAGATCACTTGTGTGTCTGCTGGAGTGTCTCTGAGAGCCTCTCACGGTTAACCTTTCCAGCTGGAGAGTGAGGAAACGAGAGAGGAACGAGGGAGAGGATGGAGAGGAGAAACTGGCCAGGGAGATCAGGCGTTTCGACTTTAATGGTCCCTCAGTGTTAGAGTGAAGCTGGTTAATTTGCCTTTCCTTCTCTGGGTGCTGCAGGGTTTAGCTTCTGTCAGGCCGACACTCTGCGAGGAACCTATGTGGGAATAATAGAGGCCACATGGATGTGAGATATTATGCATGTATGCGCAAGAAAGGTAGATTTTTGCCCCGTATAGCAGCTGATTTGATTGTACACTTTACCCACTGCTGGCATCAAAAGTAAATGACATGAACAATGTTTCCATTGTGTGTGTGTGTGTGTGTGTGTGTGTGTGTGTGTGTGTGTGAGAGAGAGAGAGAAAGCACAAGTGTTTGGTGTGTGAGTTACTACAACTAATCCAAGAGCGTGTGCCATGCATCACAGCAACTGAAGTCAACACAAATTGGAGCTAAATTAATGGCTATGTCTGAGTACGCCTTAGTGTGTGTGTGTGTGTGTGTGATTGGGGGGCAGGGTTGCAACTGACAGTGTGTGGCAGCATAAATTGGGGTTAGATTAATGCGATGCAGATCTGCCTCTGTGCTCTGACCCTCATCAGGGCAGAGATGAGCTGTGTATCTCAATTAACCTCGGCAGCACACGGAAAGCATATATACAAACACACAGACACACACACACAC
Source organism: Protonibea diacanthus (assembly GCA_028641955.1). Lineage (NCBI taxonomy): Eukaryota > Metazoa > Chordata > Actinopteri > Sciaenidae > Protonibea > Protonibea diacanthus. The sequence goes on along the minus strand of CM053978.1, from coordinate 4,751,867 downwards.
ACACACACATCATGATGCTACTGTCGACACAGCGCTGATACACAACATACACAGATGTAATCAAGCTAGAGCTCAGACCTCTCAGGCAAAGGGCTGCATTAAGAAACAGATGCAAACATTGCGCATCTTCAGCTGTGTGTGTGTGTGTGTGTGGGGTTAGAGTTGGGTAGTGCATACAGTCGGGGTATGACTATAAGGAGAAAAGTAGGACCAGTAGCACGCTGCCTCCTCTCCTCTCCTCTCTAATTGTATGCATGGCATGTAGATCCCTGCAGTGCTGCCAGAATGATTGCAATTAAAGGGAATCCCTTGTTCTACCCTCCTCCACCTCACTCTCCACACACACCTCTCGAGTCCCCCTTCTTCCCTTGAAGGCCACCGCTGCTGGTGTGAAGTAGCACCACCCAGTCTGGAGTGGTCTTAATCAGTCGCGAGAGTCACAAATATCTTTTTCCTCCTCCATCCCTCCTTCACTGTCTGCCGTCTTTCACTGGATCGTCCCTCCCTCTCTGCCTCGTTCTTCCTAAACACACAGATTGAAGATTGAAAAAGAGAAAGAGCGAGACAGGAACACATGCCATGACCTTCAGGGTTACTTTGCATGTGAATTCCTGTGATGCAAATCTATATAGAATAAAATATAAGACCCATATAGATTATGATGTGCAAGAGCCAGTTAGAATCGTATTGTTGCCCAATCACAATAGGTGTTTAGATAATTGAGCTGTTGCTGCTGTCTCAGTAGTGCACAGTTGTGCTCACAATACCTGTACACAATAACGGTAATCATATTGCGGACAGCTGAATGGCTGCTCTGTTAATAAGTGAAATCAAAGAGTGAGGTCAAAGGAAAAGACATTGCTCCTCCCAATGGCAAGAGGCAGCATTGCACGCGGGTGAGGCAAGAAAGATGAGAGAAAAATGCAGCGACACATGGGGAGCAGGTTGAGTTTTGGTTGAAGGTTAACAAACTTTTTTTTTCCTCGTCAGCAGACAAACACGTGAGACCTTGATGACAAACAGAAAGACGCAAAATGAAACAAATGTGTTTGTTTTTTTCTGATGATCACAGCCAACAGGTTCAGCTTTCACATATTTTTCTGTGAATACAACGCTCACAGAGGAGTCGTGGATAAAAAGATGCATTATGTGACATGTGAGAGAGTGGGAGAGATTGAATGTGCGTCGCTATTCATCTCTGTGTTTCTGTGTGGCTGGCCTGCTGACTGGCCCAGATGTTGGCTAATTAACACCAGTGTTAAAGACGCTCTTCATCTGGGTGATTAAATAATCAAATAATTAATTCATTAAGCGGGGGCTTGCACTGCCTCTTATGATCTCTGGCACACAGCCTGCCAGGGTGGGTGGAAGAAGGGAGAAGAGGTGCGGGAGGGTGGGAAGCAGACTGCTGGGAGACAAGGAAGGGGCAGAATGACAAGAGGGAAACTCAGCATGTCTGCCAGAAAGGTGTATTTTAAGCTCAGGGTGGCATCTGTCATAGATACACATGCATTTAGTCCAAACAGTGTGTCTGGTGGCAAAGGGAAGGACTGTTATTTCCCATTGTGCTTGAGCTGAAAGCCTTCATCAAACAGATTAGACTGCAGCGGCGGTGCCAGCGAGCTCTCGCACTATAAAATGGTCATAACTCCAAAACCCCAAATGCACACGTGGGCCTCTGTATTTATATGTTTCATTATCTTCCAAGGCAAATGAAATTAAACAAAAGCCAAATGCAGTGGAAGAAAAACTTATTCTCTCGCTGTGTGTCTGTGTGTGCGCGCGTGTGTGTGTGTGTGTGTGTACATTTGGGAATGTGTTCGAGAGACAGAGAAAGATCATCTCTCATTACTCGGAGAGAACATTGTCCCGCGTTAACAGAGTCAGACCAGACAGATAGATGGAGCGCAGATATGAGCTGATGGGGGCCAGCAGGGAGGAGAGACACAGAAGGATGAGGAGAGTGACAAAGATGTTTCATCATGCTTATTTCCACTGGTGTAAGGTGGTAGCATCAGCTGGGCAGGACAAGAGGGGTGGGGGGTGGTGTTGGTGGTGGAGGGGGTTGGCACACACCACCTTCAAACAAAGCCATGTACCCGTCTCTGTCTCACACACACACACACACACACTCACACACGTCCAGGCTTCCGCAGCCCTCATTTTAAACACTCCTTTAGCCATAATCATTTTCATATAATTCACTTTCATACAATTCCTTCTCCTAATCATTATCAGGCCCACTAACGTCTTAATGACTTCATAAATTTAAGCTATAAAAAGTAATGGAGAAAGACAAATGAGATAATTAGGAATAAATCTTAGTGGAAAGCCATTTATCAAAACATGGAGAGGCCCTGAATATTCCCCACCATTAGGCTCTGCTGTAATTAACACGGGCTCTCAGTTATGAAGGAAACCTGGTAGCAGAGATATTAAGATCCAAAAGCCTCACTGTTATTAAATTGACCGATGAATCTGCGACGTATAATATGATGTGGATTATTAGGATCCTTTTTAATTAAAAAGAGCGTTAAGATTTTTTTTTTTTTATATTTAAATTTTTAACGCTTTAATGGTGGCTTGAACTCATCTCTCTGTGGTTATGGGGCAATGAGACGAAGAGAGAGAGAGAGAGAGAGTGAAGAGAGAAAGAGAATGAAACAGAGGGAGAAAGAAAGTGAATGAATAAGTGTGTGTGTGTGTGTGCGCGCGTGTGTGTGAGTCAAAGAGAGAGAGAGAGAGAGAGAGAGAGAGAGAGAGACCAGTAGCAGCAGCAGCACAGAAAAAAGCAATCTCTCACACTCGTACTTTCATACTCTCCTTTGGTGGAGACTATGTAAGTACATGAGAGAAAATGGTATTCTAATTTAACAAACTCCTAACTAATGCATATATGGACTAATGCATATACAGACAAGACACTATTAATTCTTATTATCTTTAAAAGTGTAAAATGTAATGTAATGGTTTGCTCTGATTAGTGAGAGGAAGAATCACATTCAGCGTTTTTCTTTTTTTTTTTTTTAAATTAAAAACTATATTTCTACACCCGCTCTTTCTGTCTCTGTCTCTCTCTCTCTCTCTCACACACACACACACACACACACACACTATCCTCTTCTTCTTTGTCCTCTAAGAACAGCCTCCACACTTTTAAAAGGATGTCATCGAAAAAGATGGGGATTTTCCTTTTCTGTTTTTTCCCTTGACCTTCAGTCTGGTTCTGGTTCTTAAACAATGGGCCCCCTTTAAGATTCATCTGATCTCTATTGATTTTTATTCTGCCCATTCAAAATGTACTTATTCTCTCTTTGACTTATTTCGAAATGATAATATGAATGTATTATATTTGACAGGATAGTCATGCATATTCAAAATCATTTTGTCCCTATCAACATTTAAGAAATTGTAAGGCTTCCTAAAATTGCAGATGTTTTCACTCAGATAAAAAAATATTTTTAACAATGACTAATTGTACTGGATCGCTGCCGGGTATAAGGCCTTGAAGCATCGCATTCAGATACAATGACTGAATTTATTACGTTTTCAACTGTAGATAATAATAATAATAAAAAAAAAAGGAAATGCACGTTCTTATACAATGCTCTGTCTTGTGGCGTTCACTCTGCATTGAAACATGAAGCCCCCGAAGCAGAACAGGAAGAGGAAGAAGAAGACCTTGGCTTCAACATATAGAATCTGTAACATGCTTTTGAGGAGAAAGTACTCTGCTTATGCAAATTATCTTCATATAAATGACATGCCAACCTCCAATCACTGACCAATTAATGACCTTCGGGGGCATCTTGTGACACATCAACGGCACTAATTTATACTTGACAGGTCCCCTGGTGCGTGCCGGCAAAGTTCGTGTGTGTGTGTGTGTGTGCGTGTGTGTGTGTGAGGTCCCCTTCTGCACCAGTTGAGCTCATTACCATGGAAACCCAGTTTGCATGTGTGGGTTTATGTCACCAAAGCAAGTATCCTCATCATAACATACCACTTGTGTGTGTCTGTGTGTGTGTGTGTGTTTAATTCCATGTATTATCCCACTTGTATGTTTGTATGTTTGGTGTGTGTGTGTGTGTGTGTGTGTGTGTGTGTGTGTGTGTGTGTGTGTGTGTGTGTGTGAGCGCGCACACAAGTGTGTGTGTGTTTGTCCATCTCAGTCCAGTTTTAGCCAAGCTAATCTCCGCCACTGTCTACACTGTATCAACTGCATCAGCTTTTGTTATGTCCCATCGATCATTGCAGTTAGTACATCTCTCTCTGTCTGTCTCCACCGTGTGTGTGTGTGTGTGTGTGTGTGTGTGTGTGTGTGTGTATCTCTCTCTCATTCAGTCCCTAACTGCCTTATCAGACTTCTGCACCAGCAGCTCTCATTAGAACATTAATTGAAAAAGTGTAATTAATCCTGAGAGGTGGTTAGACTGGACTCTGGCCAGAGAGAGAAGGAAAGAGAGAGACAGTAAGAGAGAGAGAGAGAGAGGTGTGGACAGAGAGCTGGGTGTTTGTATGACCCAACACTGCCCCCTGTTGCTTCTCAGCGTCTCTGCATCTCCTTGCAGCCTGGACGACGCTGTTACTACAGCTGCTTCCCCTCCTACCAGCCAGCTACACCTACAATTTGTCTGAAATGTCAGCCTTAAATCACTTTGTCAGTACTTCTTATGATAAAAATCACAGTGAAGGAAATATTTTATTGCCAGTTCCACAAAAACAAAAACGTTTTTTTTTTGGTTTTAATTTGGATTTTTATTAGAAAAAAACAAATACACACCACTTAGCCATAATGATGGTGTGTAAATATAGTGTAAGTCTGTGTAAATATTTTACGCTAACTGTATATTTTTATTCTATGTAAACCCATCAGACAAATTTCCTTTGCCTTGCAATGGACTATAAAGTTTAGTCTTATTTCTGATGACAGCAGTGGAGCTAGAAGGAATAAATCTGCATATCCATATCTGTGTTGTGTAATGGGCTATAAGCTTTAGATGATGCGGCAGATTGAAATTAATCTACCATTGAACACAAGTTAACAAAAAAAAAATCATAATGTACATTTTTCTTTCTAAAAAAAATATACACATTCCAGGGAAGTTCTATAATAAAAACCTGTTTTGTAACCAGCTGTGTTCAATAATCAGTTATTTTCAAACACACACAGATGCTCACTAAGACTATTTGGTAAAAAACGAGGATGAGAAGCTCAAATAAATGAGGAGAGGTGTCTTGTTCTGTCTCCTCCGTGCCCCCTGTGGAGAGGAGAAAGGGTGTCGAGCCGGAGGAGACGCAGAGGAAGGGGGGAGAGCAAAAGGCCTGCTCTATTATTCTAATCCTTGGTTGCGTCTGGGTGACCTTTGGAGGGATGATTGTTTCTCATTTAGGAGTGTGAGGTGTGATCTTCCCACCCGTTTGATCCCACTCACCTGACCTTTGTAAATTGGCTGTTAAGCATATCGCAACTCGACCCTCATGCCTCACACATGGCCTGTCAATACACACAAACCGAGTAACTGCACCCTCTCAAGTATTTAGGCACTCAGACACACACACGCGTTCAGTACGTGCACATACACACATGTTTTAGATAGGTGCTTATGGATCCTGTTTCGGTCATGATGTAATTCTCATAAAATCATTGCTATGCTAATTCAGATTTTTTTTCTTGCCATGAGAAGAAGGAGAGAAAAACATCCTCTGATTTTGTACACACGTGACATATTTCTGTCACACATACTGTATGCACACAATTTGGTTACAGAGTGATTCATATGCATATGCGTGCCATCAAAAGCATAATATAATATAAAAACATAATAAAATTGTCCATTGTGCCGTTCACCTTTTCTTGGCTTGGTTAATGAGTGGCAGAGCTGAATGGCAGTGAGGTGATTTTTCCATCACACTGATGAGAGGAGAATTAAAGCCCACAGCTTGGGGTCTGCAGCACCATTACAGAAGGAAGAAGGTCTGAATTCATTTGGCCTGGCCACGATTCTAATTAACAACTCAATCCCACACAGCCACACAGAGAGAGAGAGAGAGAGAGACAGACAGAGGGAGGGAGGGAGGGAGAGGGAGCTCCTGTATTGTGTGGAAGCATCTCTCCCTTCTGGAGAAATGTCAAAAAGATTGGTTCATCTTTAATCACACAACATACCTACACTTTAATTTTGCAACCTCTATCCTGTTCAGATCACCCTTTCTTTCTCTATCTGTTTGTCTTAGTTTTTTTTTTTAAATAGCCAAACTTCTACTTTTACCGAGCTCTGCTGTGTCTTCTGCCTCTGCCCGAACTTATCCGGCACTGTGCCGTCCGCTGCACAGTGTGCCGTGCGTCCCGTGGTTCTCTAAAGCTGTAGGCTTTATGGGGGACATTTCCCTGGATTAAAAGGATGATTTCATTAGCCTCCACGGGTGTCAGGTTTCAAATCTAGGGATTAAATCCTGCAGATTAGAGGCCAAGGCTATTCTTCAGCATCTCATTAATATCTAACAGCACAGGAAATGTAATTTGGAAAGCTTGTCTTTCTGATTACTAAGCATATGTATGCTTTGCTCTCTAAGACCATAAATTGGGCTTTGAACACTGTCTCTGTCCAGGGTTTAGCCCTCATTCCCCAGACAGGGTCACACAGGCAGTCTCCCTCACAGCCAGCCACACGAAGCACAACTCAGGAAGGTCAAACTACGTGCAGCAACTTTTATTTTGCTGCAAGCTACGTTGGTCAATCTTCGCTGAATTACCAACTCAAACGCCGGGAAATTCTGTAATCACAAGGCGTCGCTGAGACCGTGCTCGGTCACGGCGCATCTCAGCCTGTCCTGCTCTCGAGGGAGAGCTTGTTCTGAGATCTGACTTCAGCCGCGGCGAGGATGCCCTCTTCTTCTTCTTCCCTCCCTCGCAGAACATTAGAGCGCTGTCCCGTCAGTGCGCTGTGGCCTGAGCCAGTCCCCACAGAGGCCTGCTCTGAGTGCTGTGTGCCTCCTGTCAGTCAGAATGCCCCTCAGCAGCCTCCCTCTCTGATGAAGTATGGACAATGGAGAACAAGGTGGGCGCAAGGGGAGCCAGCCGACTTAATGAGCCAATTTCTCAGATAATAAGATTGGTGGATATGCTAATATTTCTACCTTAAGGAGATAATTATGATGTAGAAGATAGAATATTTTATCTTAAAGCGACAGTGCACTGGTCCCAAACCTATCTGTGAATTTTTTTTTCTTCTTATGGAGGATGTGGGGAGGGAGGAGGGGTGTTGGTGGTGATGGTTGGTGGTGGTTGGTTGGTGGTGGTGGTGGTGCTGCTGCTGCTGTGTTTGAGCTATGGGACAGCAGAAAAACAATGCCAACAGAGCCTTGATGCTTTTAGTGTGTCGTGTGTTTTTGGGCTGAGCCTTTGATCACGCTGAGCATTTGACACAAGGAGGAGAGGCAGGGGACTTTCAGCCTTCATAAATATTTATCTCATTACTGCGGGCGAAAAATCACAGAAGAAAGGATAAGGAGATATCAATTGATCTTTATTGTTAATTGACCCAAAAGTATACACTAAAAACTGAACAACAAAAACATTGTTCATCGCCTTATTCTCCCGCCGTCCCCTCCTCTCTTCCCTCTTGTGTCTTAGTTTCTGATACAAACTTAGTCTTAACTTTTTTTTTTTCTTTCCATCCTCGGGCTCTTGTAACAACTCGCTGGTAATTTTGTTTTTGTGTTTAACTTTCTTATCGACACCAAGTCCCCCCTCTCAGTTCCCCGAATGGAACATGCTCTGCCACCTTGATGTGTATAACTAGAGGTTAAATGATAAAATGCGTTATTGAAATGTAGGCCTGCTGATTATGGCTGTAGTTCGTGGCCCATTCCAAATAGCCGGGGGCAGACGGAGGGAGAGATAGGGGCCTCGTGGGTTAACAGTTTAATAAAAGGAGGGAGGGAGAGAGAGAGAGAGAGAGGGTGCTGCTAGTCTAACTCTGTCTCTCCCTCTCCGTGCTCTTTCATTCATTCCCTCTTTCTGCCCTGTGTTTTACCATTTTAATTAGGCCATAACAAGCTCAATCATGTAATTAAGAGCTCAGCTGGACCAGAAAACAAGTCAGCCATTAGCCTCGACCGGCCCGGATTACCCACAGCAGCTGCTAAACTCAAGTAGATATAACACGCAGATGCCCACATAAGGAAGTGTCACAGATCGGAGGAATCGCTCCACGTTCTGCCGTCTCTTCTGAAAAACGGGAACTGTTTGAAAGAGACGTAAGACTCCACTGGTACTGTAGCAGCCTGCACAAATATTTTGACAAAAAAGTTTTGATATCAGCCAAGGTTTCAGCCAGCCCCAGATTAAACACACACACACACTTGACAGCATGCATGTACACACACACACACACACACACACACACATATCTGTTTTTGTACTGAGAAGAATCTCTGCAGTGACAGGTATCCCCCAGGTGTTTTGTTTCACAGAAACACTTTAATTTCTTTGTACCTAAAAAAGTGCAAAGTGAGAGTGACAGCACGATGGCCTTTTTTACAGAACACACACACACACACACACACACAAATACGCACGCACACACACAGACTCACGCATACAAATCTCTTTATCAGACTGATGGATGTGAGCAGCTCCCTCTCCTCCTCTCAGTGAGCGCTGCTGCCTTTTGTGCCTCCCTCCAGTGCCAGCGATGCCTAATAGAATTCATGTATATGTAAAGATTCTTGCATCCTATTATGTACAATAAACTGCTTGCTTTATCCGTGGCAGCACCTGGTGAGTGGCACAATCTGCCAAACACACCCTTTCCAAATCAAATTTATTTAGTTAGACCTCCATTCAAACCCACTCATGTAAGCTATCATGTTACACTCTGATCTGAATAACTACAGACGGGAATCTAATTCATTTCATATTCACAGCACCGCCGCACCCAGCCCTCTTACAGGCCCTGTATCAGTAAATTGTCAATTGTAGATGCTCTGCCACGCAACATTACAATGCAAACAAGGTTAGTTTTCAAACACCTGATTTGAATAAGCTCAACAAGGAAACATATCAGGCGGTGCTGCTTCAATGGTCTTTGTATTGCTTCCAGGAGAGGTGAGGGAGGGGAGGAAACGGAGGGAGCAGATGGAAGGAGGCGCATGGACACTCTCGCAAGGCAGGGTGATGCCGGGCCGATAGCACTGGAGGAATGGCAGTTAATTTGAATATGGCACCTCAAGCCACAATGATCATTATCATCACCAATTCAAGAAAATAAATGAGAAGAGGGGCTCCAAAAATAGCGTTCAGAGCCTTTTGTGCATAGCAGGTAGGCCCAGTGGGGGGGAAGGGAGAGTGTTCGCTAGCTCATTATCCAGGGCTGGGCTGAGGGAACGGAGGGATCGAGAGAGAAATTGCATTAATGTGACCACGGACGCTCTTTTCATAAGCACCCCCCATACACTGTCATACACACACACTCTCTCTTCTTCTGCCCCTTTCTTTCTCACTGTCTCTCACTCTTACTATATGCCCTGTTTAATTTGAGTGCCAGCGGGAGGTAATTTAGCCATGCTGCTGTCACCTGCAATGAGGCCAGAGATAGGGGTGGGAACGGTGAGAACAGATTGAAACTAGTGATGCTTGAGACCTTTCCTTTCACTCTCCTCACTCCCCCTTCCCATCCTTATCATCCTGTCACCTCTATCTCTCTGTATTTCTTCATAAACGCTAATAGCTCTCTTTCAATCTCTCTCTCTCTCTCTCTCTCTCTCTCTCCGCTCCGACAGCACATATCCTGCATCCCCCTCATCCTTTTTGCTTGTCCTGCATCCCTGCTCTCTTCCTGCGTCTCCGGCGCACCCTCAGCCCGCTGTCCACTCTCTGCTCCAAGCCCTCTCTCTCTCTCTCTCTCTGTCCACCCCTCGTCTCAGTCTGAGGGGTAAAAGGAGATGGTGTTGGTGAGTCATCCTGGCAGTCGTTTGATTCATGCTGCTCCAGGCTCTCATCTCCCCGGAGAAATTACCAGTCATTTTAATCGGACCCACGTCTCTAATTCATTACACAACCCCATCCTGACGCACGCGCGCGCACACACACACACACACACACGTACTGAAAAACCTCTCAGTCAGATAGCTACCTTCACATAGTCACCTCCGTCTTTGGTGTCAAACGGCACTTAACATCCCTGTCAGTCACACATATTCAGAGGAGAGCTGAAGGAGAGAACGAGAGAGGGGAAATGGGGCTGGGAGGAAGGGAGGGGGGTATTTAGCCTGCAACTCATTTCTCATCACTTTCCTACACCGTCTATTAGTTCTCCACTTAGTCCTCTCTTCTATACCATCTGTTCTTATCTGTCTGCCTTCCTAAATGGGCTCCCTACTTCTTTTCTCAAATCCCATCATCCAGTCCCCTCTTTTCTTTTCTTTACTTCCAAGGTTCACTTTTAAATAGATGCACTACTGTTGGCACCAAAAGTTGAAGGTGAGAGGTTTAGTGTTCCAAAAATCAATAGTGTGATCATTTGGGGAGAGGTCCTGGTGATTTTGCTGTATATTCTCACTCGTGCCAACATATGAACCAGAACTGCACTAGCACAATGAACTTTTGCCACGATGGCCAACATTTAATACAATAACTCAGTATTTTCATCACTGATTAACCTGTCGATTCTTTCTTCGATTAATCATTCAGACGTAAAATGTCAGGAAAATGGTGAAATGTGCAAAAACGTGCAGACTGAGAGAGAGAGAGCTGCTTTGGTGATTTCACCCAAAATGCAGAGACCTTTACTCCGTGTGATGCCGGCATTGAAACAGTTGTTCCCGTCAGTGGTGTTTTATTTAAGGACGTGAAGTCTGTCTCGCCAACATGCAGATTACATTCAGAGCCTGTCTTCTATTGGTTTCCTTTGTCTACCTGTTTCTCTGGCCAGGCTGTGTTGGCTCTGTATATTGTCAAGGTTTCCGTAAGCCTTTTGTCCGCTCGCGAGATAGGATTGTATTGTGTAGGTGCATGTTTTTGGGGAGCTAAATAACCATTCAAATGATTCAGTGTTTCAGTAGTTTTTGTCCAATTGATATATCTTTCTTTCTTTTTTTTTGTTGCATATGATTTGGTTGTTTCTTTTGTTGTTTTGATGGTCCTTGGTGCTTTTAATAAAAGGTGTGGAGTCATGTCTGACTTATGGGAAGTCGACTGAAATGAATCCTCTCTGTGTGTCCATGTTGTTTGAATAATTTTAGGAACATTTGAATTGAAATTTGCATTTGTACTGTTTTTTTTTTTAGTTTTTTAGTTAGAATTTAGTCAGAATTTCCTGCTGAGGTGATTTTAATTTCCAGATATGTGGAGTTGTTTGTTCAGTGACGCGTTTCTCTGGATTTGGGGCCTTTTCTGCAAAATACCCCATAGAAATATATTTTCTTTGGGTTTAGTTAAATTTATTTTTGCACCCATGTGTCCTGAAGATATCAGATTTCAATTTATAAAATAAAAAAAACAATATTCAGCCCCTTAAAATGTCCTTAATTAAAATATGGAAATGCACTTCAGTGAAACAGTGGCTAGTGATGTTCACTAGGTCACATAAATCACACAATATAAATCAGATAAATAAATCATCCTGGAGAAACACGCCATCCACGCCGCTGAGAGGCCATACGAAGGGCAGAAACATCTGCATGAAAGGACAGTGTCGAGATCACACCGTGGCTTCACTGACAACACAGACCAATTAAAACACACACATGCTCACACACACACAGACACACACACATACGCAAATAAACTCTCAGAGCTGAACAGCAGGGTTAAATCCGGGGTGAAAATACTCAGTTCTGTGCTTGATGTTGTTTCTCCAATTACAGGGTTTTGGTGAATAAAAAGTAAACTTTAGTGGCCACTTGCAGGTCAACATCACCACTCCTACACACACACACACACACACACACACACATCAGTTTGTGCATGTGATGTAATGCTTGTTTACTGGGGGCCAGAGGTAAGCAGCCATGACAGCATAAATGCCAGACGGGCAGTTTGCTGATGGGAGGTGAGTGAGGGGGAGGGTTAGAGGAGAGGAGGCCACCGTGTTGGAGTTGGCTGGGACAACAGGAGAGGCTTCTCCTGGCTTTAATTGGCTCTTTACATGGAGGAGAGGTTCACGCCGTGTCAGTCGTTCTTTCCCATTTTCTCCTCTTCCCCTTTCCTTTTCCTCTTCCTCGCCTCTCAGGAAGGAGCTGTGATGGGTCACTGATCAGGATTAATGGCTATGTCTTTTTGATGCTTTCTCTCATCCATTTAAAGCAGTTCCCTTCTCTCTCATTCTTATAATGGAAGGAAATTAAAGAAACTGTGTGGCTGATTGCAGAAATGATCATTCTAATCATTTCGTTTGAATATATCAGGAACAAAAATGGAAACAAACACCTTCTAAGTTGTCTCCTATCCTGAAATCCCCCCTCTGCCCCCCCTGCAACCTCCCTTCTTAAAGATTCCTGAAAGCAAGCCAAGGTGTACAGTTGACAGCAGGCTCTAGTGATTAAGTCTTTTCATTGGCTAATTAGCCCCTACAGCAGTTGCACACAGGCGAGGCAAACAAGGACCGACTCACGAAAACGATCAAAGACACAGCCTGTCAGGAGGCTCAAACACTCCCTGTACCTGTGGGACAGTCACACAGAGACGCACACACACACACGGTCGTACCTGTGGGACGGTCGCTCACTCTCTATCTCACGCACACACAGCGATACACACACGTAAGCAGGGACTCATCATGTGTCGTACCTGTGGGAGATCCCCTGTGTCTCTTACTCCTGAGTCGAAGTAATGCACACACACACACACACACACACACACACACACACTCTCTCTCTCTCTCTCTCTCTCTTCAATGAGATACTGACACAAACACTTTCTCTAAACACTTAATCAGCACAGAAAAGAGGGAATACGTGTCTCCCCTGGAGATTTTTAAAATATATATATAACTATTGTGGGTGGGTTGACTCAGAGTTAGGTAAAATGATATTTGGGTGATTATGATATTAGAAAAGTAGCTCCATCTACATTAATCAAGGTATAATGGAATAAATATCACAGAGCAACTCTGCTGAAACTGTTGCATGATCACGACTAACACTGTGCTTGTAGTTAACTTGAATATATATGAAGTGAGACATAAAGAGACAAAATTATAGTGATAATTAAAAAAAGATTTTGGTCTGCTGATGCTCAGCTGCCTGCCTCAGTTCTTCAGAATGACATATGAACATGTAGATGTTTACAATTCATCTAAGAAGTGAAAATATTTCTCTTCCAATTCAGATTTGGTATTTTAACATTCAGTGTTAAAACTGGACTGTTTGTAAATTGTCTTACTGTCTTCATGCAATTTTGCTTTGTAGGACAAAAACAGAATGATGCACAAAGACTGAGTCAGATATAAAAACGTCACCTGACATTTTAAGAAGTACACTTTTGGATTTGAACATTGGAGAACATCCGGGAAAGACGAGAACAAAGCCCTTTATCAGGATTTACAAGTTCTGTGCATAAACGTGTGATTTAAAAGTATGCTGAATAACGTATGGCATTATAACTAATCTTATGTTCTTGTCATATTTCTGATGCCTGACCTAACCAGCTTTTGCGATGTGTCACAGATGACATCAAAAAGGACCCTTATTATTCGTCTAAGATAAAAAATGTCCTGTTTGTCGTTAACAGTGAAGAAACTGGCTATTAGCTCACAGCCCCGTTGGTTATAAGGTACTCACTATATATTGGTGGGAACAGCCGATAAGCAGTTGATATTTCTCAGCAGGCCACCGTGGCTTTAGCTCTTTAAGTGCATTCTGCTTTTGAAATAATCTTAGGCAGTTAACCCGCATTGTATAAGGCTGCAAAAGATGGCGGTCAATTGCCTCAACGTCAGCAGTGACAAACTAATGATTTAAAAATCTTGATTTTTTGAACGCTGTTGATGGACACCACAAAGGAAAGGAGCACACTGAGCATAGCAGCCTCGGTGCTAGTAGCTGGCCCACAGCACTAAAGAACAGTAATGGTTCTAATTCCAATAAAGAGAAAATCCAAGGTCACACTGTGAACTTCCTCCCCATCAGAAGACCACAGAGACTGGCTGAGAGAGTGCATAATATCCTCACAGCTATTTTTACCCTCAAATTAAAATCTATGACATGTTGAAATGACTGCAGTGTGCAAGAGGGGTATTCAAAGCAGACACTAATGACGCTTATTAATGGCGTGAATGAAGTCTTGACAGGTCGTGTGTCATTCTGCAGGCAATGCTCCACTGGCATAATGGCTAATGTAAGTGGGGATAATTATATATATTATACCCTGTCTTATGGTATTTTGGCAGGAGTATGAGGAGCCAGGCAGTTAGAGAGGAGAGTGAAAGCGCTTGCTCTTTTTGAGACAGAGATGTGCATGCGTGTGTTTGTGTCTGCGCACACGCATGTATGCCTTCACCCCCACCGCCACCATCTTCATCAGTGGTCCGGGGGATGAATAACAGTAAGACAATAGCACCAAACAGTGGCTGAACAAGACGCCTGCATAAAGACACAGACGAGCATCATTCACAACATCTGCGTTTAAAAACATTTTGTTCCAGGCTAACAATGTGACGTTCAGAGTCACTGAGCGCCGCGTGTCTGAGGCTGCTGAATGAATTGAACAGATAAAACAAACACGGCTTTCTTTGACAGAACTAATGTGGCGCACATCGGCCGTGTGATTAAGTATGCACATGTGTATGATGTACTGTGGTTTGCATGCTTTGTCTAAGGCAGTGAGACAAGCAGTGACCATTAAATCCCCGTTAGAGGACCTGAGCTGTGAGGAAGAGCCTCATAGATCAGAGGGAGAATTAGGAGGAAGACAATTTAATAATAAATAAAATAGAAAATAAAAAATAGAATTTATATTGGCTTTATTTGTATTCTGATTAGGATTATGATACCTCCTTTTAAAATGAAGAAGAGCTTGAAAATTATTTAAGAACCTTGTAAAGACTAGATTATTATAATTGGGAAATGACATCACACTTTACATACATTTACATGATTTAAATAAAAAATATAAATAAATATAAAAAACAATATAAATGCCCCTGCAATAGAAGACTTTAGACTTTTCTTGCTTCAGTTTAATTCAAACTTTATTTATTCCTGTGAGGACAAATGTATGCTCGTCAACCAGGTCAATAGGACACACACACACACACACACACACACACACACTGTTAATGAGGCTATAAATATATGTGAAATGCTATTAAATACATTAATAAATTAATTGTTTGGATGCACCGGTTGCCAGTCCTGGTCCTAGTCGTGGTTGCGGGTTCAGTGCAGTGTATGTGTGAGTGTGTGGAGAGCCAGGGACAGCTGTGAAGGGGCCAGAGGGGGGTGGGGATGCGGTGGTGGTGGTGGTGGGAGGGGCGGTGTGGCTCGCTGGTGGATCTTGGTGGATCTCTCCTCTCTGTGATGTTGGTGGGAGAGAGTTGGCTAATTGGAGGCCCGGCGGTAAAAGCTGTTCATTAATGCCTCTGTCTCTCGGTCCCCCTGCTCAAACACCTTGCCTCATTTATCTCTGTATTTACCCCCCCCCCTCCCCTCCTGCCCCAATCCCAACACAGGACCTCAGAACACACCAAAGGTTCACCGTGGAACGAGGGGGGAAAAAGAAAGGGAGAAGGAGAGAAAGAGACGTGGGGAGGGGGAGAGAAAGAGGGAGAGAAAGGGTAACTTATGCTCAGTGGGAATTAACAAAGCACTTAGTAATTAAATCTAAATTGACATTCTGGTAATTAGCCTCTTGATTAGGAGCAATAACACAATTAGCCAACCAGTCTTTGCTAATTGTTAATTAGTATAAGCAAAGTTATTGTGTGTGTGGCAGAGGGAGGCATGTAAAAGAACAAATGTTAATCTGTCTCTCTTTCAACAGCCGCGTCCCCTTTCTTTTTTCTTGCTGCCTCTCTATTGAGCTAGCAGGCAGGTTCATTGCCTTTCTCTTCACTGAAGCTGCATTCAGAGGCAGCAGTCAGTAATTAGCTAAAAGTCTTATCGAGGATATCATCAGAGAGCAGGCTGAGCCGTGCTGGCACATCTCCACGTCTCTCTACCTTTGCCGAAACATTCCTCTTCCCCCGCCTGCGCTCTGCGAGGTGTCATACGAGGGTATTTGTTCTGAATAAGGATGTGATGTGGATTAAATACAATCATAAAAGGGGGAGAAGAAGCCACGGTGCTGGAGATGAATCTTAAGGAGATGTAATTCATCTAAAAGGTTTTAGTTTATGAGGCAGAGGAACAGAACACCTCATTAAAGCCAAGAAGAGGAGAGAGGACACAGGAAAATAGATGAACGGACAATAAAGATGTTCCAGGAAGTGGAATTTACATTGGCCACAGGTGAAACATGGGTTATTTTCAATTAAGATGGACTTAGCAGAACAATAAATTTCATTTACACAGTACTCTTACACAAACCCGAAGTAAGTGAGGGCTAACTCAGCCAATTCTTGAGAGATAGAGAGGAACTGTGAATCTCTCTTGCTTTCAATAAGTTCATCCCTTCATCTCTTCGCTCATGCGTTCATCTGTAAACACAGCAGTTGCACTCCAGCAGTAAACACGGCTGTGCCGTTAATCTTCTGTAACTCGGCCAAATGGTCGATACGGCGGTCAAGAGGGTAGAAGATACACACTGGTATCAGCAGCTCCACAATCATTCACATGCACAAATACACACACAACGGCACACACAAAAAACCAACTTGTCCACTGATAACCCTGTATATGCCCGTGTGTGTGTGTGTGTGTGTGCGCACACACATGTGGATAGGAGCGTGTACCCAGCTCCAGATTAGCTGGTCTCTCAGCACAAATATTTGGCAGCAGGATGAGCTGTCTCAGGATGCACCGGAACATGAAATTAACCAGGAAAGGTGGAGGTGCCAGCGGGGCTAAAGCAGCCCCTGCTGAGAGGAGAGGTGTACTGGGAGAAAGAGGTGGAAGGGGTAGCTGCTCTGTGCCATCCAAAACTCTGCTGCAGGCCAAGAGAGAGGGGGGGGGGGGGAGAAAAGTAGAGCAAAGGGAGGGAGATGCTAGAAAAGTTAGCTCTGCTTGCAGTAAATCTGTGCATCTGTACTCAATTTCTTGTAATGAAATTTGGAGATATAACATAAATGCAAAAAAGGGAGTGTGTTGGTGTGTGTGTGTGTGTGTGTGTACGTGCGTGTACGTATGGTGTGTAGGGTCTGTCTTGCCGTGGCTCCTGCTGTGTCCCACCCACTGTGGCTCTAATTGGATCCTTATTACCAGGCCAGCCTCCATCCTAGGAATGATGGATTCATACCACGCAGAATTCCATTAATCATTCCTTATTCACAGTCCACTCCGAGGAGAGGGCAAATTCATTTCTTGGCGCGCCGAGCGGCCACCATAATGAATATTCATGAAAGGAAATTTGGGGTCAGGCCTAATAAGGGAGGTAATTTGCGCTGTTCCCGCTTGGGTCTTGTTCGGCAGGTTAACCTATAGAACAGGCAGGCACATGCGAAACAGACACACAGGAAACCCACACTTAAACATACTGTATTTTTAGTCCGAACCTGCCGGGTGCCAGTGGGAGTCATGTACACATTCAGTCTCACTTCTCTCTCTTTTTTTTTTTAGACATTAGCCTAATATTGGCAATATCATGAGGAATTTATACTGGATGTCAACCCAGAGAGAGCATGATGAAGAGTGTGCCTCTCGTGGCTTTGAAACATAGATCTGTTTGTTCTTCCAAAACTTAAAGATATACGAGCTGATTGCATTTAATTCCAACAACATGTCCTGTGTATGATCCCTTGAGGATCGAGGCCACGCTAACCAAACAGAAGCTTTTCAATCCAGCAAAAAAAAAAATCTGATTCAGTGATGATTACGACTACTACTACTACTGGAGCCCTACAGCTGGAATAAAACAAAGAATGAAAAATGGCCTTAATTTTTGCAAAATGGCGGATCCTTTCTGTCTGACCAAATAAGCCCCGTAGACTGTTGAACACTTTGTGAGAAATCCCTTTTAAATAAAACAGCTGCTTTAAGAGAAAAATAACAAGCTCCTTCGCTCTGCTTTCACATCACAGCACTTTACCCCCAAAAGCATTTTACTACTCCTGAAATTATGCCCACCTGGCATCACTTAAAGTCACTTAATTAATAATTTATCAATACATTTGAAGTGATTAAAATTCATGACCAGAAAGTGTTTTTAAAATAGTGCCCTTGCACCCTCAGGGTGTCCAATCAGTGCACTGCGTTCGTTAGATCAGGAAGGAATAATTAATTGTACCTGAATGTTTAGTGGGGTCAGGCAGTGGGGGCAGGATGCCTACGGTTCTGTGTGTGTGTGTGTGTGTGTGTGCGCGCGTGTGTGCGTGTGTACAGAGGAGGGAGGGTGTTACTTCTAAGCATTCATTGGCTTCGCACCACAACACCTTTTATGGAGGTGGATGCAGTTTGCAGACAGCTAAAGTCACTTTATTCCACGTGTATTTGTTCTGTTTACCACACATCACACACAGGGCACACAGTGCGCGCGCACACACACACACACACACACACAATTACACACACATATTCCATCATTTTCTCTGCCACCCTGTAATCACCTTCATGTCGTCACTGCCCTTCCTCTTTGTCTCCATCATCAGGCCTCTGTTGGAAAGGGTAACAGCCATTAAGTAACCATGATTTAGATGTGATGTCAAAGACCTGTCACTCACACACACGCTCACACACATGTTCGACATGATTGACAGCTTGGTGGCTCCTCGCTGGGTCAGCTCAGGGGTTAGCACTCATACTCAGGGAGACAGCTCCTGTGCGTGCACACACGTGTACATAAACACATTTTTAGAAGACAAATCATTTGGTACTTTTTAATTTCATGATGTTTATCTTAAGGTCAGAGTTTGATTTTATGTGACTAAAACAATGAAAATCAACAAAAGAAAAACAATGTGTCGAGTCAAACTCAATCTGTGTGGCACGTTTCATAGACAGGTGGCTAATTAATAAAACTGATGAGAATAAACAGTAACATAACGGGGCACTAACGTGCTTTAAGAATAAATATATAGAGATATAATATTTAAAAGAAATACTACTATGTTAGTATTTAATCTTAGCATCACCTGGATGACCTGTAACATTAACATGCTGCCTACAGGTTAATGCATCAATAATTTAACTCTCTGAACGGGACTGTTCGTCGTTTTTGTAATGGAGTATTTTTACATAATGCTGTTCCTGTTTTTCAGGATCTTCCTCTCAGTTTGTATTCTGTCCAATTTAGGCACAAGCTGTTTTATTTTTGAAGACATTTAAACTTTAAACCCCGCCGAGCTGAACGCTGAAGGGACCAGAGGAGGGCACAGGGGCGATGGAGAGGCACCTCTGCAGAGAAAGACAAGCGCCAGTGAAGGTCTAAATAAGCAACATGATGTGTCTTACTGTGGTGAGGTGAGCAGACCGGTCTGTGGTTCTCCGTCCTCTCATGTATAATACATCTCTCTCTGTTTCACCCCAAGGTTCAGAAGCCCAGGGCCCCAGAGACCAACACAGTCTTTTAAAGATATGTGCTCACTTAATCACTGAAGAAAAGGGCCCCTAGAGCTAGCCTAATATTATAATTAATTAATTCAACCAAAAAGGGGTATTAAATTTCCTCCCTCTTAGGATATCAGCTGAATACATTGACCTTTGTGGAAATCGCCCTCTAATTCGAATCAGGTTTTCGAGCCGCTTACAGACTAAACTTGTTTCTTTTTCTCTTACCCCGTTATTTTTTTTTTTTTTTTGCAAAAGAAGTCAGAAAGCTTCATAGTGAGGGCGAAGCTCGTGTGTGCATGTGCAAGTTTGTCTCTGTGTTGTGCCTCCATTTTGTGCCTGAAATCATGCTTTGTCAAGTGCATGAGCGTGTTACCGAGCACATATATTTGTGTGTGTGTGTGTGTGCAAAGTGCATGTGAGTGATCCCTAGTTTTATCTCCCTGCTGTAACACAGAAAAGAACAGAAACTTTTCTTATTACCGGAGAGAGTGGTAGAATAGCAGGCAGCTAAGTCTCTGTCTATCTCTTGTCTCTCTCTCAGCGGTGTAGCCGACTCCCTAGTGTACTCCGGGTCTTCAGTAACTCTGACTGAAGTTCAGAAGGGTTAGGTAGTATACTCAGGAGGAAGGGGGGAGACAAGAGGAAGAGGAGGAGGAGGGGGGTTAAGTAGGATTGGAACAGTGGCAGTTTTAAAACAGAACTTTAAATCTCCACCTACGATAGAGAAAGAGAGAGAAGGAGGACAATGGCGTCATGTGGCGTGCCGTTATCTTCAGGTCTCTGAAAGGCGGGAGACGAGAGGATGAGAATAAAAAGAAGCTTGAAGAAGGGCATAAATGTGATAACAGCTGTAGGCTGTATAATCTATGCTGCTTTTCAGGGAGGTATGAGAAAAAAAAAAAAAGTCAAATCTTTGCGACCTTCATATTTTAAGTTCAGCGAAACAGCTTCTCACTCACAACAACGCCAAGCGCGATGGAAGAGGATTTGCAAGATGGATGGATGGATGAGTGGATGGCTGCATGAATGGATGGATCGGCAGATAGAGAAACAAACAGCAAAAGAACAAACACACCTCGGGAGCTTAGATTTTGAATTAATCCTGTGCGCCAGACCATTAATTAGTCAGTAATCTTCATGTTTTTTTTTTTGCTTGTCAAGGACGATAATATTGTCCATCACTTGAGGTCTCGCTCAAGATAAAAAAAAAAAAACCTGCAATGAAGACATGATTCAGGATTCATCATTCTCATAGCCACTCTGTCAGCTGCCATAGGAAAGGATGGAGTGGTTAACCTTCAAAATGTGACAAATTCTTGCAGTCAGACACATTATTTATCTTAATAATGATGAGCTTAATTTAGCACCTCTCCAACCAAGCCACGAAACTGAGAGATGTTGCCATGTTTGTGTTCCATCTTTGATCATTCAAACAGCCGAACAACAGTTTGCCTATTATGTTCCCGGGCAGCCCGCCACTGGAATTTAGAGATGACACCATGTCTTAATTTTACAGAGGTTGCACCAGACGCTCGTCCTGTCAGCGGATGACATTCACCGCAATTCCAAACAACATATTCATTTTCAGTGCTAAATAATGTCAGTCAGGCCTTGTTTGTCTTCCGCCTAAACTGTACCGGACTGTGTTGTGGACCACTAACTCCCCCTACTGGCCATCTAAGGGGAAAAGACACATTTATAGCATCTGGGGAGAAATTACTGTAAGAAACCAGGATACATGGACTTCATTTTAATACGAAATTGGATTTCATCAATTAAGAAGCCACACTGAAATTATTTCTGATTTATCTTTCATGAAGTTTTTTGGGGGGGGTCTAAATTATAATATCTAAATTTTATGCCATAAGAACCAAAAGTTGAAGACTCAACTGATTTTTTAGTAGATTCGTTTTTATATTAAAAAAAAAAAAGAAGTAAAAAAGTAAAATCAGAGACTCTCACAAACCACAACCAACCGCTTTTATCAACTATTATCTTACTCTGTGAAGGCTACGTACAGAAAATCTCCATGCATGTCACTCCCTTTTCTGTTTCTTCCTCTGCTGCAGTCCAGAAGTTAAAAAGAACGATGAAGACCACAGCCCACCACCACCACCACCACCACCACCACCTCACCTCTCCTGTTCCTCATCTCTTCACCCCTACACACATGAAAAGACTGATCCCTCTATGCCACTGTTAATGGCGGGGACATTATTCATCTCTCCAGCCAATTTGAGCTCCTTTTCTTTCAGGAATAGAGGCACGAGGGGTTGAGGGGAGTCAGCGAAGAGTATTAAATATGTAGAGGAAGATGGACAATGGAGCGGCGGAATAAAGAAGGGCAGGAGACGAGGGGATGAAGAAGGACAGGAGGTGTGCGGTGACAAGGCCGAGTTAGTTAGTGTGAGAATGTGAGGGAAAGAGAAAGGTGTGATGGCTGTTTGTGAGCTCTCAGTTTTGACCCTTCAGCCAGTGACACTACACTAAACACTCAAAAGATTTAATAGAAATCCAATGAGAATGGATTTCTCATTAAACTGTATGAGAAAACTGTAAATGTATGGCACAAATTCTGCGCATTGCCAAAATACTGGAAATAATTTGATAAATATAGATATCAGAGTTTCAGAGGTGCTCCAGAAACTTTAGAACAAACTCAAATCTGTAGTGCTGATGAATTATGGAGCTAAAATCAATGTTGTGTCATTGTGCCATCTTCATTAGAGGCTTTTTGATAGCGGGCCATCAGGTCCTACAGGAGTAAGTATGCCTGCAGAAGCTATAAAAGGTGTCTCCAATCTCCGTCCATGTGGAAGAAGCCAGTGTTTTTGGTGTGACTTCCAGTCTGCCTGTCAGGGAGAATGTACGGTGAGTGGCCCGGGCAGGAGAGATCATAAAGCAGACTGTGATTGACGGTATCTTAATGGAGGAGGACGGATCAATAAGTAATATCAGCAGGTTTTAATTCAAGGCAACACACATAAACCTTTACCAACTTCACAATGTCACTCAGTGTTCATAAAAGTTTTCTGCACATCCCCTCGGACAAAAGAGATAAATCCATCAAAAAGTCGTCTCAGTTTTATAGTCTCCCCTCCCTCCTCTCTTCTTTCCCTCCTTTCATCCCCCCCTCATCTCCATTTTGATGTCTGTCTATTAGCAGAGAGTGAGGCCTTTCCTGCTCTCACATCCAGGGGCTAAATTAGCTCAATCAGCCCCCTTTCACCTCTCTTCCGTGGGCTTCAAGCTGAGTGACACACTGCTCCCCTGGGAGAGAGGGAGGAGTCCCGCACACACAGACACACACTGAGCCCAGCGGCCAGAAGAAGACTATGAGAGGGAGGGAGGGCGAAGGGAGGGCAGGTAGAGGGAGAGGTTGGGGTGAGGAGGAGGAGGAGGGATGAAAAGGACTGGTGGGAGAAAAGAATGAAGCTTCATTTCTCCCTGCTCCAACAGAGGATCCATCCTCTGCTCTCAATGGAGCTCCTTGTTCGCTGCTTGTTGAACATTAAGAAAAAACCCGTGTGATTATTTTACTTTTCCCTCTTCCTCACCCCTCTACAGGGCACAGTGCTGTTCAAGGTGCCGTGCCAAACCCACTTCAAGAGGCCCGACCATCAGAAAAAGATGTGATGAGTGTTCTCAGTATGTCTCCCCTCACTACACCCCCAGCACTCCATGCCAGGGCCGAGCTCCGCGTTCCCGTGCCAACATCTCTTAAATTGCACCTTCATGTTTGATTTGTCTCAACCCTTTCCCTCTCTCACTCTCACTAAACAGCCACCCAAGTATCTGTGGAAGTGCAAGGCAGGCACTTCTGCTGCGGTAATAGCAGTGCGTGTATGTGTGCTGGGAGGGGAGATGGGCGAAAAGGTGGCGATCGGAGTGAGCCATAAGATCTACTCCGCGCAGCTCTACAGGGATTTATTAGACTGGGGAGTACATTAGCATCATAAAGACCTGGGAGAATTGGCCTGTGGATGGGCTGCAGACACCACCACTACACTTTAACATGCTCTGCGGCATCAGTCAGTGTGTGTGTGTGTGTGTGTGTGCGTGTGTGTGTGTGTGTGTGTGTGTGTGTGTGTGCAGATGAGGAATAAGATTACCCCGATTTAACTTAAGAATGGCTGTTAAATGGTTTATGGATCATCCTGAAGCAGCCCTGGACTAATACATCAGGAGATGATGGAAAGAGCTGCAAAAGAGAAGAAAGGAGGCAGGTGTGAATGTGAAGGCCACCAGCACTGAGAAAAAGTTACCAAATTGGCAGCAATACATTTCGTTGTGTCAAAAGCCTTACGTGTTCTTGTTAAAGGTGTGTAGTGGGAATGCTGTCCTGCTCTGCTGTGGTGGAATTTCATGAAAAAAAGCAATCAATAACCCCCAACAGCTGTTTTCTGCACACACAAAAAACATGCAGCCGATCAGTCAACTCTGCTTCCCGTTTGCGAACGAGCAAAGATGATATTAAGTGGTAAGTAGTGTTTCAAAGAGGTTAATTACACGGCAGCTCGGCCCTTTCTGTGACTGCTGTGACAGTCAAATCACACGAGAGAGCTGAAGGAGACCCGAGGACGGCCTGCTGTAACGTAGGTCTCTGCTGCTCCCTGGTGGACACATGATGTAACAGGTTAATCTGTCTTCTGCCTATGAACAGCATATGGACAATATAACAAAGACAGTGAGACACAAACTATCTTAAACAGTTTATGCACAGGGAAAACGTTTCTGTTATATTCACTTATGGACAGTACAGATCTGCTCAACTAAATTACAACTTTTTATCTGTACTGTTATAAAATCTATTTCCCAGAAAAGCCACATTACTACTCATTTTTTTCCCCCTCCCACACCGAGCCTTAAGGTTGCAAACTTTGCACTAAAATCAACTGGTCAAGGATGAGACAAGTCGGGCAAGTTTTTTTTTTTTTTTTTAAATCTTTGAATATACAAATATTGTTCTGCTGAACACACGATGTCTGCTACTGAAAAGTCCAGTCTCACTGTTTGGTTTCTAAGTTTCCACGTCACACTCACTGTGTTGTCAAACTTGTATGTGCACATGTTGAGACTGAACTTTCCTTGTGGTTATGCTAACAGCCTCACACATACACAGTGCTGCACAGTGAAGCCCGAACATCCAAGATGTAGCAATAAAAATACACATTTCAGGCGGAGGGAAATTTTAACCTTGCGGTGACTTTTGTCCTCCACAATGTGACAGTTATTTTTGGTCAAACCCAGCTAAAATAAAACACACACGCACACACGCATTTCTCAAGCTGAAGCAATGAAAGAAAACACAAAAAGCCTGGAATGGATTCTGGTAAAACATTTTATATTCCCAGTAAAATCAGAACCACTTTTCCCTGTGTAGTTTGCTCTGCAGAGCGCCCTCTAGTGGAAGAGCAGAGGAGGCCTGAGCAGCTCTTTGGAGTGTTGGCTGGGTGACAGTACAACAGTCAAACTGTGGCTGATCGGGAAAAAAAGGCACAACACTGGCAGACAGACGGAGACAAATGCAGAGTCACTGCTACGACGCCATGGCAACCACAACTCCTTGGCTCAGAGTTTATGTGAAGTCAGTCGTCTTCCAGTCTCCATGGAAACCAAAGTCAGGGAGGGAGGAGGCACGGCGGGAAAAAAAAAAAAAACGCTGACCTGCTTCAGTCTGACCAGAACCGCTGGTAAAGCTTACATTCATAAAATGAGCAATTTGAATTGAATCAAATCAAAG
Organism: Protonibea diacanthus; assembly: GCA_028641955.1. Classification (NCBI taxonomy): domain Eukaryota; kingdom Metazoa; phylum Chordata; class Actinopteri; family Sciaenidae; genus Protonibea; species Protonibea diacanthus. Next base: position 4,726,477 of record CM053978.1, on the reverse strand, counting down.
AATCGCCTTTGCATCTATGTCTGGCTCCAAATTTCAAAATGAAAACAAAGAGAAAAATAAAATCCCAATCATATAAAAATGGCATCAAAAATGTACATAATCTCTTCATCTCTAAAGTCAGTTGAAATCTGGAAGTTCATAAACGTCTCTCCACTCTTTCCCCAATAAAACATTGCTGGCTTAAATGCCTTACTAGTGTGCTTACTGAAAATGGCTCTGAGAAGAAAGGGTAGTTTTGGAATAAAATTGAAACAGAAATAAAACAACAAATACAAATAAAATACATTTAAGTGGCTTAGTGGCATATAACATCTGAAATAAATCTTATTCCATAATTCTTTCATGTACAAAGTCAAAACTATAATATAGTTTCCAGTGCTTTGGGAGATAAAATAAACAACAAACTATATAGTAAAGAAAACAACCACTTCTTTTAATCAAAAAAAAAAAAAAAAAAGAATCACCATCAAAGTTTTTTTTCTACATTTATCTGTACTGATCATAAGCTATATCAAATCAAAGCCTAGCCCCGGGTTTACCACAGCAGAGGTAGAGCTCAGGTCCACCTCGGCCTGCCCCAACCATCACTGTGACAACTATAGCCAGTGGGATTACAGGTTCCCTTTACTGTACGCGGCAGCTCGAGCAGCAGACCTGAGTTCTGCCTCTGCGGCTTCAGTCGGCTCGTCTGGGGAGGGACCCGAAGCACAGGAGACTTGTTAACGTGCTGATTTGAAAACAGCCTCAAGGCTGCACTGTATGTGTCGTGTGTACGTGAGCAGTGTTACGCACGTGTGCCTGTTTGTGAACCGAGTGAGTGACGGTGTGAATGCATGCAAGTGTGTGCCAGTACTTTGTTTTTACAGTGAATAATACACCACGTCTGTTAACAGCTGAGACAAACCATCTTTTTCTCTCTAATATTGAACCCTGCCACTATATCTTTCCTTCACGTGGGCCTCTCAAACATGCTGAGCCCCACAAAGTCAAGTAGTGAGAGAAAATTTTTTTTAGTTTGCCTCTGTATCAACAATACCTTTGTTGTTGTAGCAGATGAATGCTAAAGCATTTAAAGGCATAACTGAAGTTGATACTAAGTCTAAACCCTGCGCATGACCTATAAAAACATGCCTTTGAAGAGCAGCAGCTGCAAGAATCAAAAGGCACATTGACACGGGTTATGAGTCTGACACAGCCCAGGTTAACATCTGCTTCTACTTAAAAATGATCCTGTTTGTGTGTTCTGTTACAGTACCTGAGTATTTGACACCTCACAGATTTGGATGACACACTGTTTTCTGAAGACTATCAAACGTTTTTTTTTTTTTTTTTTCTTTTTCCTCGACTCTCTCACCAGAGTCAACACACTTTACAGCGTCTTCCTCGGGCAAAGGTCATGACAGTGTGTTGACCATGTGGAAAACTGGGGGACAGCAGTGTGTGTGTGTGTGTGTGTGTGTGTGTGTGTGTGTTTGTGAGAGGACAACAGTTACAGCTAGACGTGGGGTAGATGCACTAAATGAAAAAAAAAAAAAAGGTTCTGCCTCTTACAGTAATCCAGTGAGTTTTAAAACGTTTCCTAAAAAGGTGGACACGGATCTCTGTCAAACACAAAACAGCTGATGCTAGAGGCCAAAGCAAACTGTGGAATAACAGACTGAGGATCAGAACAATGTCACTGGACTGAATCCCCATTAGATAAATTATGCATGCAGGACCACGAAGCTATTTCCATTTTATTCACTATCGTCCATTCAATCATTTATGGTTGCTAAAAGAGGTTGATGTAAGGAGAAAATAACTCGTCCTCTACCAAGTGACACAATGCACTCGGTTGTCCTTGTATCTGATAACTTCAATCTAATTAACTGCTGGTTTTGTCCCTTGTTCAATTATGATTCAGAGCCACCTTTATAGAAACAAGGCCAAGTGTGCTATATAACTCCTGACCTGGCAGTGTTGGTTCACCCCTTGTAAATGCTCAGTCTGTTGGGCAAAGTTTCAAGCTGCTCCGTTTATCTCTCATGCACTTGCGCGTGTGTGTACGTGTAGCACTTGAGTGTGTGTGTGTGCAAACGTTTGGACTATACAGTGTACCATCTTTTGCGTGTGCCTTCAAGAGGAGATAATTGTACTACAAATGTGTGATCTGTGTATGTTCAAACTGCGTGTTGTGTTGTGTGCTGTAAATATGTCGCTTCATGCCGATGTACCGTCACTTTTTATGCCATTTTACTTTTTTTTTTTTTTTAATGCAACCTCTTTGAAACCTCTGCATGTGTTTTGTGTGAGTGTATGTGTGTACGCATGTGTCTACAATATGTCTCCGTCCTCTATGCTGAAGCTGGATCTGCGGCTAGAGTCGACCGAGGCTTCAGGAGACATTGCAGAGAGCAGCGGGTCTCCGCCCATAGGGGACAAGGGCTCGTCCATCATCAGGAAGCCCAGATCTCCCCTCCTCCCCTGGACATCCAGTCCACCCAGGTCACCTAGCCCCGGCATGCCCTCTGAGAAGCCGGGTATCCCATCACACAAGTCCAGCGACTGGGCAAAGTCAAAGGGCTGGGAACTGCCTACAGATGGGAACTGGATGGGTGGCTGGGGCTGCAAGTGGTGGGGGAGTGGTGGCAGCTGGCTGGGCTGAGGCTGAGCCTGGCCCTGGTGGTGGAGGTGGGTCTGTGGGAGGAAGTGGTGCTGCTGGGCCTGGGGATGAGCCTGGTTCTGGGTTAAGTGCTGGGCCTGGTGGTGGGCTTGCGCCTGAGGGTGAGAGAGGTTCTCCTCTGGGCTCGTCTCTTGTTTTATGTAAGCCATCATTTCATTCGGGTTCAAACCAGAGGGAGAGTTGCTGGGCAGGCCATGCAGACGAGCCTGCATCTCCAGCTCCTGAAAGACAGTGGGAGGAAGGCAGCATCAGTCTCAATGCATTTTCTGTGACTGTGTTTCTTTAAATGTGTTTCATGATTGTGTTACCTGGATGCGTAGCATCAGGTGCTTGTTAGTCATCTCCATCCTTTTGAAGTTGTTTTCCACCTCTCTGGTCCTCTGAACATCCTTCTGCATGCGTTTGATGTACTCGACAGACGCCCTCAGTATAGTGCCTTTGTTCCAGCGCACATCACTATGCACACAGTAAAGTACAAACAGGCAATAGCCGTAGGTAAGTAACTGGCAGTGACCAATTTCATTCAAATGCATTACCCAACACGGAAAATACTGTTTAGCAAAAGCAACTCACAGGTCATTGGTTTTGGGGATCATGGTGCCGAGCTCTTTGATACGATCATTGATGTTGAATCTCCTCCTCCTTTCAACTATAGAAGAGGAATGAAGAGACAAAGGGGAGACATGATGAGGACAACGGTGCAGAGAACTCAAAGGAATTAAAGAAGGAAGAAAAAACATCTTGTTCAACGTAGATTGTGACCAGTGGAACTACAAAATTTCAAGTACATGCAGTGTGTAAAGCGACAAAGAAAAGGTTTAATTCTGCAGCTGATGATTTGCCATTACAACTACAGATTAGTGGATACACGCTATATACACTGGACATATACAGTTAAAGGTACAACGGGACAAACGCTCGCACGCACACACACACAGTCACAGGCAATTACACTTAAGTGCCAGAACAGCAGAAATTACCAGGTTAACCATCCACCCGCTAGTTGCACTATGTCAGCTAAATCAGCACGGCTGTATAAAACTGTTTTTGCAAGCGATAGATTTTGGTGCGTGTGCGTGTGTTTCTAAGGGCATATGCAGTACTGGGAAGAGAAAGTGGAAAAGTGGATACATCACTGAGGTAAAGCTGTACGCTGAAGGAACGACTTACTCAGATTGTGGTTGTCTTTCTTCTGTCTCTCCTTGGCCAGCGCACGGGCTTCTGCATCTTTGCAATAACAAAAAGTGATTAACTAATGGCTGAGACTGTGCCACGTCTTAAAATAAACTTTGTCAGTGGTGTCGACATAAATCACAGGGCAGGGGTCAGCTCAATGACAAACTTTTTAACACCTTAACAGAGTTCAGATGATTTCCTTGTTATCAAAATGTGACTACAGAGTGCAAAAACTTTGACTTTCGCACCTGACAGTTCTCGTTTGATGGTCAGATTAGCAGGACAGGAGTTACTGGTCATAGCAACAGGTGGCCCCTTCATACCCGGGCCTGTGTACACATCCAGGTGACTGCTAGACAGGGGAAGCTGGGGAGGACACACACAACAAATATATAGATTTAGATAACCAACAAAAACAAAACAAAAAACAAAATTATCTCTAGACAGCGTCATAGATCTCTGTGATACACTTGAAGGAGCGAGGAGAGTGAAAAAGCATTTTTTTTAATACTTCTATGCAATGACTGCAAAAATGTTCAAAAACCTAAAAAAACTTAACTTGATGCTACAATACAGGAAGACTGCAAGAGTTATGTGTGATTTAATTTTAATATGAAAGGATACTGAATAAAATGTAAGTAATTAAAACAGAAACTCAGGTTGCACTGACATTTCCTAGACTACTCATTTACAGCTTCGTACATCTTCATGAAGTCAGTGTCCATGTTTAGAATGCTGTAAAGACCAGATAGCAGGAGACTATACGCTACAATAATATCACACCTAAGTACAGGCTGCCAAACACACAGCAATGATTGACTATCATCCGATCTGTCTTATCTCTCTTTATGGCTTTTGTCTTATACCATCTTCAGCTCCTGAACTCAAAGTTGTGAAGTGGTTTCCTCTCTTGAACTTTAGACTTTGCGCAACAGCTGTGATTTAGTTTTGTATGGACTCCTAAAAAGACATGATTTACTTTTAATTGTACTGTATAGTTTGAGTGTGATGGGTTTTTTTTTTTTTTTCATGCCTTGTTACCAATCGCATTGGTACTCCCAAGCAAGGGCAAATGTGACGCTGCTAATGAGGCCTGAAAGATAAGAACTTAAAAAGGAAGAGATAGCTTATCTGCTAGCTACTGTGTGAGCTCTGAAATCAAACACATTCACATGCACAAATACACACACAGATCTCCAAAGGCTCACTTCTGTATATGAATGATATTCTCACAAAGCATCTAAAGAATGTGGCGATGAAGTAGAAATCTTCACCGGTGAGGAGGAAATGATACCGTTGTAGCTCACAGCTCTGCCAGTCAAATGAAAAATATCACATATCAAAAAAAACGGAGACAGATTTTTTAAATACTGATGCACTGTATTGTATGTCTGCGTCACATTAAGTAACATAACATGACTTAAATACCTCAAACATCACTTTACAGTCAATTTTAAAAACAAAACCTGTTGTGGTTGTTTCATGTTTTCTGCTGATGAATGTAAAACAAACAGATTATTTTTCTTTCTTCTAATTCCCACGTCCTGTCCTGGCTACCTGCTTACCCATCGTCCACTCATCTTAACTCAATCCAACACGACTAGGACTCAGTGTGGCTCAGAATAACCGTCCATACACGCTCAGACACACACATACACACACTTTAAGAGTTGAACTGTTCACTTGTGCCTGGTATTCAGTGGTGCTTTTACTAAACTTTGAGATTCCAAGAATTCCATGGAGTTTGCCACTTTAATCCCCATCAGGATTAGCAGGTGAGTTTTACTCATTGGTCTGTCAGTTGGGAATAAGTCTCAAAGTTGTTGTTTTTTTCTTTTGGTTTTTGTGTATTAAAAAAAAAAAAAAAAACACAAATCATCTCGGTAACATATTGATCTCATTCTCTCTGTTCAGTTTACTGTGCTGGCTTTACAAACACTGATCACCCACAGGGTTGATCAATCACCTAATTAATCAATGTGATGTTACAAGTACACACACAAATTAACACATGTATGCAGACACACTCGGACTGATTACACCAATCAACCACAGAGGACATAGTATCAGATAAAGCTAAAAGAGGTGTCCTCTCTCTCTCTCTCTCTCTCTCTCTCTCTCTCACACACACACACACACACGCACGCACACACACACAGCTGTCAAGCAGTGAGATAGACGGCCACACAATGAGCTGAGCCTGCGCTTGTTGACCTAATATTCAGTTGCCCAACATGACGCTCAATATCACTTCAAACAAGAGTGCAACGGTTCTGATTCAAGTCCTGCAGAACCGACTATTATGTGTTCAAACAACAACAAAAAAACCTGAAAACTCAGTATAAAACTGAAGACCTCACCCCGCGCCCCTGCTGCAGCTCATTTTATAATCGGTGGCCCGTGGCTGGGAGTTAGAGCCGTCACTGCATCAGTCAAACTGTGGTTCACTCAGAGAAAAATGCTGAACTACACAACACTGACTGTCTTTCTAAAACAGTCAAACAACAAACACTTCAGTCTCTTACCAGCTGAATCTGATCTCCTTCAATAACTTCCACAATTGCATACGTCTTATTCATCTCCTTCATCCTCTACTCCTTCTCTCACTCGGCCAGCGTTTTTTCTTCTTCTTCTCTACAGGTACCAGCAGAACACGCAGCTCTCTCTGGCACTGCCGCCCCTGTCCTGTAAGACTGACCTCGACAGCACCGATCCCGTCTTTCTTCTACCTCCGCTCCCCACCAAACAAGAGTGAACTTTCCCCTAACTGGACTTTCAGCCTGTTTTCCCCTTACACAAATTGCCCTCATCCCCCTTTCCCTCCTCCCTTCTTTTCCTCCCTCTCTCCTTCTCCACCTCCCTCCTGCTCTCCAAATGTCTTGTAAACAAGTTGAACTCTAACTGCTGGCAGTTTAATTGTTAATTTTCTGAGTTTGTGCCCTCAAACAAAGCGCAGTACAGTCCTCATTTGACATGTCTTCCCTACAGTTCCTAACTACATGCTGCATGGTTTAGGGATGGAATGTTTAGTGTTTAAGTCAATTACACACTTTTGCGCGTGTGTGTGTTTGTTTGTGTATTTGTGTGTGTGTATGGGTGCATAACGACATAATCTAGTGACTCCTATGCATGCAGAAACAGACTGACATCCAAGAAAGCAGCGTTAGAGCGAATATTTCAATGGCTGCCTTACAATATTTAACATTTGTTGGCTTAACAGGACTAATAACTGCACGAACTCCGTTAGCATCCAACAAAACCTAACAAGATTAACAATAAACAGACAGAGAAAGACTGGACAGATACGGGAACTACTGCAAAGCCAATGTCTGAGTAGCGATGACTCTGCATATCCTTCCCTATGACTCATTTAGGGCAGACTGGGCCCAAAATATAACCTGATGTGAATTAAGACATCAACGAGTGCATTGAATACACCTTTAAAGAAATAGTGTGGTATTTCAAAAGGTCCAGTGTGCTCTATTTACAGAATGTGGCAGAAATGGAATATAATATGCAGAACTGTGTTTTCATTAGTGTATAATCACCTGAAAATGAGAATAATTATGTTTTTTTGTATTTTCTTAGAATGAACCTTTTATATCTACAGACACTGAATCATCTTCCACAAAGCATGTTTCTGCAGTAGCCCAGAACAGATTAACTAAACAGTAGATCTGGTAAGCCGCCATAGTTTCTCCTATGAGAGGGTGGAGAGGGTGAGGCGAGATGGTTGCAATTACCAGCTACAATGCTACATGCTACTACACACTGCTGTATGAACCATGTGAACCAATACAAAAATATGTTGCATTGCAATTTGTGAATATTTAATGTATCCCTTATAAATTCTGTTATACAAAAAATGCAAAACATATCGTCTATCTGAAGGAGTAATTTACATACAGTTCAAATAAGGAGAAAAAAATATATATAAATATGATTTTCCTGAAAAAAAAAAAAAAAAACCTTTGGTAATAATCAAACCATCAATATTTAACTGAAGAAGGCGTCAGCTGGACGCAAAGTACATGAGCTGTGTAACAAAAATCAAACATGATTGGTGGGATTGTTCTACTTACTGTGTTTGGCATCTGGACTGAGTCAATGTATCCTTGAATGTCATCGTAATTGGACTGCATGCTGATGATGTCATCAATGACCTCATCCATCTGGCGGGGGCGGGAGGGAGGAGGGGGGGGAGCAGGGGAAGCGTTAAGTGTTAGTTAGCTGTGTGTTTAAGTTTAAACACCCCTAATGTCTAATTCTAAGACAAAAACCGCACCCAGCCTACGTTTACATGTCAAGTAAATACCACACGGAGAAGACAGTCACTACTCATGTTAACTAAAGCACCTGAAACCTGATGGCATGTAGACCTCCAGGTGAACTTGCCTGCAGGCGCATATCTCACTCAAGAGTAGACTTCAACGATGACTTCTATGTTATGGAGCCTAACTGGAAAGACTATTCTCTCAGACGTACTAAAAGAAGGGAGGTCGAGAGTTGGAGAAAGAGGAGGAGGAGGGGAGTCGGTCAAAGTCTGCATGGGTCAAAGGGCCTTACATTCTGCTGTTTCCTTGTCACTTGTTAAGCTGTAATTACTCTTGCAAGGCCATAATGGAGCATTTAAACTCCAATGATAGCCACTCTCAGTTATTGCAAGTTAGTCAAAACATTCATTCACTCACCTACTGTACACACGACACATTAACACCGATGCTTTTACACACGCTGCACTAGCCGACCAGAGACCAATTAAATCATTATGATGCTTTCATAAAATGTGGAGATAATGTCACTTTGGGGCTAATATTCAATCCTCATAATTTTATATAGGAGTGTCATTAAGTCATATTTTATGGTTATTTGTTCAATCTCGTTCTTGTAAATTGTACTTTATAACATAACCAGGAATTTATGTTTATGGGTTTATGTATATACTGTTTGAACGGGCGCCTACCTCTTTCTCGTGGCTGGAGCCAATGTTGAGCATTGCCATGGGGCTGTTGGGGGCACTGTTTCCAGACATGAGCTGCTCCGTGCGCATGTGTGGGGAGTGCATGGGTGGCGGGGCAGACGCTGAACCCCCTGTAGGTCCCATGTTTGTGGGAGGAGAGGGCGGCACCAGTCCTGCTACTGCGTGGACCGTCTACAAACAGGGAGAGAGAAAAAGTTGGTGTTTATGACTGAGTACTGATAGAGATAAATGTACTGCAGTACTATGGGGATTGTTGGACAAACCAGAGAACACAGGCCATATATACACTGAGCTGATCTAATAAGAGACAGACGGACATAAACAGATATACAGTGCAGAATAAAGGCATCCAGAAAGGTACCTGTTTGGTGGCATAGGTGGTGGACAGGTATTCTTTCAGCTGTTGCTTCTGAGACTGACGGATGTGGTAGTCTGTAGGATTCTCAAGGTGGGTCTGTACCTGTATCAGGGATTACAGAATTATTTTTTAATGTTTCATAAAAACACATACATACTTAGATAGACACATTGAAATACATACAGTACAGCTTAAACTGGGAGTTACGAAAATGTTAATAACACATCTACAATTAAATGGGACATATTTTTGGACATATATTTACTAAAGTTTGTGTAAAGTCAGAATAAATGTGTGTTCTGAGTTTGTCAGACCAAAGAAGAAAGTGTTATTAACCACCCAGCTAAATTCAAACGATTAAAAATATCAACAAGTTTATGAAATTAGGTGTCAAAATCAGGTAAAAATGAATTCTCAGCTCCAGGACTATGGGGGCCACGCCCACTTGTGGGAGCAGTCAAGCAGCAATTTTGAAGCGACTGAAACGTGTCGGATGAGTTCAGAAAATAACATGACTAACTTTGAAACACTCTGAGCTGAGATGAATTCATCTCTATCTCTCTGCTCAGGGTGGCCTCAGCGTGTCATCGAGCCACCCTTCAAGGACCGCCCACAAAATCCTGAGACTGAAAACTGGTTTTAACCTCTAACTCCACATTTCAGTAATACATCGTTCAAAGTCTTTTCACGTGTTTTCAGCAACTATTTTCCAACATATTTAATGTATTTTGAAAATAAATCCATTTACATGGCCTTTAAATACAAAAAGAGAATAAACACTTCCATCAATCCATTCCAAAAAACAAAGGGTTATCATTAGAATTACATTTTAATTAATATATACATGTTTACTGTGTATAGAAGCTTATTAGCTCAGCATGGTGTAACACGAACGGTGCCTCATGTGCCTTATACGTACACCCCATTATCCCTGCCCCCTAGCACTGTGATGGCACTGGGACATATGAGTATTAAGTCAGTAGTAATGCCTTCAGGAGTAAAGCCACACTAAATCCTCTGCTGTGGCCACATCGAGCAATGGGGTGGCCTCATTCCTTCACATCAAAGGGGAAAAGCTCAGTAGAGAGCAGTCCTGCTCCCCATTACTCCAGAGAGTAAAGACTCAACTCCTCCACCCTCCCACCCCACCCGTGTTTTATAACCAACAGAAGGATTACATCAAATGAACCGGAAACTTTTCGGTAAATTCATGTTTTTACACCTTCATGCTGCTTTGTGTACACATTTTTTTATAGCAAATCTTGACACTTTGAATAAATACACACGACTGGCTGGCTGTCGGCTTTAAATGTGTCTGGGTCTCATGAGCGAGAGGAGCAACTATTCAGTTGTAACTATTCGACCTGTTCGGTTCAGTATTTCCCCAGTGAAAACGATGGCCTGACAGCTCTCCTTATCTACAAAAAGAAATGAAAGACACTGACAACTCAGAACACCCACATGCACATGCATGCACACAGAGTAAACTGTAGATACAGCAAATTCGCTCACACAACTGTACACATTTACAGTTGAAAATACCATAAAACAACACTGGGGTATTGCACAAACACACCGCCTCAAAGATAAGGACACACAAGCATCTTAGGAATCGGGCAAAATGTCACTTCAACGTTATCTGTCCCTGTCTGACTCAGACTATCTATCGCTTCTGTCTGTCCTATCACACAACATGTCAAACCTCTCTTATCTGCCCGTCTTCTCCTCCCCATTCTGTCTCCCTACCTGTTTGCTGCTCCACCGCATTTTTGTCTCTGCCTTTTTTTTTTCTCAAATCTGATCCCTTATTTTCCCCTGTGTGGCGGTGCTGCTGCTCTTAGCAACATACGAGTGGGTTAATGGCAGTGCCACGGCCCCCCTGTCCCTTTGAAACCCCCCTTAACCAACATATTTTCTCTCTTCTGCCAGTCCCCTCAATGAGACCCGTTTAGCGCTTTGTCTTTATGGTGCATTTACATTTTGACCGGATGTCACTTATTACACACACATTACACAGTCCAAGTCTAAATATAAAGCAGAAAACATAAAGGGACCGATGAACAACAGATCACAAATCACAAATTTTCATCAACTTAAAAATCAATCATCATTTTCAAGTCATGTGTCAACCAAAAATGTCAAACATTTTCCCGTTCCAGCTTCTCAAAAGATGAGGATTTGCTGCTTTTCTGTTTTCATATCAATGTTTTTGACAAAAAAACACACAAAGCCATCACTCTGGTCTGGTCTGGGACATTGTGATGGCCTTTTTCACCATTTTCTGAAATGAGCAATTAATTTAATAAGAAATCAGTTGAATCGACTGCCTTACTGACCTTGAGAACCTCCACGGGGACCTGCATGCTTTGGTAATGCTGTGGGGTGCTAATGGCTGGGGTGGGTGCAGGTGGCCCAGCCATGCGATGCTGCATGTACTGCAGGGCTGCATTCTGCTGCTGTTGCTGTAGCTGCTGCTGCCTCTCACGCTGCTCCTCTTGCTGCAGCTGGTCTCGCATCAGCTGGGCACACACACACACACACACACACACAAACACATCACAAGAATGTTCATTAAAGCATTGTGACCTATAAACCATGTGTGATGGGTGATGCTTCTTTTGGCTTTGTGCTTTTTCGCGACTAGACACGAAGTGCTGGCAGCTTGTTAACAGACCCCAACTGGTGACTCACACATCTATAAAATCACCCTGTAAGAAAAGTATGTACAGTAAACCTATTAAAATATGCAAGGCGTGCAAATAGCATGGCCAAATTTAACTGTGGGAAAAGAAATGGTTAGTGCATGGCGATGCCCTTCAAATAAAAGGAACTCTGACATTGACCGGTTCTTCTCGAGTATCCTATAAACATACTCTGTTATCCGTAGCTGTTTTTTACCTGCATCCGCAGCCCGATGCGTGAGGCCATTGCTGGGGGGCGAGGGGGCAGGGGAGGGCGAGCCGACGTCAGTGCACCGCAGTCCAGCCCGAGAGGTAGAGGAAGCTGTGGAGGAAAAAGGAAGGGTAAAAATACGAGGTGAAAACAGAGAGGGACGGTAGAAGTTACCAAAATTTGAGGTAAACTTAGATCTTAGTACTTCCAAAAGTGATCCTCTCTATCAGAGGTCTGTAGGGATCCCTCAACAGAGAAGCTATCAAGAGTGGACGCAGTGTAAACACTGACTACCTTAACTGACTCTCACTGTAGAGAAGCTTGATTCGGTGTGTAATTGAGTGCAATAGTGTTAGGAAGAGAGATATGAGAGGAGAAGGGGAAGTGTGCAATGTTGTGATGCACTTTTTTTTTTATATGTGAACTGAGCTGTGTCTTTGTGGTTAGATGCTCTTGACACTATACTTAATGTGCGTGTTACTTTTTTTTTCTCGTGTTTCTTTAGCAGTCCTGTAGTTTGGGCATTACCTTCCTCATTTCAAGATAACAATCGCAAAAGATAACCTCAGCTCATGCTAATTACGACATTCAAACTAGGCTAAAGACGTCATGGACCGATCGCTCTCAGTGATGAAATAGATTCTTATCATATTCTGGGTAAGAATGCAAACAAGCATATTTCCAACCTGTCAGCTATGGATCTTTTGCACTGGTGCTGCTCCACTCACAGATACGCCTACAACCTTTATTGCAACACTTGGCAAGTGTTTCCCACCCACATGCGCTCTATGTTCCTACTGAATGAACGGCAGGCAGTCAACTGTTTACAAGTTGTTCAAAGATAGGTTGTAAGACTCATAATCCTATTTACTAAGTGTATATGCCTTGGAGCTCTCTCTCTGCTACAGTGTCTCTTTCTGTCTGCATGAGACCCCGAAGAAAATCCTCCAGAATAAATCAGGCTGTTTGTCTCATGTGATGTCTGTCCTGTATGTAAATGTATGAAAAACAGACCAGAAGGCTTTTCATGGCATCATCATCTAAAATCTAAGATGTATTGTCTTTACAAGCAATTAAGTGAGTGTTGCATGAATGCATATGCATAAATACAAAAGTTAAACGTCCTATCAGATAATACTTAATTAAATAATAAGTCAACTAATAATCTGTCCAACTATTATGCCTATTAATTTATCTTTAGAGCTATCTGGGTAGCTGATTTTTGCTTTGTCACTGTGAGATGGATTTCCATTTCGGGTATTGCACATCACACTACACAACTGCAGTTTTTTAAAAAGATTTCATTTTTTTAATTCAAGTAAGGAGAAGACGAGAAGTAATAATAATCAATGGAGAAATCACAGTAACTGAGATACTTCACTTCAGTAGTACAGCAAACCAAACTGAATCTCCAGGCTGACGTCTCTGCGCGCTCTGTGTAGATCTGACTTCATCAATTAAGTTGTGTCATATCTATCCTCATGGTTGAAAGAAGATATTGTAATATGAAGGAAGTTTGCCTTAAACTCTCTGGCCCCTAAATGTCCCCACCCAAAAAAAGGGTCAAGTGTGAGGTTCTTCCTCATAATGGTGAACAGGTCTTGTGGATGTCATGTGGTCTTGTTGTTCTTGGGTGATCATGTGAACAGAAGGACGATGGAGAACCCCCCTGTAAACCCTTCGTAACACATCCTCCTCTTTTCTCACACGCGTATACACACACACACAAACATGCATACATACATGCACACAAGCACCGGGGAGTCCCACGATTTATAGTTCCCCTTCTGCAATGACTTATGTTCATCCTCTGAATGACTAAGCTCGTCTGGAACCACAAAGGTATGATGAAAAATACCAAGAGCCAGGTTTCTACTGTATTCTGTTGATGTTAATGTGCTGCGAGACAATTAGAAACAGCAAAGCAGTGACAGGGACATCAGGGTCTAAACAACCAATCAGAAAGCGATTCCTCCAGTCTCTCATCAGAAACACTGTCTGTATATGGTCATAAAGAGAGAAAGACACCGAGAGAAAGACAGAGAGAGAGAAAGAAAAGCTCATTGTGCATGAGGTACAATAAGAAGGGCAGCTCCTATTGAGGACTGAAGCCGCCTGTTGTCCGAAGTGTACATTTCAGCACCCGAGGGGGCACACACTGCCCGCTTTGTGCCCATTGGATGGCCCACATGAAAAACACACACCCATGCAGAGATACACATTGAAACACACACACATTCCAACACAAACATGCAGCAGAACTTGGACTCAAGGACACGCTCTACACCAGCAGCTCCAAAACGCCAGAATGGACTAAAACACTCTGATATCCATAAACAAAAAGTATTAATGACAGCAGGGAGTCTCGCTGTCTGTTCTGCTCTACAACACTCGCAACTACTGATGCTGTTCTTTCGCACGTACTGCAAAACATCTGGAGCTTTAGAGACTCGGCCCTCTTGCAGGAGTGGCAATGAAAGTTGGTCTTTCAAGGTGCTTGCTTACACTGACAAACAAACAAGTGTGTTGACAGATACACATACACACACACACACACGCAGTGGTGGAATGCTGCACCGTGTATTTATAGAGTCTGACAAATGGGGTGATTATATCTCCAAACTCAATCGGCAAGGTAGGAATGCCAGCCAGAGAAGGACGTGAGCTCTGTGCTTTGAGGGTATACTACACAGACTTTGTGCACGTTTTATTTGTATAAATAAAACTTAAATTGAGCTGTTGTCTTCCTGATAGAGCACAGCCAATGATATTATGTTTCACCGTAGAGCTCCATTAGATTAATTTATGTAGCTTTCAATGCCCAAAGCCATAAAGTGTAAACTGAACCGCTTATTTAACTATGCTGAACTATAGAATTTCTGCTTAACAAGCTAAACAGAGTCAAGTTTCATCACTTCCCCAACTTCAGTAATCAATAGCTGTTACTCCAAAACAAATCATCAGCGCTGAGAGGGAATAACACACATAAAACATGTCTACAGTGTTTTTTTCTGTTTGTAGACGAATCTACATATGTGGCACTGACACCATTTGGCTCTCTGACACAGGTTTGAATCCCTCACGGATAAATAAAGAGGTTCTAAATTAATCGGTTCGGTTAATAATGCGTGCAAGTTAAGATTACAGTCCTCCAGAAATTAACCCGCGTATGACACCAGTTGTAGCGGCTGCAATGATGACATAACACTATCCAATTTTCCGACACGTGTAAAGCGCGTCACGCATTGACTCAAATGGTGACTAAGCCATGATATATCATATATACATTCTGCAGCATGCAAACACACATACTGACAGAATATCACTTCCTGATATCATATGGTGACACACTGCTACCAGGCAGCATGATCTCCCACATGGGTCTTCCCATTGCCTGGCATCCACTGGGGTAAGCAGGCATTTGTGACGCAGTACAGGCACACAGCGGCCATTGTGTGTCCGACGCTGTGATGTCACAGCCCCTTCACTTCAAACACTGATAGCCAGTGGGAGGATGTAGAGCGGAGGAAGCCCGGGTCAGAGGTCAATTCTGGATTGTGCCACAGATTAGTCACATACATACATGCCAGCTATAAGCTCACAATACACAATAGGTGCGCGAAGCACAGAGTACATCAAACACGCTGTGCAGCTTGCGATGACAGCTTTTGGATGCTTGTGCAAAGTGTAACATGTACGCATTCGTAGACACAAGCACACAAGTACACATACACACTCGGACGCAGTGTGGGGCAATGGCACCTGTGCTCAGAGACATGGTGTTAATTTGTGGAGTGTGTATTTTTAGAATTGACTGTGCAATGCCAAGAAAAGTGGCCATACACACACATACACCTAGATGCTCTCTCATAACAAAGCGTGTACATTCACACATATGCAGCCGCAGCTGCTTAACAGAAGTCAGAGACAATTTATGGACGTATTGGAAAAAGCCAGGCGACAAGTGTAGTTATTTCTGTAATAATAGCAGTTCTGCACAGAGACTGAAGAAGAAAGAAATCCTTCAAGGTCACACAAAGTGAGATTAACCTGCCCTGAGACACAAACACGTTAGAAGAGCTGTTCAAGCTCACCCATCACAGAGTCAAGACATGCAAGTTTAAGTCATTCTTGGTAAGAAGCTTCAAGTTGTAGTCTTTGTATAAGCGATGCTAATTATTTCTGATACTTTGATACTAAATTTCAGGTCATTAAACGCTTAGTCCGACTCCTTGTTAATATCACGATGGCTCTAAATGTGACACTCCGCTGTGCACTTCACCAGCCTTTCCATCACTGCGCAAACACATGCGCACTCACACAAACACATTCACACGCCCTTTCCGCATTAAGCTATCTGTCTGCCTGCTCTAATGACTAAAATAACCCCTCTGCTCTCTGTTCTCCTTTTCAGGAACACCCTGTTCCCCTGAGCTATGGTGTGTTTTTTTTGTTTGCTTTATGTGTGTGCGTGCGTCTGTATGCATATGTGCGTGTGATTTTACAAGCAGGTGGGGGGTAACAGGGGACATAAACATAAACAATGCAAACAAACAATGCAGCGCCTGTGAGCTTCTCAATAGACTCTTCATGTAAACACACCTACAGTATCAATATTCTTAAACCACCTCCACCACACACACGCATTCGACGAGTAAGGCCGGTAGGATTATGTGACAGGGCTGGCATGGCAAGTATGGGGTCCTCACCCCCTTCCTCTTTGGTCACACACACACAAACAGCTGTATCCCTTAGTGACAGAACACACTGAACTATTCTGCACGGACATGCAGACAGACAGACTGGCAGACAGATGGATGGACAGTCAGATCAATTTCAAGCTGTCAGGACTGGTATTCTGTTGGGTACATTTCTACATTAGATATAAAAACCCTCCTGTTACCAGCTCACATCTGTACTAATTACAAGACATACTAAGGATTTAGTTGCAGGATACAAGGGAGTTGTGTTTACACACCAGAGTGGTGAGGTCTCCTTTCTATTTATGTCATTCAAGTCAGCATTGCCTGCTGCGTTCATGCTGTGTAGCTCCACGATCAGTACAGTACAGTATGCACAGAAGCACATTAATGCACAGAGACAGGCACATACAGACACGTGTTCAATTACCTGTTTGAGAAGAAAATGAGTTCGGAAGGATGAATATGCTCTGCTTATGCTGCTGACTACATGACTGGATGCTGGAGAAAGTGGATGACAAACTGCAGCGGGGAGGCCACGGAGCACAGAGAGATGAAGAAAGGCGATGGGAGGTATGAAAGGAGAAAATGAAATAAAGACAGACAGACAGAAACAAAGAAAGACAAAAAAATATATATGTTAGGAGAAGATTATAATATGTAAAACTGCAAAAATGGACAGATGGAACAAATAGCGGTAACATAAAAATATGCGAGTGTGTGACTGATGTGTGGAAAAGCAACAGAGGAGGCAGTGGAGTGGAGAGGCAGAGGGGGAAACAGCAGGTGTGCAACACACACTCAAGAAGTTAGAAGAGAGAATTTCCACGGCGGAAGCATGAGAAGCAACAGACCGTGGCTCTACCTCAGAGTATAACCACGTACTGAATGGTGTGAAGTGATGATATTCTCAATTGTTTCAAGGCTTAATTATGTAATTCTGTAGCAGGAGAGTGTTTTGATTCAGTTTATTGTAAACTGTAAATTGTTGCAGCTCTTTTGCAGATGTTTTTTTGTGTCACATTTGCTAATTTCTAGCCATTTAATGCATTTTTGCTACAATTTTTTGTGACAATACACCAACGAGTAAAGAGGATGCTCTTGCACTGAGTTGTGCACTCAAGTACAACAAAACGCTGCAACAAAACGCATCTTCCTTTTGTTATACATTTTAACGTGCTTGAGGTTAAGGGCTGGATGCATGACAACTGCTGTAAAAAGTGCCGATTATTAGCAAACAATAGAAACCGCGTAATGTACAGTCTGCGTTAATGTGTCTCTAAAAGTACTTTGACATGAAATACCACCAACAGGCGAAACGTTTGTGCCCAGTAACCAACTTTCTGAAGGTCATCTGAGTGAATCACCATAACTCATCAACACACTGTGTGAATCACAATGCCTGTCACCTTCTAAACACAGTCTATATATAGCTGACCAAGAGGGACCCTTGTCCAGACTGAGTCTGTCAACCCAGTCCTGCTTTCCGCGGGTCACCATGCTTCACAGATCATCGAGAAGAGAGTGATGTGAGACTAGCGAGAAAAGGAAGACGACAGGCTATCAGTGCAAGCACACTTTCAGCCATATCTAATTTACCAACTAGAAGATTCAGGAAAGACAATAGACCAGCATCATCAATTATCACCACGACTCATCACTTCCCCTTTCCTTCCATCTGTTTTCACAACTCCTAGTCTTGTCAGCGGTGAAGCAACTTCCTCTGCAGGAAACCCAGGGAAAGAACAAGTGTTTGTCATATCACGGTTTCTAGGACTGAGCCGTAAATCTATGTTTGTAATTTTTTGTCACATCTTCTGAGTTTGACCCTAACCTCATCCCTTACCCTTGAAAACAAACTAGTGGGTTAGGCTATTCCCCGTCTAACCAAACGGGTTAGACACATACAGCGCCATGTGTCAAGTCACATACAGAATATTAGTTTGACATTCAGCGAACCTCTTGTTGCTCACAGGTGTAGTGCCAGTGGTTTAGCACTCCAAAATCACAAAGGATCTCTCAGCACACGTCAGTTTACACAATTTTTTAATTGTGTACGTTGCTAAACAATGCAGTGACGACCCCAGAAAAGGCCAAAACACAGTATGTAACAGTCAGTTTACTGTCAAGAGCAAGTAAACAAATGCTGCTTCTGCATCTGTTTAGGGAACTATGAAATACTTTAAACAAAAAGTGTTCTGATCTATAGTTTCATTTTTGATTTAACAGCGTGAACGGACCTCAGATTGACAGCGGCCTAACCAACAGCTACAGGCAACGATAAACGTTGATATTGATGCATACAGTGAAGTAAGTATGAACTTAAGATTCTTACCAGCAACTCTCCAACTATCCCAAAGACAACATTGTGTATCCAAGAGAAATCTGCACCTCCACGTGTTAACAACACACACTCACTGACAGAGACTTGCTGGCTGGGCCCGACCAACTAGTTGCATTCATATGCCGGTTCACTGGTTGTGACGCCACTCCTCCCTCCACCGGCTGAGTTACAGTAGACTGAGTGACAGTCACTATTAGTCACCTTCCTGCCTCTCTCTCTCCTTCTCTAATCACCAGCTCAGCTTCCCATTCCTCCTCGTTCTGCTCCTCCTCCCACTCTCCTCCTCTTCCCCTAAA
This sequence comes from Protonibea diacanthus, assembly GCA_028641955.1. Taxonomy (NCBI): domain Eukaryota; kingdom Metazoa; phylum Chordata; class Actinopteri; family Sciaenidae; genus Protonibea; species Protonibea diacanthus. Next base: position 4,707,068 of record CM053978.1, on the reverse strand, counting down.
TTAGCCTGAATGCCGTAGTCTGGGGCAACAACAACGGGAGCCCTGTGTCCAGTAAACTCATCTCCCTCTCTCTTTCTCTTTTTTTTCTTTTGCTCTAATGTGGAACTCCTCCTTCAGGCCAGCCTCCTTCCTAAAGCAGTGTAGCAGCATTTACATACAGCAACACCTACACGTGTGCGTGCTTAAACACTCATAAATACCAGAAGCAATTCCTTATTTTTCTGCCAGGTCATTGTGCGTGTGCTTTTTCTGGCCTGCAGGGCCACGCATCAGCATGTGTGCTTCTTTAAATGCACTCCCACACACGCAAACCCACATGCTTAGATGACAAGAAGACTTAACAGATAACAAGTCTATACAGGAAATAGCATGATGGTCATCATCGCTGTCGTAGATACAATGCAGTTTTTTCATCATATATTGAAAGTTATGGTCACTGCATTCTTAAGAGATTATTTAATGGGTGGAGGATTTCTAATAAAAGAAATCTGGATTTAAAAAAATGTAAAGTGACCACGGTGCTCTGAATGACAGCAGATGACTAAACCAAATGTAAGTACATTTCCGAGACGTCATTGAGATACCTCTGATTAGTTGTGACATTTCAAGATGGTTTTAGAACATGTGAGGCGCTACGGTGCAGTGACGCACACATTTTTGTATCTTACACTACTAAAACAATATAAAAAATAATAATAAAAAAGAGTGATCACTGATGAAAATCACTTTCAGAAACTGTACTTCGCATCTACAGTAAAGCTGCAGGACTGTGTGTTTACTTCTCAGCGATTGGCTGTTCTGTACAAGCCCTGTGAAAGGTCAGGGAGTTCAGATTAAATAAAAAAAAACTTACAAACAAAACAAGAGTCACAGTCGTTGTGTCATGAATCACTCGTCTGTCTCCTCTCCTCCATTCTTGCACATTCACTTCTATGACACGAAACACAAGCGAGCACAGATTAGCCTCTCAACATTCTGGACATTCTCAATCAAAGAGATACACACAGGCAATCCAATAACCAACACACAGACAACAAAGCTGCCAACAGGCCCATTAAAGGAGCCTCCTAGTGGAGGAAATGCCGTACATGACAGGTCCAAATCTTCTAAAGGTTGCAATAAAAGTTTCAGATGACAAAACCTCAATAAGTAAGCAATCAGAATGTTTGCCATACAGTAGCTCTTTATGAAATGATACTGTTTTCAAGGCCTGGAGACTCCTTATTAGAACTTACTGTGACCTCATTAAACTAGAGAGTGACCAGATTTAAAATCAATCAGCAAATCAATCCGCGTCTGCCTCAGGTTGTCACACATATACCCACACTAACATACAGTAAAGGCCACGTGCAGACCATGCCCATTATGTGTGGCGGCTTGTTTTATGGATGCTGCATGATGTGTTTTAAGGTTTTGGTGAGGGGTGTATTGCCATGTTAATGCAGCTCTGTCTCAGGCCTTTCTTCCATCCTGTATCCCTGAATGCAGAAATACAAACACTGGTATCAAAGTGCCACTCAGCTAGTTGTGCCTATCACAACAGAGGAGAACACAGGCCAGCATGGTTCAGCAGTACCCGCTTGACAAGCATCCCTTGTTTGTACACAAAGCAGTTAACAGTGGGCCAGCTCCAGTTCTCATAGTGCCCGCAGTGTATTTACTGGGCTATTTTGGTCCGGGGGCAGGACCCCTCCGGGCCCTCGGCTTATTGGCTGGGAAAGCTGCATTTCTGTTACGTCTGGCCAATCACAAAGCGTATGCGTAGGAGGGGAAATCATTGACCAAGACAGCCTTGTACTCTTTTGACAATGGCCTATGCAGGAGGGAGGACCCAAACACACACACACACACACACATATAAACACACTCTCTTCTACACGTCCACCAAGCAAGTCTTACTTTTGTTTACTTCCTCGGTCACCATGGTTGCAAAAAGTTTGCAAACAACATACAAGACCATCATTGTAGCTCTGTGTCTCGGACTGTGTTGATATGTCTGAGTGAAGTTTGACCCAGCTATGGTAACCCAGGGCTATCTCTCTGTAAAGTAGGACAAACAGTGCAGTCAATATACCCAACAAGCTATAGGCAGGGCCGCGGAGGATTGGTCGATAATTCTGCATTTCATCTCCATCACATATACACTCTGAAGTCATATGATATGACGCCGCTAACGCTGAGTGAAATAATCAAAACAAGGATGTCACTTGTGGTTTCACATCAAATGTGACTTATTACAGACACAGTGGGCTTCTTTTTATACACATTATTCTCTATGTCAGCCTTAAATATTTCATATCTTTCTAGTTCTACCCCATGAATACTCAACATGCAGGTGGGTTAGCAGGTGTGTATCCACCGGTGGTTCCAGCAGAAGTTAAAAATGCTGCCGTTTTCAATACCCATTTGTTGTCGAGACCTGTTTTCTACTGATTTTTTCGGAAAACACTTCCTCATACTATAACCGTTACATCATATGACCTGAGGTGACCTCAGTTTCATAGGTATTAAGCCTGCCTTTCTGGTTTAATGATACCACCTGCCATCCCTGCTGGCATTAACCACATAAAAAATGAATATTGATTTAATTCCATGGATCTTTGTATTGTATTGAGTTGATGTATTACATGAGTTGCTATGGCTGCTATGCTATATAGATGCTTATTTTTAGAGCACCCTTCTTCTATTTGGAGTTTATGGTGGTGTGTTTGTGTGTGTTAGAGGGGACTAGTGCAATAACCAGCCGCACAGCATATCTTTTTGCCTGGGTGACATTCACTCTGTACAGTAAGAAGGAATGGAAAGCATTTAGGAGATGAGTTGTGAGATAAAGTACGCACACAAAACCAAAACCTGATCTCTACAAAACTTTCAACCCTCCCCTCTCACTTTCTTTCTCCTACTTTCGTTCTCAGTGGCTAGACGAGTTGAAAACTAATTACCATTAGTATGAAGAATGTGACTCCCTTTGAGCCAGTTTTGGGAGAAGAGAGAGAAACAACTTCAGAGAGAGACCGAGTGAAGAAGAGGACACAGAAAACACGGGAAGAGTTCAGGGAGGATGATAATAAATAAGTCTACGTACACTTTCTCTGTGTTTCTGTTTCTTATCGTATGACCAAACATGGGGTGCAGACAAAGGAATGACGCATCTCTATACACAGCATCACTGAATTTCCTCTGATTCTGCCACAGAACACTAATGGAGAGGAGGAAGAAATTATCCAATAAAAACTGTCAATAAACTTGGGCACAGTACGGAGTGCTCCTACTAACCTGAAGTGCTTTTCAGAGATACTAATCCCAGCAGATAAGAGTCTCTTTCTAAAAGAGAAGAGCACCTGCTATTGACTGCAGAGAGAGAGCATTCATTCAGTTCTTTAGCAGAGACACCACACAGATAATCTGTTCTCCTGATACAGTGATGTTCGAAATTCATCAAGGCCAATTTACTACCATCACATCTGTATAAATATTCCTCTGAGAAAGAAACCAAACTAGTCATACCACTGCATGCTGATGCCGGAGATGGAAAGTATTTTTTTAAGTATCTGTACTTCTAAATTTGTCTGACAACCTTTGATCTTTACCCTCTACACTTTTACACAGATATTTGTATTTTCTACTCCTTACATTTTCAAAACTGTGTTACTTTTGTTGTAATCCTTGAAATGTCCTTGAAATCCAGGTCCTTTCACTTTTATCAAGTACATTTCAGGGCCTGCCCATTATAATTTTTGCTTGTATCAAGATGTTGAATCAGTACTTTTACTAGAGTATATTTTTTTCTGCTTGAGTAAGGCATCTGTTTGCTTTTGCCACCTCTGATTGATGCCAATCTTGAAAGGGCAAAAGGTTACATTTCTCCTTCTTCTTCCTCTTTTAAGTCTGTTGGGTAAACAGTTAGAAAACATACGTTTGGCAAACCGGCGTTTCCAAACCACGAATACAATTAAAAATATCTTTCTGTTAAAATAACATAGTAAAAAATGATACATTAAAAACTGTGATTTGTTCATAAAGGTTACTTGGTAACAAAGACTAATCGAGTTCCTGGACAAATACAGAGGGACTCTGTAGGTTTAGCATTCATTAGAGCCAACTAGATGTTTACCAGTCTGTAGATGGGCCACAGCAAGCTGGCAGCTTCAGGTAAAATGACACGCGGTAATATGGAGGAGACTGGTGATGTAGATTTAGAGACACATAAAGGAAAAGAGCTAATGAGAATCTTGTAATCAACCCGTTAAACCTTGTATACGAAATGAAAGCCAACTGTCATCACCACAAGTGGAAGGAAATGCTGTTTGCTGACTGATCAACCGTTAACGTAGAACAGTGAGACCCTGCGTGAGCTACAAGCAAAGGAGAATACTAAAATTGTCCATCTTCGCTGAAAAAGGCTGTCCAGAGAAAAAGGTGAAGACCAGTCCAAAGGCTCTGACATCAATACCAGCTGAAGACAATCAGTAAATCACAGTTTGCCAAATCAAAGGACGTTGTGACAGATGAGTCGACTCCCAGTGGGTGATTTAACATCCTCATAACAGACGATTTGGTAGAAGGCTTGAAAGCAGACAGAACATGATCGAAAATGTTGTTGAGAGAAACAGATTTCCTGTTTTTATTGCCAGTAGTCACATCGCTGGCAGCAGACAGACAGAATACTATAACTGAATCAACACGACCTGTCTGAGGAGCACAAAGGGCGAAACATTAAGGTAGCAGGTGGCAGTGTTCATGAGAGCTTCTAGATTTTGTTGTGAGCATATGTATAAGAAGACTAAACTAAATCTTCAACGCTGCATTAAGCTATTTACAATACAAAAGTGAAACTGCAGGGGAAACACGTCAGGTTGCTTAATGTAACATTTTGTTTGTTTCGAGGAAAACAACAACAGTGTGAAACAGTTACACTGACATGAGGCAACTTGTCATGTGAACGTTTTACTCAGCTTTAAGAGGAGAGAGAAATACAATTCTTGGAAATCTGTCGTGGGCCTCTGAGAGCTACAACTGTAGACCCCTGCAGTTCATACTAACAAGCACGCGGTCCAAACATACACAAAAAGGCAGCTGCAGTGTGTGCAGCTGAGACGCCATTCTCACAGAGAAAAAGAGAGAGGCTGCGCGAGACCATCACTACTGTCTGTCAGTCAAAAGAGGATCTGAAACGGTGGAGTGGAGATCAGATGAGGAAGTGGAGTCACACATTCAGCACATGCCCCAAAATGTCCCACCCACACTCACCTCAGCTAGATCATGGGTCATGTTGTCATGTGGCACATGCCAAGCTGTCATTCCTGTGGCTAAAAAGTCCATCTTGTAGTGACAAACATTTACGGTAATTTGTTTGACCTTTTGGTTTGTTATATTTTTCGAGGAAATCCAGTTCCGCATTAAAGACAGTTCCTCATTCATCTTTTCCCGGTCGAGTCACAAAGAAAACTATCCAGGTTAGGGGAGATCTGTCCATATGGCAAACGGATGAAGCTGTGTTTACACACACACACACACCTGATGCTCTTTCACACTAGAGTACACCCATTGAGCCTAGTCAGTGTGCCTGCGTATGTGTGTGTGTGCGTGTATGTCCACCACTGCATCTGTTTACCTGATGAAAATTAACCCCATCCCAAACACTTAGAAGCGGACACGAGTGCAATGAGGCTGAAAATATGACCCACACACACAGTTTCCATATACACAGCACACAGGATGCAATGCTCCTGCCAATCTGTGCACTTTTGTGACAGGGTGATCAGATACACACCTCTGAGCGAAAACCATGTGGAGGGGAAACGTAGTTTGCTCAGTAGAATATTATTTAAAAGAGTTAAAACTCAAAGTGGTCACCTCTCTCTCTCTGCGAGGGTTTTACTCTTTGAAACTCGACCCCGTTTTGCGTTGATGGCCAGCGCGAGAGCGCGGTCAGTCTGTCGGGTGTCATCACTGCTCTACATACTGGCTGCTCACCTCTGACCTCGCTGACAGTGACCTCGCTGACAGCAACCTCGCAGCTCAGTATGTTAACTAACCCCTGACCTTTTGTACTGCGTGCACTCCATAACCCCTCTCACTTCTCTATATGCGAATGTCTCTTTCTTAACTTGTACACTGCACACACCTTTTTGGTGTCTGGTTAAGGTCTACACAGCGACACAGCCACCCTGCATGTATTTTCCCTCTTAGAGAACTGGTTATTATGTCAGGTTTTTTGCCTTACTGGTAAAGACTGTGTGGTACTGTGTTATATATAGCAGGCAGCAGATATTTACAGCAATTTTCTGTTTTGATTTTAGTTATAAAGATTATATAAAAACAAACCACAGGGCACATGATAAAATTACAAGACAATAATTCAATTCAATTTATTTATTGACAAGTGGAAGCACTGCGTTTGTATGCCAGCTACAGCCAATCTGTGTGCCAGTACTGTGGGCCAGTAAATCTGTCACTATGATCTGGTTAGCAACGGAAATGTTTTAATTCATTCATGGAATCACAGAAATGAGGAGGAGGCAGATAAAGATGAAAAAGAAGAGATAGACAAACCAGAGAGATTTGTGTCTTTTACCAGGTGATTCAGGTTTAAACGTGCAATGACATAACTGTTGTTTCGCAAAGTCACATGCTACAATACTGCATCAGGGTAATGTGGTACGATCACATACATAAATGCAGATCCTGGAGCTGAACCTGCCCCCAATGCATGTGAATGCCCATCTGTGTGTCTAAGTAATAGTGAACAACAAGGAGGTGGACGCGCTCGTGTCCTTCCGTATCACATGTCTATCTGTATTTTATATTGAAACTCATGGGAGAATACTCGTGCCACCAAGAAACCCAAGTTGTCAGTGTGGTTCACCGACCTCTGTGGTCCTGGGCAACTTCCCTGCAGCACCCATTTTACTGGAAACAACTGAGGTCAAAGCAAGATTAAGAGAAACACCTTACAAACATATATCTACCCACTCGCTGTCATTAAAATGATCATTAATTGCTTTTCCCGTGTCTACAGTTCCCTCCATGATGTGATACAGTCTTCATATGATGTAGTTTATTGGGATGAGCTATAGATTCTCAATTTCTGGTAAGTCATCATCTCATAAGATGATTACATCAACATGAGCACCACAATAAATGCCTAAAGGGAAATTTCTTAGTAATGCACTAAGAACGAAAGTAGCTTAAAAGAAGTACTTTGTCGGTTACGAGCTATTAGACCTGTTGTACATTTTCGGCTCTTGACCTTTCCACCTTGTTGTGTTCTCTGGAGAATGATATGGGTGATCACAGAGGCCAGGCAGAGAGGTCAGGCACCATGCTCTAATGTCAAATACTTGGTTGGTGTGATGTACGGTGGCACACATACCCAAAGGACGGGCTACAGACTTCAGACAGACCAGAAGAAGAGATAAAGTTATACCTTAATGGGGAGTTAAGAAGTCCACAAAGCACTTCTTTCACTCTCAGAAAACTGTAAATGTTCAAATGGCTTAACCCGATTCAAGAGTAGAACAAAATAAAACATGAAGTTCCTGGTAAGAGTCACAGCTAAATCCCAGGTACATGTCAAATGTCATTAATGGATTAAAAAAAAAGTAGACATCGCACTACTGGATAGCATCTGGCATAACGAATTGTACCCTCCATTCAACACGCACACACACTAATAATAAACACACGGTATGTAATTAAAGCCCACACAGCAGAGGACAACGGTGGGGCAGAAATAGTCGCTGTTGCCTTCATTATTTTTGTATTTGCACCACGAAGGACTTTGAAGCAAAGTACTTGAATAAGCAGCAGAGTATTACGATATGTACACTTTACAGTCACAGCTTATACATAGCAGCATACCACGGGGCTGAGGTGTTGTTACTGATACCGGCTCTGGCTACTGCTTATAAATGGCCAGAGGGGCAGCTCTCTGCAGAGACTCACTGATGACAGTCAAGGGGGGGAAAGTGGTGCATTATGGTCTAAAAACTAGTGGGTCACACAACAGCTATTTTATCATTTATTAATTATATATTTTATTTTTGCAAAAATCGATTTACTACAACTAAAAACAAACTTCAAATCCGTTTTTCTTTTGTCTCTTTTATATCTTTTTACAAACACTGTCATGATGGAAACAAAACTTTTACAACCGCCGCACTGCGATTTGTGATGCTTGCAGTCTGAGCTGTATGGAAACTTTATGACTGTAAGCAGCATGCAACTACTCGAGACGTCTACAATGCAGAAAGTCAACACTCAACTATTTATTTGTTTATTTGTTTTTGAAGTACATAACAGGGACGCCTTTAATTTCTAAAGGGCAAATAATAAGTAAGGCTACTTTCCATTTTGGACTCACTGACTTTGAGTGTCAAGCAGAGAAATACGCACTTTAAAAGTGAACCGGCGGGGTTTCCAGAGGTAGTGGTGGTGTAGCTCAAGCTAAATTTCGGTGGCGAGCGGTGAAATATCACTTACCCGATCTGAAGGTCAGACAGAACGAGGTAGTCAGGTTCAGGAAAAGTGCGTGTCCACTTCTCTCATGCGCTCTGATAATACCAAACCTGCCTGACAGTACCAAAAGAAAAACAAAGTCGCGTTTAAAGGCAAAATAAAAAGAAGAAAAACTCTCCGCGGCTCTGTGCTTGTATTTCCACGGACCGCTACAACGTGAACAACCTGGCACTTCGGCAGGCTAATTTGTTTTCGTTTAGCCCGTCGAGATGTTGTCACAACTCGGAGCGTCTGCGGTCACCTGTGCCACCGCCAATGGCACAGCGCGCCCGGGGGGTTCTGGGAAATGTAGTTGTCTCCTGTCATCGGCACACTGCGGTATTTCGAGGAGGTGACGTGATGCCTGTTGACTGCAAAGAGAGTTTTACGAGGTCCTCTAACTTTAGCCAGAACACTTCCAAGACCAACAGGACTGTCGTTTATTTATTTGTTTCTAGATTGTGGCTTCAGGTCTTAAATATTTATGACCTGTTTAGCTGAGCCGCAATTAAAGTTTGAGTGTAATATATCAGAGTTAGGATGCAGGGGTCGGTGCACAGACCGTGTGCAACACAATGTGATCCAAAAAGTTTACATTTTTTATCTTAGATCCCTTCAAATGTTCTCTTCCCTTTAAAAAAGAGGGCGAGGTTGCCTGGTGTGTTTGAGGCCATAGCTTCAAGCTTGTTGTTGATGTAATAGTTTGCACAGGTGTTCCTCACATTATATGTCTTTAAACTTAAAGCTTAACGTTAACTCCAAAGTCTGTTTTATATGGTACTAACACTGCACACTATGTCTCATTTCTGTTTTGTCTGGCTGTTTCAGAAGAGTACTGTCCACTGGTGCAACTAAAGTTTGAAGAGCATTCATACATACATGAAGATGTGAAATAGGACCTCATATTATCCTGACTGAGCCAACAAATGCAGAAAACTGGTGCATGGATAGCAGATGACACAGTACACCGTACAACCACAAGAGGGAAGTGAACTCATGCTGCACATCAACATTTCAGGACAGAAGACTGGAGGCGTTTCGAGTGGGCAGTTTCAGTTTTTATTTCAGTGCACTAAGTTTATTTAACAATCGAACTCTCGTCTGATAAAACTAGATCAACAATCAGCTGCTGCTAAAACATCCAGCTCTCTTCTACTCTGGGCTACTGTGATCTTTTTATTTCTCAAAGAATAAACTGTGTGGTTGATGTAATGTCTTTCTGTTTTTCCATTTATGATATGTATATGTGCAAATGAATCCAGGGTGGATAATTCTGACTGTGCCTGATGGATGGATAAATCAGTATCAATGGTAGCTCTCTCTCTCTCCATCATAGTCAAGCATGTGATTGGTATATTTCTACTCACATTCAACACTTATAAAGACAGAACACTTCGAGACATTCAAAGTTTGCACAACAGGCAGTAGAGGGCGCGGCTCACATAGTGCTTGGCAAAGAGACAAATAAAATGTGTTCAGCCAAAAAACACCACAAAGAAAAGACACAATGCCCAGATGAGTGGATGATGTCTGAGGTAAATCATCTCTTTGGCCCCTTCAGTGTAGAGCAGTGTCATTGATATTCAAATAATACTAAGTGAGGCTGCCTTGAGTTGAATGCACCTTGAATACGTCAAGAAAAAAAAAGTGGTTTTAAAATAATAATCTGTTAAATAATGTAGTAAAATTGTCAAAACTCAAACCAACGCAAATTCAAGATGTTTGAGTACATTTACATTTTCAAGTGAGCTTTAAAAACAAACCAAAGGAGGATGGTTACAAATGTTCCACCCTGTTAATCCACGAGTTTTAAAAACTCTTCAGTCACACAGCATGCAGCAATGTTGGCCTACGTAAGCAAACCTGTGAATCTTCTCATGCAACTTGTAGCTCCAAATCTACAAGTTACTCTTTGCCATGTCTGTAGGGCTGAGCAATACAACGGCAACTATCACTGTGATCACATCACAGTTTTCCCTATATTGTGAAACATTATGCACTTTTGTCTGAGATCACTACGCAAAAGTTTGTCATTAGATTTCTCTTGAAGTTTCAGTTTGACCTTGCATTCCAAAATGATGAACTTACTTAATGTGATGGCAGTTTTTCATATAAAAACAGCTACTGATTTCAGATGATGATGATCTTCTTGCTATTGTGACGTTTATTTCTTTTTTTTTTTTTCCATATTGCTCAGTCTTACTACTCCGTGTTTTCAAAAAAAGGAAGTGCTAAAGCTGAGAAATGTGGAAAGTGTGGGCGCGGCAGATTTAAATACATATATAATAAGCCCAGTCTCCCTAAGAATAATGTTCATATGGGACAATTCTACATCCAGTACAAATGGATAAGGAAATATGATATTTGGGATAGCGGATGGGCATGCAACATGATTTTGACATTTGCATCCAATCTCAGGCCAGTTAATTCTGGCTTTGTTTAACATCTGCTGAAAATAACAGCAGGGTCTGCAGAATCATCCAGTATCATATTTCTGTTTGGCGATGAGGTAACAGCAGGGTTCTTGGTGCTGTAGTAGGCATGAGGAGGGCAGGACTCCTAAACGTAGGGTGAGGAGGGGTACTGCGGATGCCACCAGTCCATGACCTTCACACTCTGTACGGGATCCAACACCACCTGGGTCCCACCCTGATCCCCCCTCTTCTTCCCCCGGTGAAGCGGCGAGTCCTGGAACAGCAAACGAACGCGGTGGTGGCGCATGTCTGTGCTTACATTGATCGTAAACTATGAGAAAGACAGAAACACGACCGGTTTAGAGGAGAGGAGTTAAAGATACTCAGTTCATGATCAATATTTAATCTTTGATGCAGAATATAAGATAAAGCAGACTAAACGTGTCAATAACTACAACTTCCCCTGTTTTCTTGCAGGTCCACCTCTTCTATTCTCTGGCCTTGTTCCATCAAATTTCAAGCCCTTCTCAAAAAAACCTGGCATGGCCTACCCAACACTTATCACACCAATGCTCCCTTTCATGTCTAACGTCTTAGAGGAAGCTATTTGTGAACAGCTAAGAGATTAATAGCTCATTTATTTAATCAAATTAAAAACACACGGCTTAGTCTCTAAACCATCTTATGGCTACTGGACAAGGTTTCCATGTTGTTCCTCCCTGATCTCGGTGTTACTTTGAGCTGACTGAAACACAAAAACTGAACATTCAAATGATTTTATGAGAATAAGAGTCGCTGCTCTTACTGCAAGTCGTTTGTACCGTATCATACAAACCAGTTTAAATACTAACAAGTGAAGCTCAACCTAATCTTTAGCATCACTGAACTGAACAGGGACTGACATCAGAGTTGGAGGTTGTATCATTAAATAAAACTACACTGGTTAGTTATGTAGGCCAGAGCTGTCATTTAGTCACTTCAGTTACTTTCACTCAGTATTTTAATATTAAAATATGAGTTATGGTTAATGGTTGACATTAAATCCCATCAGTTGGAAATGTCCTTTTTGATGAGGGTGTGCTCTCTACCATAAGAAATAGTAGCCAAGCTCCACCAAAATCCAAGAGTTACTAACCAGGGTTAGCGTCATGCCCATGACCACAGGGGTGAAGATGAAGTTGAGGGTGGTGATCTGAAGCATGTAGCAGTCAGAGTCTGGGTTCCTGTGGACATCTTCATATTGTCTGGGCATGCATAAAGAGTTGGTGGTACCATTCTTCCCATGTACCTGCTGGGATGCAGATGATCACGGAAAGACACAAAGGTGAGTGAGGTGGGTGAGGCAAATCTACCAGCCTCTTGCATATTTTACCAGCATTTGATTGCCCTGGACTCTGTGAAAGGTTATCACATTAGGAAGGAAATGCAGTTGATGATTACCTGCTTTAAAAACTTGAAGTTGAACTCCCACAATGCCTCTGGCCGAGTTCCTGTCACCTTTCTGACCCAGAAGAGTAAACACTGCAACAGGAAACATTAAGCTCATGAAATCAACTTTTCCACACTGTGAAAGGCAGTTTGTTTTCACAGACATATACATGTTTCTTCCACGTCCCTTTCTTGTTTTGAGAATAAAAATGCAAAAATGAGAAACATCCAACAAAGGCATGTCAACCAATGTGCCATGATGTTTTGAGCACAACTATACACTATACAAGGGGCCTGTATCATGAAGAGAAGCCAACTTAGACTGGCTCCTTGTGAAGTCTAACATTGGTGTTTGTGTGCAGCTTAAATATCACAAAGACTCAGTTAGCCCCGAGCTTTACCTTTTAGCCATAAGCTCATTTGCGTGAAAAAAGGCTTTCAGCCAATCACACACGACACTAACAGAAAAGAAAAACAAAACTTTAGCTCCACATCTGTTGGTGACTGATGGCACATCAGATCATTTACCTTGGAGTTGAGCAAGGTCGTGGGTGTGGATTCTGGCAGGACAGGAATTTTCGAAACACGCAGGTCAAACGGCTCATACAAATGGAAAAGGGAGCGAATCACACGGGCCCGTAAAAAACGCGACTTGTCCATGGAGTCGGGCTGGAGTCGAAACGGCAAGTCAACATCAATCTTGTAGTGTCTGTGAAGGAGAGGCGGGGGGTGGGATAGAAAAAAAATGTAATTAATTATTAATTAATATTTTTTTTCCCCCACAAAATGTCAGTTTACTCCACTGAAATCCCATCAAACTGTCTTCAATTCACAGTTTTCAGGCTTTCAGACACAGAAAAAAAATATATAACCAGTCCACATTCCTGTTACATAATTTTCATCACTTACTGCACACTCTCAATCAATAAAACCACCTCACCGTCTGTAGAGCCTGGTCCAAAAAGCTGCAGTGCACGTGACTGTCCAGGCATTCCTGCAGATCAGAGCAAATCTGCACACATCTTCGGGCCGGATGTAGGAGGCGAGCACCAACCAGATATCCACTGGATACACCGCCCCATCGCTGCTCTCACTGCTTTCTGTGAAGACAATATTCAAAAACATGGCAGTTGATACCCTGGTAAGGTGACTGTATTCCCAAAATGTTGCCTCTTCCACGTTTAACTCATTTATCTTTGTGCATGCTTTACAAAACACACCCTTTCTCCTCTTGTTTTTCTTCTTGTGGGCCACTTTAGTTCCATTTTCATCTTCTTCGGGGTCTAGGTCATCACTGCTATCCAAAGCGTCTGCTTTGACACTCGCTGCAGACGAGAGGACCTCCTCTACAGCTCCTTGAGAGGCTTCCAGGCCGCAGAGTAATTTTACTGAAACACAGAGTGTAATATTAAAACACTTTCCAGGCAAGACCAAGTGACACCATAGATAGATTTAGAGATTTTGAATACAATAAAAATACAATAGAATAAAATACTGCTAAAAAATAAAACAGAATGGGACAAGGACACTTAAAAAACTCAAGATAAATAGGTAGATAAGGTGCAGTGGCAAGATGATGGTAATGAGTAATAAGTACTGATGATATGATGGTTAATAACAGCATATAGTAACGGTATATAATGACAATAATAATATAATAAAAATAATTAAAAATAATAATATATCTACACATAGAAATATGTCATAGATTTAGCCTGTGCAAGGTGTGCAAACGTACACAACTGCAATATATAATATGTACACATGTATAAATATTAGGGGTGCAACAGTACATATATCTGTATTGAACCGTTCGATACAGTGGTCTCGGTTCGGTACGCACTATGACTCGAACAATACGCAATTTCATATTTATTTTATCAACTTCTGACGATGCACTGTGCTGAAAGCTCAGTCGATCTGCGCTCGACTACTCCGCCTTAGGCTGCATTGTCGAGCGCAGATCGACTGAACTGCGCCTCCCACATTCATTCAGACCAAGCTGCTGAGTCTGAAGCTGAAGTAATTTCAATAAAACTACAACAAAATTTCTCTTTTTTGTATCGAAAAAATATCGAACTGTGACGCTAAAGTATCGAACCAAACCATGAATTTTGTGTATCGCTGCACCCCTAATAAATATGTATATATACACACGATATATGATATACGATATATTAAATATAATATATAGTATAATATATGCATAATAAATACTTGACTATACAAGATATACATGCTATGAATATACTGTGAGTATAAATATGTAAGTAGAATGTGCAAAAAGATAAGAATATTGTATAAGTATATGTATAATATCAGTATAGTTATATTAGCACATATCACATGATATGAAGTTTATGTTCCAGTATTTGGAGTGGAGTGCAGAAGTGGCTCTGTCTTATTGCAGCTGGGGTTGAATGAGTCTGCATAATTGATGAACATACAGAATAATCATTACAGATCATTAACATGCGCTAACATGTACCTTCTTTTTCGACTGCATTGGCCACAGCCTTTTTCACCCTCCCTGACTTCACCACGGCCGGGTCGGCATCAGCATAATCAGCAACGGTCACTGGAAAAACAACAACAACACCCGCAACGTCACACATGACGTTAGCCTTGTATTTATTTACCTATTGGCTCGTGCCAGTACCTGAAATGACTCACTAAACAGGTGATTTGTTTAATATTTGAGTCAAATAACGACGTTATAGGTTAGGTGGACTGCAGGGGGAACTATTTCTCCTCCAACGGTGGGCGGACTAGCTCATGCTAATGTTAACGTAGCTCACCTGATTCCGAACAAACGTCCCCGGCCTTAAATTTCAGCCGTTTTCGGTTCCCTTTCTTGGGCATGTCGACACCAATGATCTGTGGGCGCTTAGCGGGCCTGTGATTCCTGCCATGTCTCTATGGCAAGCGGAGGTAGAGAGAAAGAAAGAAAAATGAGAGAGAAGTTGAAAAATGTTCCGCCAGGATCTTCAGCCATCATGGAATGACGTGAGGGCCGCGAGTTCTCGCGAGAGTATCGTTGTCGTCTTTGTCCTCGGCTGCTTGGCGCCCCCTGCCGGCCACTGCGAGCACTGCAATGACAAGCGGCTCTGCAGGGCCGTTTCCAGCTGCCTGGGGCCCTACACAAAACCCTATTTTGTCACTTTGAGGGAGAGATTCGTCCTCCATATTAATGTGCAAACTATAATTAAAAAACAAACAAACAAACTAGTAAGAATAATACTGATGTTTCAGAAACATTTAACACAAACAATCGCCTACAAAGTTGTCTCCGGTACTGCACCTACCTACTTGAATGCCCTTATACAGGCTACCTCAGGCTGTCATAGTTATTTGTTAATGTCATTATATGTTTAATACTAGTACTTTATTATTTTACATAGATTTTAAAATCCCAAATTGAAAGTCCTCAATACGTCTCAGAATTTGTTTACTTAATGTGAGTATGTAGTTTACTATCTGTTAGTGTGGTTTTGTTCTTTTACTTTTAAACACACACCGGCGCTATGGAGCACGAGGATGTAGTTGACGCGTGTCTTTGTCCAAAAAAAAAAAAAAAAACTCCAGTTTTCTTTCTTGCGATTTATTGAACCATTCTTTGAACATGACAGTCAATTAAAACTGCAGTAATCCACAGAAATCATAATTACGAGCACGGTCAAAAAACTATTGTGCTCTCCTCGCCTCCATCTTTTCCAACCCAAAGACAAATTACACATACATCAGGCCACACACATTTCAACCTACAGGAAGTGTGCAGCTACTATCAACCAATAGTATAATTGTATAGTAACCAATAGTAATACCATATACAAAATGGCTCCAACACTATCTGTGGTGTTCATTGCCTTTATGATGTTTAATATGGTGCTTTTTGTGTGTAGTTAAATGTTGTTGATTAGGCTTGATTACATGTGAAGCTATTGCTAATAATAATAATAATAATAATAATAATACAAGTTAAGTGCTTCACATAGGAAGCAAAGAACATAAACCAACAATAAACAAATAAAAGTATAAACAAACCACATAATAATTAATAAAAATAGCACAACACCTAAACAGAGTCAAAACTAGAATTAGCCTTGAATGTAAAGCTCTGTCAGAAAGTGACTAAAAGCACAGACACTTTGTCATTCTGCCTCTCACAAGGTTGCTAATGCACCCCATTAAAGCTGCCCAGACACCACTGAGCCAGGTAGACATAGATAATAACCATCAGTCAGAGCAGAGAGGAAGACATTGGCAGAAATGGTTATCACTGACAATGTTATCAGACCCATCAGTCATAATGCTAAAAAAGGTCCACAGTGCTGTGTTCAGTGACCTATTTGTTTTGTAAAAGTGCTGCAGGCCACCACAGCATCCCAGAATGGCTGCTGACAACATTGTTGTCAAGACCTTGAAAAGTCCACTTCAAAGAGCCGCATCTCCCTGGGGCAAACTCCTATGAAACTAAAGCAAAATTAATTTTCTGAAAAATCTCTGCTGCACTTCAAAGAATACCAAAAAAGGAGAGGTGATGTTTCCTCTTCTGACTCACTGACAATTAAGTGATCTGCATAGTCGTCTCATCTCATCAAGTCCAGTCTTTCTCATTTGTGGCCAGAGTTTTCATCAAGCCTTTACTGTCTGCAACACTGCCTAATATCTATCTAACAATTTATATTATGATTAAACCACAAAACTCAAAAACTTTGCCATATTGTTGCTGTGTTTTAATCATTTATCAACTAAAGCAAATCTTTACAATAACTGTCCAGTAATTACTCCTTTGTAAGCAATCCAGAATTGGAAATCCATGGCAGTCACCTTGAAGATAATATGTCACTGAACACAATGGTACTGAACTGAACAGATTCCTTGGTAAGAAATAAAAGTGTGAAGCCCTTTTCTTCCAGATAAATGAGGACACATGGTGGTCTGGTGGACTGATAGCATCAATTAAGGTGAGAGTTAGACTCCCAGCCGCTTTCCCTCTGCGTGAAGTTTGTTGTATTCATTGTTGTATTTATTGTTCTCTGTGGTTTCACCCCACGGTTCACAGACATGCTGATGGGCCACTGAGATAGCTGCACAAATACAGAATATAATTGTCCATCAGGGTGAATCACAGTTTTATTTTATCCATGTAAATACTTGGTGGTGGAAAGTACATTTTATCAAGTACAGTACGTAATTGTACTTTACATTACTATTTCCATTTTCTGTCTATGTCACAACTACTAACACTAAAATATTTGACTTTTTATTTGACTACATTTATTTTGTACCTTTAGTTACATGTTATTTTACAGAAAATTGAACAGTTTATCGTAAACCACTGAGTCAGAGGTCAAATGAGCAGGATGGATTCAGAGTGAAGGTGAGCCAGAATGATGCAGGACAGCCAAAAAAGCCTCACACAATGCACAAGCTTTGTCTTAATGACATCCACTCTTATTTTATGCAGCGTGCTGTCCATAAGAACCATGTATTTGCTTTGTGACGATGCATGTTTCAGCTCATCCAAGAGGGTTTTTGATCAGTTTATTTAGCTTAATAAGTAGGAGATTTTAACAGCTTATTAAGGATCGCTTAATCTTTTTTGGTTTATCAGAAAAATCCAAATTCAACATCACCACATTTGGCAAAATACTGAAGCTAAACTAACTAAACTAAGGCTGTGGTGGAGAAGAAACTGTAGTATTTGTACTTGAAGTCCATCAGTGGTGAGCAGTTCATTATTTGGTGATCAGAGACACAGCGACGCATGCACCAACATCTGTACGGATACTTCAGGGTCACCAAACAACTTGGTGAGAGTCAGATGATGTAAGGAGATGCCAGCCTTTTCTTTTTAACATTACTCATATTTCTAATCTCACGCTGCATGTCGGATCCTGCAGGGTGCGCTGCACGCTCTCAGTGCGCACACACACACAGCCTGCCTCCGTGGTTTGGTTAAGCTGATGCTGCCAGAACGCGCGTCACGTCTCGGGAGCTGTCAGATCATCGACGTGCTTAGTGGCGCTGATGCGAAAAGTTAATTACATTTTACCAATCAAGGGTCAAGTGTGCGCTAACTGTAGAAACATGATACTAGTGTAAAGTTGAGAGATTACGCAATGACATCGATGACCGTCCAGCTAATTCCGCTCCTCTGTTTTGCAGATTGCCACATGCGCATGTGGCGCAAAACGCTTATAGGCTGAACGCTGGGAGTTGGTCCCTTATTTCCAGAGCTGATGCCTGGTAGTGACAACTGCAGATTCCCGTGTGTGTATGTGTGTGCGTGTGTGTGTGTGTGTGACTGAGCGACTGTGTGTGTAGGAGGAGGAGGAGTGAGCGTCGGATCGGTGGCGGTGTGGAGAGATGGAAGCGGAGAAGGCGGATGCAGATAAGACTCGCTCTCACTGTCCCCAGAACTAAGGTCGCAGATAAATCGTCTCCTCTCGGATATTTTCTTGTTTTTTCTCTTTAATGTATTTTCCTGCCAATGTACTATGATCACCGTCGTGCTCGCGGGCACCACCCCTCCAAACGCACCCATCTATCTCTGAGCTGTCAATCATATCACGCCGGGATTTCTACATGTGAGTGCATGGCGCGCCGGGCAGGGCGGATCTGCTCACTGGGTGAAAAAACGCCGGTTAATATGGATGAAAGGTCAATCATCATCTCAGCGTTTCAGTCACTCTGATTAGGTAAGGCGACGTGAAGCTTAAGGATGCACGTTAGATGCACGAGAAATTGAATGCAATGGGAATAAGGCGCGTATCTACGCTTGCATAGGCTGTCCGTTGCTACGGGGCGTTAATAGGCCCTTTTATCAGTTATTCTAAGTCTGTTAACCGGGCTTGTAACCCACATATTCCCCCCTCTTAATCCCGACAGCGACACTGTCCTATAGCGTTGCCCAGACCACAGAGCAGGAAAGATGATGTGCGAGGTGATGCCGACCATCAGTGAGGGAGACTCGGCCGGTCCTTCGAGAGGCACCGGCGGCGTCCCGAACGGCTCGGAACAGGAGGCCAACTTCGAGCAGCTGATGGTCAACATGCTGGACGAGAGGGATAAACTGCTGGAGTCCCTCAGGGAGACTCAGGAGACCCTCATTCAGTCTCAGACTAAGCTGCAGGGGGCGCTGCACGAGAGGGACGTGCTCCAGCGGCAGATCAACGCCGCGCTGCCTCAGGTGAGGAGCAGTCGGCCTCTGGAGGGGAGGGGAGGGGAGGGGAGGGGAGGGGAGGAAGGATGGGTTGGTATCGGACTGTGGTGTTAGGTGAGATGGATAAGATCTTGTTCAAGGGAGCAGCAACCATCGTGTGCACATTTGTCTTGAGGTACAATATTGAATTGGACACCTGATCATGCAAACCTTTGGTACTCCAGCTGGATGACTAGCTGGGAGGAGTGGGCACCTGCAGGGCCCCAGGACTTTATGGCCTGAAAACTCCAGCTTCAGCTTCTGTGTACCACCTGGTCTGTTCAAATGTAATTGAACATGTGATAGGGAATATGCATGAAATGGCATTATAAGAGCAATAAGGTGTCATAATCTAATTTTAACACCTTCATTATTTCAGTTTTCTGCTTATATCCCGAAATAATTGTTTATCCACACTTGCGTTAATACGTGTTGAGCACCTTCCTTTGCTCCAGGGCCAACTCACAGGTTAATGCGGCCATAGCGGTACTGATCTGCAGCAAATTAAATGACACCATTCTTTGTTTTTTCATGGATGATGGTGCAAGTGAGTTAAACCATGGCGACAAATCTAAAGGTCTTAACCAGAAAAAAGCTGAATATGATTGTTTCATTTACAAAGAGGTGACCAGAGGATGTAGGATGTAAATGTCTAGTAAGTAGAAAGGTAATGTAGTGGAAAGGTAGATGGAGTTAGGGTGGTTGAGCGTTTGCTAGAAGAATGTTGACTGAGGTCTGGGCCAGATGTTGAGAGCCCTGCTGGTCAGAGAAGAGGGCAGGGCCCACACTTTTCACTTAAACAGCCTCACCTCTGTATGCGGTGACCTGCCTGTCAGCGGTAATGTGTGCGTACGGAAGTATCTTTGACATCTGTGTGTGTTTAAGTGTGTGTATCTGAGAGGAAGAGAGCTGAATAAGGGCTGTTGCAGTCACCCAGCATGACGACAATGAAGCCTCAGCACATAAAGCTGTGTTACCCTCTGACCCTCTGGTCTAAATGCGGTGGCATGAAGTCACAATACGGCGCGTGTGTGTGTATCCAAGAGCGAGGGAGAGAACCATGCTGACGATGACAGCCTCACTGCAGCCTCTTGTGAAAGAAACATGGCCGCTTGCTAGTGTACATGGCCCTGGGCTGCTTGCTTCCACACATGCATGCATGTCCCCGGTGTGTGTGTGTGTGTGTGTCATAGAGAGAGAGAGAGAGAGGAGAGAGTGGGAAGAGGCTGTCATGCTTGTTTTCTAATCCTGCTTGGTTCAGCGTAATGTTTTATTCTAGCAATAATACAAGTATTAGTTATACAGTCATAGACCTCAGGGACATTATGCAGACATTATGACTGGCGCGCACATGCATAAGCTGTCTCCCTCTCTCTCTCTCTCTCAACACACTACATAAACTCGTGCACGCTCACAACACAGCCGTGGTCATTTCCACACCGGCCACACAGCGGAGAGATGATGCAACGGACGGTACGTTAGTGAAGCAATACTGAGAAAATCTTCAGTTGGGATTGATTTCCACTTCTTCGCTCAGCTGAGGGATGACGATAGTCTGGCCCTTATGCGTCAGTGGAAATTGCATCTCCTATTAATGAGGGGGAAGCGTGGAAAAAAAATAACATACTGTAGATGATATCTCAAGTTTGGGTGTGATGAATACATTAGAGGAATGTTGGCGATGCTACTGACCCCGCCGTCCTACATGTGTCAGCGGTAATTAGGCGGACTCGCAGCTGCGCTCAACATGACCATAGCGTGGTGTGTTTATGCCCTCGACTACAATACAATATCACAGCTCCCTGTTTGCTTTTGCCGCCTTTCCTTTGCAGCCCTCCAGTCAGTAGTGTCTGTGTTGCAGGCTCTGTGTATTTTTCTCTGTGAATGTTCAGCTCTCTCTGCTCCTAAGGTGTAGACTGATGTATGAGTGTTGGCACAGCAGGAAGGCCTTTTTTTGCCCAAATCCAACCACTCTTGTCTTCCCCGTTGCCTAACAAACATTTGTCTTCTTCACAGACTAGGTGTGTGCATGTGTGTGTGTGTGTATTTGTGTTTTGTAATGTCTTCTGTAGGTTTCCGGGCTCCATGGGACTGGTCTGACCCAGAACTGTCAGATCTCTCCTCCACATAGACACAATGAAGCACACACACACACACACACACACACACACGTACAAACAAAGCGTGTGAGAGCTATTTCAAATCCAGTGCTCTTCAATGTCGTCATTGTTTCAAATACATAAACTCACATCACCTTGGCATCAGCGTTCAAGTTTATGTTTGCATCAGCAGCGTCATAAAAATGGGACGACGTTGCCATTTCACCCCCCACAGACACACACACACACACGCACACACACACACATACAGAGACTAGGATGGATATGTTCATTAGCTACAGAGAATAGAGTTTCAGATTAACATGTCAGCCCATTACAGTGCAAAATGCCTTTAATACAGCCCTCAGAGATGGCTGTGCCCATAGACAAATTAGGTTTTAAACACACACACACACACACACACACACACACACACACACACACACACAGACTCGCACACAAGCTTATACACAAACACACGTACACACACTCCTGTCAAATATAATGTGCTGTGAGGCGAGTGTGTGTACATACAGTATGTGTGTGTGACACAGAGAGAGCAGACAGTGAGTCAACACTGTCAAGCAAAGCAGGTCACTGTTGCTCTTCCAGTACTATAATTCTGTGTAACATATTTCTATTTTATTCAGTCATATTCTATTATTAAGTCTTGTACAGTGACTTAGACACCAGTATAAATGGCTCACTCCAGGGATGTAGTATTGTACCTATTGGGCATTTTGTGAGAGACAGGTTTTCTTCAGTTAAAAATTAAAGACATTTTGGGAAATAAGCTCATGTGCCTTCTTGCTGAGATTTAGATGAAAAGGTCGATACCACTACTGTGAGCGGATCTGAAGCCAGGAGGCAATTAGCTTAGTTTAGCATAAAGACCGATGGCAGATGGGAAACAGCTAGCCTGGCTGTGCGCGCGTGTGTGTGTGTGTGTTGTCTTTAATCCGTGCACAAATATGAAATGAAGAAATGATCATTTGTTGTATGAAGCTGTTGATTACCATTTTTATTATCCATTTTGTGATGAACAGTTCTGGTTGTTTGTAGCACAGAACCTCCATTAAAATGTCCGTCAGGACGCACATGAAATAAATGAAGATACACTGTGTTAATTTGCTAAATTTAATAAGTGCTGGTGTGTTTTTAAAGCATGTCCAAAGCCAGCTGTTTCACCCTGCTTCCAGTCTTTAGGCTAAACTAGGCTAACAGTGTCCCGGCATGAGCTCCATATGTAACACACCGGGCCTTTCTCCCAAAATATCTAATTATTCCTCAGGGAGAACACCGCCATTTTTACTCATTAAGACGACTTAACTGTGAGGAGTACAACTCGGCCTGTGAAAACAGTTAAGTTAAGTCATGTTGTGGCTCTGAAGGGAGCTTAAATAAAATACAAACAACCCATGTGATGTCATCAGGGTTATTTCAGCTTGGGCTTGAGTTGAGACTTCAAATTTTGCCGGGTTTTAAAAAGCTTGGCTGTTCATCACATAGGAAGGATCTCAAGGTTTAATTGCATCGTGGAAATTCGGAAACTTGATCCATACCAGGGACTAAAGTCAAGAGATCTGCTACTTTGATATAAAGCTTAGATGACATGATTTCATTTTTATGAATGATTTTATTCCATCGCTTCATCGGCTGCTGACAGGATGATATAAAGCGGGGACGTTCACCAGCAGCTTCCACTGGAACCACCAAAGATTTTCTTATTTGAATTTCTCTGTGAGACAGCACCACGTCAGTAGCCTTTACGATGGGATGTGAGGTTCATGGTGTGTGTGTTCGACAGTGTATCTGAGTGTGTGTTGTGATGTTTGGACACCTGTTCCAGTCAGACACAACACTGGCTATTTTTGCCAGCATACAAATATACAGAGAGAAACACACACACACATACACACACACACACTATACACACCGCCTTTCCAAAACAACAACTGCCTCTTGTCCTAAATTCTAACCCTGCTGTCCACACGGAAACACATCCAGACACACACACACACACACACACACACACACACAACCTTTTGTATGTTGTCGTTTACTCGACCTCACGCATGTCTTTGACCTGTCCTTTGACTTCTCATCGCCTTGCCCTTGTGCAGACACATAAACACAAACTCACACGAGCATAGCTTGTGCACATACTGTACATTCACTCCGCCTCTATAAAGAGGCACGTGTAGCGTGTGCCTCTACAGTATGTTTATGTGTATGAGCCCTCTGGTCTCAGGTATCAGTGTTTGTAGGTTGGTGTGATCTACATGTTACACTACTTTATTTCACTGTATCATTTCTGTTTTTTTTATTCTTCATTCCTCCCTTGATTGTTCCTCCTGTCTTATCTCTGACCTCTTCCTCTCTGTCTGTCCCCCCCCCGCCCTCTTTTTTTCACACTCTTGCTCTGTTAATCTAACTCATCAATAACTCAGTAGTCAATTATCTGGTCCCTTAGACACATCTTGTCCCCTCCTACTCCTGTGGCCTGACCTTAGACGACAGTTAAACACATTCCATATGGGAGGGAAGGTGACACAAACTGCTCATTGTTTAAAGCTCTGCAAGGCACCCCGCGTCTGTATGACAACAAAACAGCCAGATAGGTCATTCCCTCATTTAGTCTAAATGGAGATTTGCTTGAGTTAGTAGATATAATAATCTAACAGATCCATAGCACCATTTTAGGCTGTATTTATTGTTCTTTATTGTGGCACAGTCCTTGTAGTTCTGCTTGTGTTCAGGTAATATTACAGAGCAACTTAGCAGCAGCTGAAAATCTTGTTTTTGCTGACATGCAGCAGTTTAACTTCTCACCTTGCTGCAGTGATGTATAAGTGTACTCCAGGGTGTGTCAGTACATTGTGACATCCCTTTTATGATCCCTACCATGAGGAAGAGTACTTCATGAACATAATGTATCAGCGGAGGCCGAATAAAGGATAAAGAAACTGAACATAGACTTTAATCAAGTCCAGTATTGCAATGAATAAATATACAAGCTTAATTCTTTATAGTTGGTTCGGCCAGAAGAGAGCAGAGCATTTCATACTACTTGAATCAAGGCCAGCAGGAGTGGGCCTTGCAGGCTTGGTTCTCAGCCATCTTAGTTACTGTACTAGAGGTGTGTTTTGCTTACAGGTACAGTGTGTGAGGGAGTGCATGTCAAAGCTAATAGACCTTAAAGCAGCAGAGGAACGAAGAAGAGCTTGAAGGTCCCCTCACAATGTGTGTGGAGGTGGCCTCAGCTTATCATGACACACACACACACACACACATACACACACACACACACACACACACACACACACACACACACACACACACACTCTGCCTGTGTTTTCTTAAATGTCAGCATGCGCTGTCTACATGTTGTCCTGAGTCTGTGTGTGTGTGTGTGTGTGTGTGTGCAAGCGAGTTAGCATGCCCACGGCTAGTGTTGCTTATGCATGGATGGCTGAGGCAGCTTTGTGCGCCATGATAGGAGAATATTGAGGAGGGTGGTGGGTGGGGGGGTGGGGGGGCACAAAGTCAGTTGAGAAATTACCACATCTCATTGGTCTGCTGCTGAAGGCTAAATCTTGTGTTACGTGTTATGTAAGAACCAAACACTGAAATTTGGGTTGATGTGAGAGGAAAGTGGAGCATGAAGTGAGCAGCTGAATGTCACCAAGAAACCCTGTGAGAAAAGAGAGGGTGCGTGTCAGAGAGAGAGAGAGAGAGAGAGGATGAGACTGAAAGAAACAGTCAGGGTAACGTTGTTCTTTACAGAGAAGGATGTCTGGTCCACATTCTTACCCTTTAACCCTCAGCTTAACCCTCAGAAATTTACTTGGCTATTGCAAAGATGTTACCAGTTGCATGGAAGGATGCCTAAAGTACAAAAAATAACCAAAGTTGCGACACATTTTCCTTTAATCTTGTTCCTTTGCCTCACCTTTTATTTTAATTGACCAGTCAGAGAGCTTCTGCCCACATCCATGGTCAGCCTCGACATTTTGCAAGAGAGAAATAAACTTTAATAACCCCAGAAGTGAAGTGAGAAGTGAGTCTAATTAACAACATACCTCCCAGCAGCTGACTGACATCACACCTCTCTCTCTGTCTGTGCCTCTTTCTTATCCTCTCTCCCCCTCCTGCTGCATCATGACAGCTTTACATCATCTGTCAGTCTCTTCTCCTCCTCTCCTCTCCCTCGCCGTTCACTCCACAGTCCTCCCTCTTCTTCCCGAGTATGGCATCCAGCCTTGATTCAAGAACAAGCCAAAAGCTCTGACCAGGTCAGACTGGACTCTGGCAAGAGCTTGTGCACAGCTTTCAGGCCCCTGAGCACTAATAGATTCTTAGTGTGCAAAGCTAGCTCCCCCACACTGCCGTGCCACACCACGTCTTCAGCGCTCCATATCTTAGTAGCATCCATCCCTCGCTCCCTCCATCCCTCTGCCAGTACCATCTGGCTCCCAGCACCAGGCACATTTGGCTCAGCCGGGCGCCAATTTGTCCCCCTGGCTGCCTGGGAGAGAGAAGGAGAGTGAAGGAAGCGAAGGAGTGGGGAAAGAAAGACATATAGAGAGTAAGATTTAGTAAAGAGAGACAGAAAGGTAGTAAGCCGAGAAAGAAAAAGAAAAATCAAGCGTACCTGACGGTCCCCAGCAGGGAGGACATGCTCTGGTAATGGGAAGAACCAACAGTCAGTGTGTATGTGTGTCTGAGGTCCCTCTGCCTGGTAATAAGAGCAGAGTGACTGGAGTTGCAGGACCACCAGAGGGGAAGGCAAGAGTAATGACGGAGGGAGGCAGGGAAGGACAGAATGAAAAAGAGGAGGAGGAGGAGGAGGAGGAGGAGGAGGAGCAGGAGGATCTGAGATGAAGTTTTCCAGCCAGCAGGTAAGCCCACAGCGGCCCTGCCATGTCTAACAACTACACTATTGGAACTCTGTCAGTTCCCTTTCCCTCCTGCAACTCCCTCAGAATATAAGATAAGGCATTGATGGTGAGGAGGAGGTGTGGATGTTGGACCGGGGTCGGGGTGTTTCAGAAAAGCATGGGAGGTTCTCAATCGCCCACATGTGTAATGACAAAAACGAAAAAAACAAGACACACAGTAATAGGGTCGACATCTTCTAGACCCAAGTTCTTTCCCAGCAAGAGACTTAAGCAGCAGCAGCAGCAGAGGCGGCGACATCAGAAGCTAAGTCCCCGGCTGGACCCTTAAAGGGATTTAAAGAACTTCAAAATGCTTCATCTGCTCCATGAAATACAGCTTGTCAGTGTCTCACAACATAGCACACACCCCCCGCTGCTGACTGTCAATAACACCCACACACGCACCCGCACACACACACACACACACAAGCACGCATACGCACAGATTTGAGAGAGCGTGGCGGTGCAAGTGAAATTCAGGATTTGTGAGAAGGACAGAGTGGTAGGACAAATATTGCTGTATATGGCTAATGGCTCCTGTGACGCATATATTTGGATCTCTGTGTGCGTGTATGTGCATGTTATGTGAAAAGGCTGCAGAACAGAATCTGGATTTTATTTTTAATCAATGTGCATCTGCCCATAATAGAAAAAAATGTATTGCTGTTTTATTGGTAGCCTTCGAGAACTGGCATGATCAAACACACAAAAAAGATGTTTTTAATTCAAAGAGGACCCAATATAATGACATAAAATAAAGTTTTGGCTAAATCTCTGCACACATTGTGGTTATGATGATATTACCCATGCTAATATTATCTTAGCGTAAAGAATACTGAACCATCAGGGGCAAACGTTAATATTAAGTGGCAGAGGAGCTCAACTTATGTTGTAATCATGGATATGATGATAACGTTAGTAACAAGTAGTCCCAGAGTCTGTGTGTCAGTAACGTTATCCAAGTGAACGTCCAAACAACATTTCGAAAAGTGCTTTTCCTAGAACTCAGAAGATGTTCTCCCATTTTAAAAAATCATAGATCTGCGATGTCTTTTGCAGCAGTACAAACTGTTAACACAACATTGACAAGTTATGAACACCCAGCAGATTCAGAGCAACACTAGCAACAGTTTTGAGTTGTTGTTTCTGTCCATAGCTGCTAGATGCTCCATATGCTCCACCAGCTAGTTGCTAACTTTGTCAGCTGTCTGCGTTGGTGCCGGGCAGGTTGTGTACAGTGAGTTTATCAGGGCTTTTTTTTTTTTTTTTTTTACTGAAAATAGCTGCCTGCTGCAGTTGAAAACAAAACTGAAGAGAGACTATCTGTGGATCTGTCACAGTGAGTGACACTTTTCATTGTTAATATAAAAAATATTGTTGAGTGCAGCTTTAACTGTCATACATAAACTACAGAGCAGTGAAGTTTGGGTAATAATTCATGTTCGCTTCTGTTTTTTCTTGCACGCAAGTCGTATAGATATGTTCCATCACCTTCGTTTTAAAGGGACGGATACCGAGTCCATATTTATTGATTGGTAAACACTTTAAAAACGACCCTGGCTATAAAACATCAAATCTGATCATTTGATTGTTGAGGACTCAGATTGTTAATCCAGGTAAACAGGGTTAGATAGAGGTGTTGATATCTTGCGGAACAAAATGGTCTAAGTGATGAATTGCCCACACCAAGTCAGCACTTCCTGATATTGTAAGTGTCCAACTGGGCTGATACATCACACACACATACACACAGCCACACAAGCACTCAAACTTGGATGTGTCTCACAGAGAAAGATTTATGTGCTGATGTGAATGAGATGTTAGCCAGCTCAGAGCACTATCATGGCTGGCCAGACACTGCGTTGTGAGTATAGGCTTTGATAAATACATGTTGACATACACCAACTTTACACTAACCGAACAGACGCTACCTGAGGCTGATTTGAACAGCGCGAGTTCACTAAGTACGAGCCAGAGAAACTAATAAGATATTTTTGGAGCATGCACATCCACAGAAAGCTCTCAGATCGTCTTGTCTCTGTATTAAATCAAGACTTGTTTATTGAGCACCACTTACAAACATGCCTCAGTTCTCGGCTGCAGTCTGTTATTCATTTACTTCCAGCTCCATTCACAGACATGTGGGCTGGTGCAGACACTCAAATGTGTGTGCACATTTTTTTTGAGGGGGGGTGTGTGTTTTTGCACACACGCATGCGAGCTCTTTCCCTGTTTCAGTGTGTGGTGAAGCTGTTCTGTTCTGTGCATCGTCTTTGGTTTAATTAGTTTTTGTGCATCTTTGTGTTTTTTCCATAAAGACCTGTTGTTTAAAATCACTCTGTGACACACTCGAGTTGACTCAGTGAAAATCCAATACGCATATTAAAAGTACAGACACACTGATCTGCTCTCGCTCATCACAGTCTCACTCCCGTCTCTTTTTTTCCCCTCTTCCTCAGTCTCTCCCTGACTCTCTATCTCTTGTGCTCCCTCACTCTGTCTTATCAGCGCTGATGGCTTTAAGCATGTGTGCTGAGAGGTCTATTAGTTAGCTATCGTTCTGTCAGATAATGCTTCATATCTCACCACCGGTTCACTGTACTTACAGCTTTGCTCTGGCTGCATGAGGTGGAAGCACTGCTGCTAGGACGTCAGATTGGGGCACAAACTTCTACAATCTTTGATTGATTTCAGCCTCTTGGTGTTAGATTGATAATCCGAAGCTGAATTAATCTTAAAAAGTCATTTTATTAAGGAGTTTTACTAACATGTGGAAGTGTATGTATGAATATGCATGCGTGCTTCGGATTGACCTAAATCGGCTCATTAAACTACGAGGCCTGGCGCGTCTTAATATGTCTATGGTAGTGTGAGAACATTTTGTCTAAATGGGTGCTTATGGGTGTTTGTGTGTGTGTCGTACTGTTTCACTGGTGCCAAGGAAACATTTGTTTTATGATTGCGTTGTAAAGTCCATGTAGTACATCCAATTACAGCGCTAATAGCCTGCACTGCTCCCACATATTGTAATTGTATGAATAACTGAGACACACTCACTGTCGTCTCCGTGGCCGGCGCTGTCTGTCGATGATGAAGGTCAGTAAGCATTGTGGTGCCCCATTAGAATAATGGGGGCTGTGACGTGGTCTGCCCCAGTGCAAGAAGTACATCATTCACACTTAGCTGCTTTCCTCTCTCTCTCTCTCTCTCTCTCTCCCTCTCTCTCCATTCCTGTGTGCCCTACACCGCCTTGCTGCTTGCCCTCAATTGCACACTCCAATAGCCTTTTCATTTACTCTAGCAGACACACACACACACACACACACACTTAAACACAGTCACACCAGATGCCTTTTAAATGTTTTTGAACACCTTGAATTTAGTTTAAAACTCAATGTACTCATAGTAAACACCCTAGCAGTAGAGAATGTGAACAAGGAACAAAGTTCACTGAGTAACGCTCGCTTCTGACTACTTAATTGGAAAAGGCCTACGGCATATGCAATTGGGAATGGCCTAGATCTGCATAACTATAATTAGGCACCTGTAGTCAACAGCATTCTGTTTGACTTAAGTCTGATGGTAGCTCTGTCTGTTTGCTGTTAACATGCAGCACATTGGGTCCACCAGGACTTCTTCAATAGGAGTTCTTGAGTTTCTAGATGCCTTTTACTATACTATACTATACTATACTATACTATACTATACTATACTATACTATACTATACTATACTATACTATACTCTTTGTCAAACAGTGCACCCATACAGCTCCATACAGAGAAGGTTTTACTCCATTCCTAAATAAGTGTAGTGTTCTGCCAGTTAGGATCTACAGCTTAATTTGGTTCACAAATATTTAACGTATGTTTAATGCAAACTTGGGAATAATTGATGGAATGATGTGACATTTTCTTGAACAGGTTAGGAACAATACGTTTCACATAAACTTTTACCATGCATTTTATAGCATGATGTGACTCAAGCTCCCATTCATAAGCTCTGAACAAGATTATGGTATAATTTTCCTGCAAATAAAAAAAAAAAGTGTCTGAGCTGTTTTGGAAAGCTCTCAGATCCTAATGGGGCTCTGCATTTAATAAAGTTGGTGCTTTATTAAATGCAGGTGCACAAGAAAGGGCAACCACTTAAGTGCGTGCATGTAAAATATTGTGCTAGTAGAATTTGTGAGTCACATATACACAGTGTGTTGTCTGCTACATTTTCATTAGAGGTGTGTAAAACACAGAAACGCTGTATTCTCCTGGATAATTCAGTCAGTTTTAGCCATCGGCGTGAATGTTTTCCATGTCACGGCTGTAGAAAATTTAAAAAGGCTTCATCACTGTAAATGGGCAAAAAGATCTGAGTATATTTAAATGATGAATGTTCTATGAAGAGTCATCATTTTAAGCCCTATGATTGGATTGGTCTCTCAACCAAAATAGTGGACTCGAAAGCTTCAAAGATGCTCCACCTGCCAGGACTTTGTGACTTCATGGTGTCTGAAATAAAAACTGTATAGGTCATTTCTAAAATTATCCCACAAAAGCTTCCCGGTCCTGTTATTCATTTTCCTTTCTGAATGTTAATAATTCTCGTAATTTACCATGAGTTCACATTTGACTTGCTTTGTTAACCAGAGTTGTGTTTAATTATAGAATTAGGTGAGTCAGTCTCACAGTGCCAAACAGCACTGCATGCATAACCTTGGCACAGTAATGGATTTATACACTTGCCACTTACTCCTGATTTCCACGCATGACAGCTGTGAGCTGACAGCTTTTCAAATTTCACAGGGGAAACATAAAAATTAGATTAAAATTTTAATTGCAACTACTGTGAACAATGCTGTGGTAACTGCAGTGGAGGAGCGGGCATGCACTCATCCCCTCTGCTCGAGTTTAGTAAGGGTTTCTAAAAGCCCCCGCGGAAAGCTGTTTTAATTTTGGCACCATAAAGCATGTGTCGGGGCGGTGTTGAGCTCAGTTGGTAGAGCAGCCACCACATGTGCAGAGGCTCAGTCCTTGCTGCGGAAGCTCAGGGTTCAAATCCGACCTGTGGCTCTGTCATTCCCCGTCTCTCTCTCCCCTCATTTCCTGTCACTCTTCAAGCTGTCTCTGTCAAAATAAAAGCTTGAAAAAAGGCCAAAAAAATAATCTAAAAAAGAAAAAACATGTGTCCTCTTGCAAATGAGAGAAGGAATGAAGGAAGTCAGTAAGAGATGGATAGAGATAGATAGAGAGGAAGTGCTTGTAGTTGAGTTACATAAAGGTCATATATGAAGCTCCTCAGCTTGCATCTGACAGCCCCCTCCCTTCACTTCCGCTGCAATCCACCAATATTCCTCTCCATCCTGTGCCTCTCCAGTTTCAGTCACATCCTTTTGTCATTGTGATCTGTTCATTTTTGCCTTCTCCTATCTTCTGATCCTCCATTTCCTCTCCCCATGTCTCCGTCTCTCAGCCCTCTCTGAGCGACTGCTGGCATGTCAGCATCCTGTGTCAGCAACGTCTTCTCTTCTCTTCTCTTCTCTTCTCTTCTCTTCTCTTCTCTTCTCTTCCATCAGATCTCTCTGCCATCTTTTGTGAACCAAGTAATGTATGTGTGTGTGTGTGTGTGTGTGTGTGTGTGTGTGTATGTGTGTGTGTGTGTGTATAGGGGGTGGGGGGGTTCCCTGGAGGGAGTGTACACATCACACACACTCTCACACACACAGACACAGACACCCACAGATCTGTGCTTTAATTGGTCCAGATTGGCTGTGGACTTTCTGCCTGGGCAGTGGGTGCAGTGTAGCATGTAGCACCCCCACCACCTCCACCACACACACACACACACACACACAGTGAAAGAATTCGATTCGATATTTCTTTCCTATTGTCTTTCTTTTAAGCACACATTGTCGTCTGCAGTCTGTTGTTGTGTAACTCTATACTGTTTCCATGGTTGCCAAATTACAGTAATAGACCTCCCTGCTCATAAACAGCTCAACATATTGAAGAGTGAGGGTAAGTGATAATAAGAGAATACAGAAAGCAGGATATACAGTAACATTGATACAGATATTTTTAGTTTGCTTTTATGATTGTTGCGATATTGATGTCATCATTTGAGCAGGCCTGTATTTAACAGAGGCCCTGCACTGATCCATCATTTATGTTTATTATTCCTGCTACTTTAACAAGCCATCCATCTTTACAGCCAGTTACAGATTAACAGTTAATGCAGTACAACTGCATTCGCTCTTGATTGGCAAACCTCCATAAACAGCTGCTTAAATCCTTCCAGTCTGACTGATTTAGAGCATTCGAACTGACACACCCTGGGGAAAGCCTCCACGGTTCTGCAAGCGAGAGTTTATGCTTTATTTCCATTCATGAAAATTAGCTGTTAACTAAGCATTAAACGCTGCGGTCACTGCTTGCAATGTCAAATGTATGTAGGGCATTTATTATTACTGCAAGATCATCTAAATTCGTCATCGGGTTATTTTTATTCCCGTCATCTGCAAAAACTCTTCTTCTCCTGCCCTCCCTGTCTCGAATGACATTTCATACCTAAGGTGCATCGTTGTTATCACACACGTTCATACTACACAGACACACACATGGACTACACACAACACCCCGGTGGGAACAGATCCAGTTGGAGCTTGTTTAATGCTGACCCAACGGAATATGCATCCGTCCCTCCGGTGTTCCCCTCTCACCCTGAGGGCACATCGCCAATGAGTCCCACAGGCACCGACGTACATCCACACACAACATATACGCCACATTCATCGATACCCTGCAGTCCTTCTGTCTGTGCTTTCACCTACTCCCCATCTCAGCTTGTCAGACAGTCGGACTCCATACATGCTTTTTGCGTGTGTGCGTGTTCACATGCAGACTCACGGTTTTCTCTCTCCTCCTCACCTAGCCCTGCAAACTCAGTCTCCATGGAAACGGGGGGTAAGGGGGGGGGAGGGGGGAGAGAGGGGACGATGTTGACTTCCTGACACCTTCTGTCCCGTGGGACACCAACTGTCAGCAACTCGGAATGTTTGTGTGTCTCTGCACATGCCTGTGTGTGTGTGTGTGTGTGTGTGTGTATGCATATTTCCTCACATGTGATTAACATGATGTGTAAACGTGACCTGGATACATCCCGAGATGAGACGAAGTTGCAAGTAGCTACGTTATGAAAGACCATTTGTCTCTCTCTCTCTCTCTGTACGTGTTGGCTTGTGCAGCTTCAACCTTCATGACTGCTTCTTATCAGCTGCCAAAGCTGAGCCGCTCAGTGTGTTAGTGGGTCTGGCTGAAGGACTATGTGGAGGAATCCCCTGTTCACAGGGACTAGATGATGAAAGCAGTGATGGACCAGGACAGAGCAAACAGGACGAAGCTAGTGTGGATACTGTCCCGCGTGTTTCATGCTCTGTTTATTTTGTTCTATCACCTAAGGCTAGGCAGTTAAATCACAACGTGTAGAGCAATCCTGTAATGCAAAAGTAGAACAATATGTGATTTCTAATCCTCTATACAAACAACCGGTCACCGTCAGGCAGCGTGCGGTTACGTCCTTTGTGTTGGCTCATTGTAAACAGGAACAGGACGTTAACTAAAAGCCAAGCCAAAGCCAGAATCTTATTTTAATAATCAATCATTAAAGTCATTTTTAGGCAGAAAAGCCAAAAGTTCACTGCCTCCTGCTTTGTTGGTTTTTCTTAGTTTTCTGTGATAGTAAACTGAATATTTTAGATCTTTTGACCAGTACTTGGACAAAACTACCAATTAAAATATTAAACAGACTGTGGGAACTTGTGATGTGTGAGGCAACATTGTTCCACGTCAGTCAAACGTGGAAAGATAGAGATACGACTCCACAGTTTGAGAAACCGAAGCTGGGGGCGAGGGCACAGATCAAGAATAGCTGGTACAGGACATGTCAGAGATGTCATCTTCAGTAAAGATGATAGAAAATCAAAATGAAGCTAAATGTATACGCTGTCAGAAATAGCGGCTTCAAGAGGAAACAAGATCCATCGCCTGGAAAGACCATCATGTCACGGCAGTAAGGATTTATTAACTACTGAACATGCACATATTCAATACAGACGTTCACTGCGAGAGAATCTTGTAGTGTTTTAGGTCAATTTGAAGAGCTACAACTAACAATGATTTTCATCATCAGTTCATTTCTCATTAATAATCATTTTGAAAGTCTCCAAACTCAAAATAATTCAATTTATTCTCATAGAAGGTCAAAAAAACAAGCAAATATCCACATTTGAAAAGTTCGAGTTTTGATACACAGTTTTAACAATAGTTGCCGATTCATCTCGCAGATAGAATAATTGATTATATAACTAATGGTTTCAGTTATGCAAGTCATCATGGTATGGATTTCAGATTTCACCTTTTTTTCATCTTCCTGCAAATGAAAAGGACAGAAGAGTGAGAACAGAAATCCAACACAGGAAGTGAGGATGGGTAACAGGAGAAATAAAGGGAAGGAAAGGATAAATGGGAAGAAATATCATGAAGGAATGAGAGGGAGGAGGAAAAGATGCCTGAATGCACTGCAGGAAATAAAGGACAGGAACACTGTCGGGGGAAAATAAAGAAATAAAGAAGTTTGAAGATGTTTGAGCTGCCGGATTCATTAAACAGCCGTAGGCTCTGCATCCCTACCTACCACACCCCAGCGTTGCCATGGATATTAGGCCTTCGCAGCACAGCTGTGTGTGTGCGTGCGTGTGTGTTGGTTAGAGGTGTGCCAGGATGACATCATACAGTAGCTTACTGAGAAGGTCTACTGCAGGCACATGGCACCTACAATATTTATAGAGCCTCAGAACAGATGAGCTCACTCAGTCACTCAGTGTGACTGGCTTCACTTCACACACACGCACACACACACACACACACACACAAAGAGAGCGAAGAAGTAGCAGAGAAGTTACTCACGCAACCGTGCCACACCCACTCACATAAATATTTCCTCCTCTCT
Source organism: Protonibea diacanthus (assembly GCA_028641955.1). Classification (NCBI taxonomy): domain Eukaryota; kingdom Metazoa; phylum Chordata; class Actinopteri; family Sciaenidae; genus Protonibea; species Protonibea diacanthus. Next base: position 4,671,482 of record CM053978.1, on the reverse strand, counting down.
CCTCTATTTTTTTCACCGACTGGCCTTGAAGAGTGCACCGCATACAAGTGCACGAGTACAGACATCGCAAGGCATGCAGCAATAATTAAACTACAGTCCTGACACAGTTCAGGATTATTGTTAGTATGAAAATATGTGAAAGCACTCACACACACACACACATGCTGTGACATAAAAAGCGCCTGTATTCTCCGTGAAAATGAGCCGCCACTGTGTGAGTCATAAGAGGAGGGAACGGCACTTTGTGAGGGATTAAACCAGAGGAAAAATAAGGGACTGCTACAGCAACCACACACACACCACACACACACAAACACAGTATAGGCACACACACGCACACACACACACACACATTAAATGACCCCATTCCTCCCCAAACATGTTCATATTATACACACAGGATTTAAATCCTCATATCCCAAAATAAACAAAATCATTTCTTGGTAGAGCAAATACTGTACATCAGTGTAACAGCAAAGTATGATTGAGAGTGACCAGTGTGTGTGTGTGTGTGTGTGTGTGTGTGTGTGTGTGTGAGTTTGAGTTACAAGGCTGGAGTGCCCGAGAAAGAAAAATCACATTTCATAAATAAATCATCCATGGCCTTGTGAAGGCTGTACGAACACACACACACACACACACACACACACACACACACACACACATTCCTACATTAGGAGCAGTGGACACAGGATGAAATGCTTCATACCATGGCCATCATAGTACAGGCCAGATTAGAGACGAATCATTTTTTTAAGAGCTGTGTGCTGCCTCCTCAGTGTGTGTTTACTGTTTCCTGTTGTGCGAGCTCCACAGAACGACGACAAACATCCACCGAGGTGTTCACCCGCTAACGCACGATGAAGTTTAGCCACTAGATTTTCATTAAAGCGTTATATTCCACATCAAACAACACTATGACTGTAGAAAAGTGTGTGTGTGGGTCTGTGTGTTTGCGTAAGTAACTTGCAGAAGGAGCTCTTTGTATTACCCACCTATTGCTACGTGAACATAGCTCAGATTTCAATTTAACACTCGCTATATTGTTTTAACATGTGTATCTGAATAAACAAGTGACTCTACATGGGGCCGGTGCCTCATATCTGTGTGTGTGTGTGTGTTTTCTGAGCTATGAAAAGAAAAGCTGAGTATTTTAGGAACCTGCGTGAGAGAAAGTATTTCGTGATACATTCTCCGCGCTCCTCTCTCACTCTCCCCCTTTCCTCTCCCTCTCTCTGCCACCATCACACAACAGCACTCCCAAAGGCTATGATGTTGAATGAGCTGGGTTTTTTTTTTCAGCGGCTGGATGAGGACTCGAGATGAGGAGGGGACCCACAGTAGAATCGATGAAGTGATGAAGTGTAGAAGTCAGATAGAGAGACGTAAATTTCTGGATGGAGGGAGGGGGGGGGGGGGATAACGCAGGTTATTTAGCATTAAACTGACAAATCAGTTGTAGCAAACCAGCACCTATCACACCCTGATGAGCAGGTGTGGAGTGAGAAAATATGTTTTCACACAAAATAGCAGTCTGTGACATGTTTGTGTGACTTGTGGTGTGAATATATAATATAGGTGCTGCAGCCTGAAGTAAAGGAGAATCTTTACAACAAACTACACTTTTATACCAGAGTGTGAAGATATTAGCTTCCTCTGGTGGATGCAGCATAAAGATATCAACGCGTGCGTCTTTTCTTTTGAGTGTTAAATCTATTTATCCATTTTATTTTATTGGACTGATCATGATCTCATATAGTGCACTTAAAATGTCAACTGGATCAAACTAATGAAGAATGAAACGGGCAGATTTACTCGATTTAAGCCCAGTGTACCCCGGCTATGTTTATTGTAACAAAGCACCAAAAGTGACACCTCTCAGCCTGGATTTGGTTTGGAAAAATGATGCCACTCCTACTGATAGTGTAATAATAACGTCCCTGCGGAGAAAAGAGAAATCTTGTTTACACACTGTGGAGAATGCTGCTTTAAAAAGTGGGAAAAAAGCTCCCATTGCCTCACCAAATATTTGTTTTGTTCTGTTTATTCTTTTGTTTACATTACATACTCTTACAACGAATGCTAATTAGTCTTATTTGAGTATAATAACATGAGTTTCACATATTTTACCACTCAACCTCCAGCCTTGTTATGATTTTGTTTTTAAAATGTGAGTTTTAATGATTATATACATACAAATGTTACAATAAAAGACCTTACATTTATACGTGAACAGTGGAAATATATATTCCAGTAATTAGCCCCAGTGTAAAACATCTGTGCATCCCTGACACAAGATCAGACTCAAGGGTATTGTAGTCCCACGGGATGCGTAGACTGTGTAATGGTGGAGACTTTAATCCTTTAACCCAGCAGAACGTGCCGAAGTGGAAGCTGCGCTGAATTAATTTGTTGCTGATCTCAAGCGTTTACCCACAATTACCATCAGAAAATTACATACATGTGTATTAAAGGAAACTTTTCCTTGCCACCGTAAGAGTGGCGAGTAAAGAGTACGGTCTCGACCTGAGACAACGTTTGCTGCTATATAAAATAATTGAATTGAACTGGAATATTCTTATAATCATGTCAGCTCTGTGAAAAATACAGCTCAGTAGCAGTAGTGGTTTTATATTTAGTCTCCATGTTTCCATTCGTGTGTTTTTCCAGTGTAAGAAGGACAGAGACTGCCGGAGAAGGACAGGACAGCAGTGTGACGCCTCGCTTTCAGGCACCATGAGAGGTGCTTGTCGTGCCTCTGTCATTACAGTTACAGTTATTGTAGACTTACTGTAGACACACACACACACACACATGCACACGCACTCTCTCTCTCTCTCAGTGGTGTAGAGTTACATCCTGCCACTGCAGTTCGCACTGTGAAGGGCAAGAGCAGCCTTCACGACCTCCACAAACACACACACACACACACACACACACACACACACACACACACACACACACACACACAACACCTAGGCTGCCCATTACTCACAGCTGATTTTAGCTACATGAAGGATCGGAGAGACAAGAGATTATTGAAAATGATGCTGGATGGAGAAGTGTATTTACTTTGAATATAAAGAGTAACATTAATACACATGTCTTTGCATCTCCTGCTTTCCTCTACATACACTTTAATCTGCACAGCACAGCAACTGGGACAGACGGAGTGTGTGTGTGTGGTCTCCAGTGTGTGTGTGTCTGTGTATAGTAGGGGTGTATATATTAAAGTAACGAGCCAGACTTGACTGAAGCCGTGTATGTGTGTATCATGGATTGGTTAAGCACTGCTTTTCATGTCGACTTTCTTTTTATTCTGAATAATCAGAATATGATTAACATATTTTAACCTCTACATGGATAAAAAAAAAACATTTTCCCAGACTCGCTGCAGCTGCATGTGCAGCTCAGATGTGAACGTGTGTACAAACAGTGTCTGTTGTTTGCAATGATTGTGTGCATTGCGGTAGTAATAGGCTTCCCTCCGGGCTGACCAGGAGCTTCAGGAGGAGGAGGACACGGTGAAGGAGAGATGGAGGGAGGTAAGCAGCGCGTTCCAACTGAGTGATGAGGACAGCGGGAGAGATAGACTGAGCTGACACAGGTGCTTTAGACAGGGGCAGAAGGGAGGAGGTGACAGAGGAGACTGGGGGGGGGGGAGCAGAAGGAGGAGCAAGAGAATGAGGTGATGAGGAAGGTGGTGACCTAGAAGGATGGATAAATCTGCCCAGAGTGATTGTGTCTGATATCGGGGTAGGGAAGCAGCAATGTGTGTAGATTAAAAAAATCCTGTGGAAACAGGTGACAGGAGGATCAGAAAATTAAAACTGAAATTATTGATTTGAGCCTTTTTTAGTCGCCCAGTCATCTAGTTGGTCTACCACTTTGTTTCAGACTCAAATATCTTGACAACTATTATCCATAACATTTTGTATAAACCCCAGAACTCCAACCCCAGGTTGACGTTTATTGTTTTTCGTGAAATAACTATTGAATGGATTCCCCTGAAATGTTCCCCTCTTATTGAATTCACCATCATTTTTTTTTTTTTTTTTTTGCATCCAATACTTTGATGACCAAATATTACATGTACATGCAGATCTAATAACATTCACATCATCCAGTTTAGTGGTATTAGCTAGGACATGATAGTGAATGTCTCGTTAGTGTTTGGCAAAGAGCTGCTAGCGTGGCTGCAGACTCTTAACCTTGTCAAGCAAAAGGGCCAGAACAATTTTCTGTTTGACTGTTAATCAAACAGTCTTCAATCTTTCACTTTTTCACATTCTTTAGAATCGATTGTCGTTTAATCTATAAAATAATTGATGGATTAGTTGATATTTAATATATCTTGCAGTTGCAGCCCTAAAAAGGTCATTACACTTCTGCTGATTTGCAGGTGACAATGTGTAATTTGAATATCCCAATGAAAAGATATAGCTGCAAGAGGTGCAGAGGGACCAAAAGACAAGAATTATGTTTTATTACTTATTAGTACATGTGGTATTTTTTTATTTTTGTGATTTGTGGAGCAGCCACATTGTAGTCTCAGTTCACTTTCCAGTTTTCAGTAGGGTTAGCGTAAAACATTAATAATAAAGAAACATATTAATTTATCTGTGGTTGTTTATACGACAGTGAAGGTGGCAGGATGGCTGGACTACCCTCTGCTCCATGTTATGCTGTGATGTAAAATGGCTGCTTTCCGTTCAGCTGAGATTAGCAACGCTTGAGAAAAATAGGGAAGGGAGGAAAAGCAAAGGAGGGAAAAAAGGATGAGAGAGCAAGCATGGAGGAGCTGGAGTGGATAGAGTGTGAAAGAAGTAATCAAGTGGCAGCAGCAAGAGAGGAGAGAGACTGAGGTAGCAAGAAGGAGAGAAAACTGTAAGACTGCCAGCTGAAAAATTTGAAAAAAGCCAGAGGTCTCCTACTTCTGTGAATTCTGCTGCAGAAAAAAACTCTGCTTCAAATGTGTCGGGTTTTTGGTGTTTTTGTCAGCACTGCTGATGTGCATGTGTGCTTTGTCTGCGTGTTGAGTGCTTGTGTTTTTTTACTGTTTCCGTCTCTAACAATAAATCTCAGGTTCTGCCACTGGTATGAAGGATGAGAACTTATTACCATACATGAAGTCTTAGCAGCATGTGCAATTAGTCAAGCTCCTCTCTCTCTCTCTCTCTCTCTGGCCTCATCGGCCTCCACACATGCATTTTTTTTTTTTTTTTTTGCATGTTTCTGTGCAAAGATGTAAACATGTTGGTTTGGTTTGCCTCTACTTTGTGTGAGTACCTTGTGTTTCCAGTAGGGGTCTCTGTCTCACCACTAACCTCAAATGGCAGCAGTGACCAGTGTGTTGGCCTGCTCAGTGGATGTAACACTGGAGGTTGGAGCCGGCAGTTACTCGCTGTCAGTTAACGGTGGAAGTCACCACAATCACTGAAGAATGTTTTTATGCGTGGGGGACTCACTGTTTCATCTCCCTCTTGTGTGAACCCTGTTTCCTTGACAACCAGGTGCAAGCAAGTAGACCTGCAGACAGAAACCATTTTCTTTTTCTACATTTACCCACTCCCCGTTTCATATCTTTACTGACTGAACACTGAGTGTAGCATTAGTGAGTGGGTGAGCCCAGTGAGTGATGAAGCACTGGAGGAGAGGATGGATGAGAAATTTATGAATCAATCCACGAGAAAATAGCAGAATGAAATTAATAAACAGTAAAATTAGCTGTAAGTGATTAGACTCTGCTCATAACTTAATCAGACACACTAATACTGTGACACCTTTTTGAGCTGAGGTGGATCTTTGCAGAATAAGAGTGAGTCAACTTTACAGGCCGTGTATAAATGTATTATGTTGACAAAGTTAAATATATAACTAAATATAAATACAAGAGCTGGACAACAAACTACCTCTATAGGCAAGATTGTGTACCATGTACTGTATGTGCAGGGTCAGGTACTGTAAGAGTAATGCGCTGTTTTATTTAGAGGTGGCTAATGTGCACAAACTGAGAGTATGTGTGCTGTTTATAGTCTGTGCTCCGGTTATAATTCTTATAATTCTCTTTATTTTGAATACACTTGAGTAGAACAGTGACTTGATGAGAGGCTTCATGACAATTTCTGCACATTTTCTGTTGTTAGTCGTTGATATTTTACCGTAACTAAACATCAGTACAGTGAATCTGAAATCAGTGTTAAAGGGCAGCGTTCTGAAGTTTTAGGGCTTGTGAGAGACAGATTTGTTGTAAAAAAAAAAAAAAAAAAGAGAGAAATGGTTAAAATCAAAGTAAGAGTGGTTGAGATATCCTGACTTTTCTGACTCACTAGCTTCAAAAAGTTTAGATCTTAGAGGAGTCTTTAGTTGAACCCTCTCCGCCTGGTCAACACCTACAGTATGTATTTCAGACTCTACACAAAGAATCGTCACACAGGGTTATTTTCTCCGACTTGACAAACCACAGGAGAGATTACACAACTTTACCATGTAAAATCAGTGCTGTCTAATGATGCTGCTGCCTGCTTTAGGTGGTGGAAGGACTCACTGGCTTCACTTATCTTAAACAATCAGGTGTGACTGTGGTGACGCTTAACCGTGTCACGGCCCCAGAAAAGAAATTAATACTCACAAGTCAGATGACACCTATTGTAGTGCAGACAATGCTAACAATATGATGATAAAATGTACTTGATATTCTTTCCTGTATGAACACACCGGAAGGTGTTTGAGACTCTAGTCAAGTGCACGCTCTGTGAAATCCAACTGAGGGAGGAGGGACGAAACAGGCTGCCATTTATAAATAGAAAGAATCAGCACGCACAATGTCATGCTGGAGGAAAATGGGTCTCTTGAATTTGTGTTGAGTAAGCAGTGACTGGAGTTTTTTTTTTTTTTTTTTTCCTAAGGAGGAAATAGAGCGTTTAATCTCATGCTAATTCTTGGCATTAGTTCCAAATGTGAGTTAAAAAAACTCCCTCAGAGTGCCTGAACTTCCATGTGAGCGTGTGTGTGCATGCATGTGTGTGTGTGTGAGTATACGTAGAGAACAGGTGGCCTGAGCCCCCTGCAGCCCTCGTCCAAACCCTGCTTCTTCCTTCCTCCATCAGCTGATCACTATGAGCCACTGTGTCTCCTCCTCCCCTCCGTCATCACCATTATTTCTCTCTGATCAGAATCATCCATGTTTGCTTCACCAGCCCTTGCTCTCCCGCCCCCTTCTTTTCTCCCTCTCTCTCTCTCTCTCCCTCCCTCCCTCTCTCTCCTTACCCCTCATCCCCGATGTCTCTCGTCTGCAGTTAGAGCAGGCTGACTAGCGGAGTGTTGTTGTCCCTGACGGAGGGCAGAGGGAGCAGCACAGGAATCTCAGCCCTGCTTGCACTCAGTGTCGACCACGACTCAGAGGACCGAGCCTCCCCCCCCCCTTTTCCACCTTCACTGCCCTCTCCTCCTGTCACTCCTCATCTTCTCGGCCTGTTTCCTTCTCTCTTTTTTATGGGGGGTCTGTTTGAGGGATCTGATATGTTTAGCCTTCACCATGAACCCAACAGTGAAGATCCACCTTCAGAATGGGACCCACTTTAACACCTACATGTACCAGGTAGGGACTCAGCACCCGTACAGTTTGTGGATATTCCCGGTGAAGGATTGTTTCCAGCTCAAATAACTCTCTCTGTGGTCTCCACGGGTCCTTGCCTGAGTATTGATTTCAGTGCTGATGACTCTTTTCTAGGGCTGAGATATGGCCTCCTCTCCACCTCTTCCTCCTCCCCCCTCCTGTTCCTCCCTCCTTTTCACCACCATGTCTCAATCAAACTGCGAAGAATGATTAATGCTTTGCAGTGATGCAAATTGCATATTGGTTTAGAACTGTGGGCGCACCTCCTCCAGTAAGGCTTTTCAGCGGCTGATGTGGCTCACTGCATGTTTTCAACCCCCCCGATTGTCCAAGAAAATAAAGAAGATAAATATCTGTCATGCGCTGATGAGGAGTTCTCTCTTTACTTCAGTGATTGCCGCGTGTGCTCGCTTTACCGTGTGTTTATTACAGCATGAGTTGCAAGAGGCAGACTCTCTCCGATGCACAACAAAAAACTCTTTGTGTTTCTCCTTTCATCCAAGCAGAGGAAGTATTCCCCTCTCTTCCTCTCCTTTCTGTCTTTGTCCCTCTTTCTGGTGCAGTATTTGTTTCGCTTTAATGAAGAAAACTGGGATACATGAATGGATGCTATTCTGGGCTCAGGCCTTCTTCAGTGGGCAGACAGGGGCGGGCGGGGGGGAAGAAAGTTTAGATATGTGCAAGGATTCGACACCTTTTGTTTGCTGAAGCATAAGAAAAGGATATTTTGTGAGAGAGACATTGTTGATGTGTCAGCTATCGCTGTAAAAATGCTTTTGCTGCGTCAATCAACTTCTTGGCCTATAATCAGGGTATTAAATGACTTTTGATTTGCATGTTTTCACAGTGATGGGTTATTGGGGGGGGTTATAGCCAGGTTTCATTTGAGTCCCTTCAAAAAGTGGTTAGAACTCTTCTGGATTTACGTATGCTTGGTGTTTCACACAGAAATCCCGCTTTTCCAAGGTGTTCGGAGATTTACTGAGCTGCATTGACGCAGGGCATCTCTGCTGTTGTGTTATCAACGTTCCAGAAGTGAGTCCAGAGCTGGCACGGCTTCTGTCAGTCTTGGCGTTATCCCTAATATGATTCACTTAGGCTGATCTGCTCATGACTCACAGTAATTAATCAGAAGCCTAATTTGAATACATCTGTCTCAGCCATGAAGAAGAATAGAAAAATATGTGTTTGCTCTTTCTATGTTCTGCATCCTGAAGGGAAGCTTTTGGAAAAGTTTGCAGTGAGAGTTGTTCCTGCCAGACTGAGTGGAGAGTGGAGATGCAGCGATGCAGGAGCTGTGACGCCGTCATACAGAGGGATGATCTGTGTTTGTGTTTTTAGCGTGTGCGCCCACGTGGATGTGCGTCCGCGCTCGTCTGATTTAAACGCTCATGCAAAGTTTGTATGCCGCTCCAACACTTCCCTTTCCCTAATGAGCCGTTGGCATGGAAACGGCTGCAGTGTGCAGGGTGGCGTCATGGCAACAGATTACTCAATGCCTTCTTAGGGCCAACACCCAGGCAAGGTGTTGTGGTGGTGGTGGTGGTGTTTGTCACATTTTCCTGTGTGTGTGTGTGTGTGTGTGTGTGTGTGTGTGTGTGCGTTGACTAAGATTTGTCAGAGGAAGGTCGAGTCCACCTCCACCTCCGCTGCTCGCCACCTCACGCTCTCTCTGCAGTGGTAAAGAGTTACAGGGCTGTGATATCTGAGTCTCCCCGAGGACTCACTCATTCTCCAGTCCCAGACTCTGCATTCATCTTCAGTGTGGCACTCCTAAGTGAATTACCACGATTTACATCGGAGTTAATTTAGTGTCTTTTGGTGCGCGCAAGTGGAGCAGAGTGATTATATACGATCTCTGATGAGGTATCTTCTTCTCTGCTTCTTCACAGCGAATGATTATTTCTGTGGGTGTCCTGGAGATGCTAGATCTTTTCAGGGATTCCTATCTTGCACATTCCCACAAAATCACCCAAATAACTGCTTTCTATCTTGATTTCTGGTTCTGTTTACAAAACAGAGCTTCAGTTCTTTCAGTCACACTTTGCAGTTTCAGTGACTGCCTTTTTAAATGTTTATGTGAGCGTGTTCCTGTTTTCACAGATGTAAAATATCGTTGGAGCATCCTCACATTAGCATAAATGATATCGCACATCACATCGCTAACCTGTGAGTCACAGGATCTGTGAATGAGTTAATAGACTTGTTTACAGTATCCGTCTCTTTTCTTCCTCTTCCTCCCACCAACTGACGTTTGCAGACAGGATGCCCCGCCTCACTGTTGTCATTGATTTATATTTGTTTTGGCTCCAAACTCTTGCCTTGTTAATCTACCCACACACAGCAGAAGTTACCATAAAGTTAGAGGCTATTTGTTGTCCGGTGCATTCATCATTTTAAATCTATGCTACTGTATCTGTGATATTTGAGACATCCCTGGAGTTGTTTGTCAAACGAGTGCAGATTTATACAGAACCGTAACCCCCTTTTTGCCTCGTCTGAACCTACTTTTCTATTTTTCCCCCAAATGACCTGCAGAGAAGAAATGAAAATACTTGTTCCACTGTGCTGAGAGTTAGACTCTAAGCTAAGAGAGACTTTTTCTAAAGGAGAAGGAAAGGAAATAGGAAATATTGTATTCTAAACACAACAGGTTGTCTGCTTGTATTGCAAAACAGTGAACTTGTAAACAACAGTTAGTCAGTTTCCAGGGAAAAACAGAAAAATAGGTCAGAAAAAAAAGAAATATAAGATCCACTAGTGTTTTCTTAGTACAGCAGAGTTAAAGTGTCATTATGTAGCTTTTAAATGCTAAAGCACCTCATAGATAAATCTTTAGACATCTCTTTTTAGTGGACACTGCAAGTCACTGAAATGAAGTAGTACTTTTTGGGATTACTTTCTTGGGTACACTCTAAAATCAAAGGATATTGGCAGTAGCACATCATGTCATGGCGCTATCAGGAGGATATTTTGTTCTTTCTCTTTTCTGTTGTGCGTCTGAGCGGGCCGTCTTATAATAGAGACGATGATGACAGCTTTTATAGCAACACTTTGAAATGGAGAGGGACTCTGTGATTGATGGATTCATAAATAGCTGATCATAGTCGGGATGTTTCACCAGAAGAAATATGATCTGAGATAAGACACACAACAGAGCGCAGCCAGCCACACACAGGCGCACACAAACAACCGCCAGTGACAATCACAGACGTCTCTCAAAAGATCCAGAATTAAAAGATTCAATTCAAATTCCAGCGGGATCGGACTTTAAAGGATATTTCAGGTTTACCGCTTGCTGTCGGTAACACACTGACTTTGCAGAAGTACCTCATACAGCCACGCTTCAAAAGACCCAAACGATCCCAGAAATATCATTTGTAATTCATTCTGTTGATAAAGCACAAAGTGCTGGAAGGAAGCTCGTCAGTCGTAGGATCTGATATGTTGACTAGAAGTTTTATCTTGTGGAACTCATGAAGAAGAAATGTAAAACACTGAGGCAGCTTCAGTAGGATAACATGTAGAGGAATGCAGCTTTTAGTACCACGAAAACTGTTGCAGTGGGCCGATTCATTCAGTCATTTTCCTCAACCAGATTTATAACAAACAGGAAATAACTGGCAAACCAAAAAGTTATCACATGTACTCATACATCCACACACGCTTACTGTATTGCCATCAGAAGGTCCGGAAGTATTTTTGTTTTTACTGTGGATATCCAAACACTCAGTTTGCTGCATACAGCTCATATTCTTTATCATGTAGTGAGTGAGGGGACAGTTCAGGTTTCATGTGTGTGTTGTAGGTGAACAGCTGACCTCTGAACAAGCACACTCTCATTACACCTTATATATGGTTTTTGGATTGCATGTATGTGAGAGAGACTTTTTTTTTTTTATCTGACTGCACTCCACTCTCTTCCCCTCTCTCTCTGCACACACACACACACACACACACACACACACACACACACACACACACACACACACACACACAGCATTTTTTTTCCATCCTTTAATCCCAAACTGCTTAAGGAAGCGAAGGGGGAGAAATCCCTTTACAATGTCTGGGCTCAGCAGTGTTTGGTAACTACTTGCTATCTCACATTGTGGTTGGAGGCAGAAGAACAGCGTTTCCTCCAGACGCCCAGAACCTTTTCTCCGCTCTATACGATATGCTCTCTGACAGATGTCGAGGTTGTGTTGTCAAATAGCTGCGTCTGTATCTGACTTTTGTGTGAAGTTGAATAAACATCCTGGGATCTGTTGCATGGTTTGGAGGGGCCGGGATTGTATAGCGCACACAGCGGTAGTGTGTGCGTGTGTGTGTGTGTGTGTGTGTGTGTGTGTGTGTGTGTGTGTGTGTGTGTAGAGCTGCCACAGGAAGGCGTTAGACAGATCTTCATGAGAAATTAAATAGAAAAGTTTTTTTTTTGTCTAGACAGTGATGTGCTATATTTTATATATAGCACTTCTCTGTTCTATTATATAATATTCCCGACATGTATTCATACCTTTATCTATTCTTAGTTGTTTGTCAGCACATGCTTCTCACATTTGTTTTTGTTTCTGAGTGTTGAAGCGGTTTGTGGGGCGATACGGAGAGCTTCGAAAAAGGCTGAAGGGATGAGGAGAGGAAGCAGAAAGCGTGAGAAGCGGCCTGTTGAGTCTTTTTTTTGAAAGAGACAGTGAGCTTAAACATCTGTTGGTGGATTTGGGCTTAGCTCCTGTCTATTGGTGTGCCCCTGTGGAATAAGGGAAAGGAAAATGAACATGCTGACCCATTTTTCCCCTTTTTCCTCCCAGTGCTCCTTTTCTCCCCTCACCAGTCGCTCCCTCCCACCCCAGCGACTTGTTTTGTTTTGCATGCAGCGTGATGTGCGGGGTTAACAGATCATGTTGTGGATGTTTCATTACGTGATTCAGATTATTATTCGCTCAGTTCAGCTGATGTAATGTTGTTTTTATATTCATACATTTACTCCAGTCCAATTTTGAGGTACTTATACTATACTAAAGTATTTCCACTTTATGCTACTTTATATTTCTACTCCACTACATTTCAGATGCATTTGTACTTTTTTGGCATTTGTCTGACAGCTTCAGCTCAGTTAGTTAGTTATCTTGCAGATTTATATTAAAATAAAATATTATTAAACTAACATATTATAATATATAATGTACATAAAGTAATTAAAATTATACAATACAACATTATTTGGAAGTGGACTTGAAGTTGGAATGCAGGACTTTTACTTGTAACAAAGTATTTTTACACTGTGATATTGCTACACTGACTTAAAGTTCTTCTTCCTCCTCTATCTATAGTAAAGTAAAACGTTACAGTTTACGGGGCAAACGTTCAAAGCGCAGACATTCAGATTGCTCCTCTGATTGAGACATTACATGTAAAGCTAGTGGACGCATTACTGAAGGGCTCAGGAGGCCCAAAAGCCTGTGAAAGTCAAAAAGTTCAATCAAATGTTGGAATGTCCAGATCACATTTTGTATATTCAGTATATTCGAATTTCTTTTTAGTATCCTACAACTGCACTAGTCAGTGTGTGTGTCCTACGTTCCGGATAACCATTGGCTGTTTACCACTGTGAAACTGGAGACTAAAATGTGTCTCATGAACTGCATTTTCAACCAGGCCTGACATGTAATGCATTGTCACCTTTGCTATGGCAGAAAAGTTAAACATTCCCAAGTGTTCAGTTTTAAAGAAGCAATGCTTAGTCATGCCCAGCGTTTGTATGGGTCGTCAGTGAGAAATGTGAGATCAAGAGTGCAGTGTCATGGTTTGCAGGGAGTACCAGGACTTTAAAAAATGTTTGTTTGTGTGTGTGTGTGTGTGTGTGTGCATCTGTGTTTGTGTTTGAGAGAAGCAAAGAGAGCATGAGCCTCTGGGTATTGTTTTGGACTAAAGCCATGCTCACAGGAGATGCCAACAAAGCACCAAGTGACATTAAAACATGCACACACACACACAGAGACTCACACACACAGATGTACACACACACAGTAAACAAACAGCCACCTAATCTCTGCTCCTGTGTGATCAAACCACACTAAATATTAGAAAGAAAGTGTGTGAGTCACAGGCTCGTCCTCTGCTGTGCACCGTGACGTCAGCTTCTCGCCCTTTGTAAATCTAATCGATGGCGGGCAGAATAGCAGAAAATCGTATGGCCAAGTGGTTTAAGTATGAAGTCGGGAGACCGGGAAATGCCCTCTGACATAAGAATTGACTGCTTAGATATCAGCAAGACAAATCATGAAATATTAGTCGTACAAGAAGAATAAAAGCACTTTTCTTCCACTGATGTGAGGAGACTTGTGTGAGGACCAATTTTACACTTCTATAATTCATCTGAGCGGGGCAGAATTTGGAGACCTTATTATCTCGGGCCAGAGCAGGTGAAGCTTATCATTCTCAGCAAAAGACACCTGACATTGGATTTGGACCTTTATACATTTTTTAAAAAGTTATCTTGCAGTGCTGGATGGTCAGGGTGTAGCCTGCTGTTGATCTCTAGTCAGGTACGGCAGTTTGTCACAGAAAAGCCTCTCATTATATTTTAAAACACATTCTTAAGGTCACTCGCTTTTTGAAATTAACAATGTTGTAATGTCTTTAGAGACCTTTGACCGCTGTGATTTTAAAGAACCGGTTCACCCCAAAATGAAAAATCGCAAGGTGAAATGCCGTTAAAGTTTATATACTGTAAAAACCAAACACACAGCAGAATAGCGCTGCAGTTCCATCACATCGTTCTCCCAAACTAATAAAGTTAATGGAGCCATCCCTTTACAGCGCCAAAAGAGCATAAAATGTCCATCAAATGTGCAGTATGTGGTTGTTTGCAGAGCTGTGAACTGTGACACTATCTTGAAGAGTGTGGGAGATGGCTGCGATGAAACATGGAGATGCACGCTCAACAGTACAGAAGTACATTTTATAATGTTACATAATGAGGCTGGATATATTTTTGTTTTGTCTGTTGCTTAAAGGAATAGCACAACATTTTGGGGAAATACACACATTCACTTTCTTGCCAGATTGTTTGTATTAAATCTACATATGATGGCACAGCAAGTAGCTTAGCATAAAAGCTGAAATCAGAGGGATAGAGTTGACTCTGTCCAAAAGTAAGCAGCACTTCTGAAGCTCATTAATTAACACATTTTACATTTTTTAATTAGGGAGCTTTGGAGGTGCTGGTAGGAGGATTTTGGACAGAGTCAGGCTTAGCTAATTAGCTGCTGGCTTTAGCTTCATATTTAGCGTACAAGAACATGAATAAGGACGATTTCCAAAATGTTTTTTTTAACTGACATGGAAATGTGTACAAAATGTCTTGTTATGCTGCGCTGTGGCCATAACGCCTCTGAGCTTTTCTCACGTATTCAGTCTACTTAGTACAGCTTTGTTACTGCAACGTCAAAAGTACATTGTTTCCATATGATATTAACAAGGATAGTCAATAGCATCTGAGAATTGCATCTGTATTCTGTGCTGTGCTACAACATGACTGAACGCTAGCCGGGAAATTGGCTGAAACCGACAGACTGAGTGACTTTTCAACAAACCAGAAACCATTGTGGTCCAACTGCAAGTCGTTCATTGGCTGACTTTTCAAATGTGGCTATAAAGGATATCCTAGGAGGAGGAGAGCCGCAAGTGCTTAAAAGCTTCAGTGAAGTGCGTATCCATCTGTCAACATTGAGGAGTGTGAAGAAAGGACATCAATAAATCAAATGGCTCTTAAGTGAAATACACTTTTCACACACCGCTAAGAATTCATTTGAAGTAATCTATACTAATGAAAAGTCTTTGGGAAATGGATTTTATGGATGTGTTTGATTGCTGTGGAGTAAGGTGACCCTGTTTGTCCTAAAACTACAATCACAGGAGCTCATAATGTTTTCAAAAGATGTGTTTAGACATTCTTTTAACTTCTGTTTTTCAGTTCTGTAGACAGGAAGGATAGTAGATGTATTTTTTTTCGACAGTTGCATTAGTCTAATGGATTTGGCATATTATTTCAACTGGACCTCTGTCAAAGAATAATGTCCAGTGAACCAGAGGTGTCCCACGTAACTCCCCATTGTCCATTAATTCCTATAATGGACATGCCCAATGTGCTTATGCTGCTTATGCTGATGCTTATGTTCAAATCAAAAATCTAAATCTTTTTTCTTGAGCTTCATATGCAGTCAAAGTGAGTAAATAGGACAAACCTTAGATCCAACTTGGCAACATGTGATATTTCTAGTCCAGCCTTCGGCTCAGCTGTGAGCCAGTAGGCTAATGTTACGACGCTTCAAAGTCAGAAACGTTGCGTACATTTGACAAACAGTAAATATAATCTGACAGTATGTCTAACAACAGGAACAGCTATCCAGCCATGTCATATCAATATCAAAGGGCAGTGTACTTTTTTCACCTTGTGTGTTACAGTCGCTGTAATGTGGAGGTACTGACGTGACTACATCAGTGTTTTTTTCCCGGTTTATTTCACAGCATTCATTTCAAACAGTGAACGGACAGCTTCACCGTCTGTCTTCATCTCAAGACGACTTTTTTAAGGACTTGTCTCAGAATCGACCGCAGTTTTACTTGGTCCTGTTTCAGTCTTGGATAAAGAGGATTCAGGACCGGGGATATGACTAAAGGGCTTTGACAGTTGTCTGATTTATTTGTTAACATCATCGCTGTAAAACATCCTGCTTCAAATGCGGCCAATAACTTGACTTACTTCTACTCTGAAATGTTTGTTACTGTTAATGCACACCAAGAAGGTGACTGCGGGGCACAAGAGAACAAGCTGTGGCTGTCTGGAAGATGTCAGCCATACCTTCTGCTGGTCTTGACTACAACACTGCTGGAACTACTTAGTAGGTCCTAAATCAGGACTTAATGGACAACCTGCAGCCACTCAGAATCAAGTATTCACACTTAATACATTGTCTATGTGTCTCGGCATCAGTTTTGTCTGATCCAGACAAAATGCTGTTTCTTCACCTCTTTTTGTACTTCCTACTGTATCTTCATGGCTCCCAAAAACCTTGAGGCAGAGCATTGCGGTGGCCAGAGTCACTCAGCTGAGGTTGTGTTTATGCAGATCAGATAGCATGGTGCCATTTTGGGCACTTCCACACACTCAGACCGCCTCTTATCGCAGGCTCGCAGAAAGCACTTCCCAGACAGCATCCCTCGGACAACAAGTTTTCTCTTAAGAGAAGCCAGCCTGAACTGCTCATTATTTAAACCTGCCCCAACTTCACCTGCTGATAAAGGTAGTAGCGGCGTGCACACATCCTGTGCTGCTCTGCGCCGCCAAAATTGTAAAAACTGTTCAGCCACGCCCGCATGTGTTTGTACCCTGAGACTGCAGCTGCATATGTGCTCAGTTTCACAGAAGTAAAGACCCTTACGTTGATCAGTAACACAGCATTAACCTCTGTATGGGTGTGTGTTGTGTGTTGTGTAGGAGTTTGCCACCCTGACGAAGGAGCTGAACATATGCCGGGAGCAGCTGCTGGAGAAAGAGGAGGAAATATCGGAGCTGAAAGCTGAAAGGAACAACACTAGGGTACGTGTGTGTGTGTGTGTGTGTGTGTCTGTGTGTGTTTGAGTGCATGCATGTGCATACGTAAATGCAAGTGTGTGGTGATGCTGATGAAAACAAACAATGTTTCTAAGCTTGAAATTAGTATTCTCTTTGGTCTTGTATGCGTGTGTGTGTGTGTGTGTGTGTGTGTGTGTGTGTGTGTGCTGTAGCTGCTGTTGGAGCACCTGGAGTGTCTGGTGTCTCGCCACGAACGCAGTCTGAGGATGACAGTGGTGAAAAGACAGGCACCCCCACCATCTGGAGTCTCCAGCGAGGTGGAGGTCCTCAAAGCCCTGAAGTCGCTATTTGAACACCACAAGGCTCTGGATGAAAAGGTGGACACACACACAAACACATAAACACACACACACATATAAGGGCTGCGGCCTGGTCTAACAGTCACGACTTGATATTTCCATCAGTCCCATCACACACACACCACTTTGCCCTGCCCTCCTTCACTAATTAACTTTGATCAATTACATTTCGTTGGTTGTTTTCTCAGTGTTTAGGTTTTAATGGACCTCAGCACTTCCTGATTTTCAGAGTAAAAGTTCACAGTTGAAGGGAAGACGTTATTGCTGAAAGAAGTAAAAGCAAAAAAATGGTGACGATAAATTAAGACAGAAAATGGGAGCAAGTTAAAAACAGGACAAATTCCTAATAAAATATGAGAATATACTTATACAGCAGGGGAAATTAGAAATAATAAAACCGGCTCTTTGTTCTGTTGAGGTGAATAAAATGCTCTTATTTTGTCCTCTGGACTTTGTCTTGATGTGTGTGTGTGTTCCTGGTGTGTTCTTGTCAGGTACGTGAAAGGCTCCGGGTGGCTCTGGAAAGGGTGGCCACCCTGGAGGGACAGCTAGCAACTACCACGCAAGAGGTGAGGTGTGTGAATGTGTGTGTAGGTGTGTGTGCGTGTGTGTGTGTGTGTGTGTGTGTATGTGTATGTGTGTGTGTTTCTATGTGTAGTTATTGGTAAGTGAAACATCTGTTCGGTCCCTAGCAGACATCTGTTGAAGCCTCAAGTCTGATTTGATATATGCTTCAAGTGTCACGCCGGGTGAGAGGCTCTGTACTCTCAGCCCTCTGTTCATACACACACACACACACACACACATACAAATATAAACACATCCATCTATTTAAGAAGAAATGATTTCAAGATAAAATTATGCTAAATGTTCATAGCAGGTTGAATCTCAGTGGTTTATATAAGATTTCAAGTCAAAGCTTGTTAAGTTGCTCTGATCACACAGTTTTATAAGAGGAGCAGACCCTCCCTCATCTATCCTGAGCATTATTCATATCTGTAGTTATGTAAAATATGGTAGAGCATGTTGTCTGAAGCACGCTGGCAGCCTGAGAGCCCGGCTTCCCTTTTGAGTTTTGTTCTAAGATTCACTGAGGGAAAAGAAAAGACAGTAAATGTGTGAGTTAGTTCATTCTTCTTTTTCTTTTTAATCTACATTTCAGTTGAACATGGTGAGACAAAGGAAGGACGGTGACTCAGTGGAGCGAACAGATGGATCCAAGCCTACATGGAAGGTCTTCCTGGCTGTGTGATTGTTTTTCTGCTCTGTGCTTTATCTTATGTCTGCCTATAGTATTTGTCTGTCTGGCTGTCTTTGTCTCTTAGTTCGGACTTTCTTTCACACACACACACACACACACACACACACATACACACACAGTTATTGAAGCTAAATGTAGCATGAATCCCCCCTTTCACCTTTCTGGTAGTTCGGATAACATTAAACCTCTCGCTCTCTATTCAAGCACTGTCTTCTATGGTTTGAGGCCGGCCCTGAAACAAGCACACATTATGTAACTGTGTCTGGGTCCGTCCACAGGGAGTAACAAACCTGCCTGCGATTAAACAGCACAGCCTGTTTGTATCTAGATGGAAATCGCCTTCCACTGTACCGGTCTGGGCAGACGAGGATGAGCAGTACAAGATCCAATTACTTTGGCTCATATTACTCTGGCTTAAGGACAGAGGAAAGCCAAAATAAGTGTCAGCGCACAGAAGTTTTATTTAAAGGAATAATTAAATGTGAAAAATCAATAAGTTGCCATGAAAAGGGGATGAGAGCAAGAAGACTGTATCAAAGCACGGCCACAGAGAGAAAAGATGAAGAGAGTATTGCTAGAGAGCATTAGGAGGGACGAGTGGAGCCTAGATGTGCAAACTCACACTTTGCCAGGACTTTTATCCATGAAAGCCGCTGCCCTGCTGACACTCACCGCCCTGATGTTACAACCAGCACTCTTTAGGGGATATATTTAATTTAAAACACCATAAAACGATCATGGCCACATGTACTTTTTCAGCAGGAACCCTAACCAAGGCTATCTCAGAGCCGTGTCGTTTCTGAGTGCTACACATCGTCAGTCAGATGGGGCTGTTTGCAAAGTCCATGGGAGTAAATCTAATGAGTTTATGCAGCTAAACCGGAGTTATGCACAACTGCACAAATCACCAGGTGTCTTATTATACAGATTCAGACCCGTTAGACCTATTTCCCCCAGTGTTTATGTTTCTGTAAGGCATTCACGAGGAGGCCAAATTGAAACATGAGGGAGTGGAGGGGGTCCTACTAACTCTGGCTGCCCACTGTGTTGCCTGTCTGAATATGTGTCCCTGATGGTTTGTTTAATTAAGGCCCTGGAATTAACTGCACTTTGAGCTGAAAAGAGAAGAGAAACAACATCAAAACAACAACGTGGCAGCCTAATCTCATACAACCCACCCGCCTATGCACAACACTCCTTTTTTATCTAGGCCATCCAACTTTATCAGTTCTACAACTCTCAATACCCACAGCATGCAAACGTGTGCATGTGTCTCTAAAATACATTTTGTGCGAGAATGTCCATATAGATCCATTAACTGTGTGTGTCCACCCTACAGAGACTGCCCAACGGCTCCATAGACGCACACGACGATGGCAGCCGGGTGTCTGAGCTTCAGGAGCTGTTGGATCGGACCAATAAGGAGCTGGCCCAGAGCCGCGAGCACTCTGCCACCCTCAACGCCCGTTTGGCCGAGCTCGAGGCCGAGCTTACGAATGCACGCAGAGAACTGAGCCGCAGCGAGGAGCTGTCAATCAAACAACAGAGGGAACAGAGAGAGGTGAGGGGAAAGGGAGTGTGCTTTGTTCTGGGAGCAGCACGGAGAAAAACAAAAAATGATAAAATTTTGTGGGGGGAAAAACTAAAAAAACTATATATTACTATATATAAACACCATTGTTTCATATTCCATTGAGAGTTCTGACTCCTACAGAGAAACTCCATGAGAGCAGATGGCTAAGGCACGCCACACACGCACAATATTGTGTTGTGTTCTTGTGTTTTACACTAAAAGAGACGTACTAGATTATATTTTAAAGCAAGATATTCAGCGTTACTCAGAAGTAATGCCTGCTTCTCTCGTTGATGCATTGTCACGCAACATGAACTACATTTACAAGCCGGACATGCTCAAACTCAGGCTCATCAAACTAACAAAGCTTTATAGTAGACTAGTCCAGCTTATTTGATGTGTGTATCACAAACGCAGTGGTTGTACTTCATGATGAGTTTCTCCTCAGCACAAGACCGCCCGGGCTGAAGAGCCTCTCCATCGGCAAGGTTGTTGTGGTTGTTGAATTCTGACCCCGACATTAAATATGCAATAATTTCATGTCGGTTTTAAAGGAAGCTGCATCCTCCCCATCAAAAGTAAAAAACTGTGCATGAAAAGTTTGATTGTCTTCAATCCATGTACTATGATTACTGAATTTAGGAACAGTAATGTGATTATAGTTGCCTTGTAATGGGTTATATTATGTTGGAACTTGGGCCTCATCATGCACATTGGTGCAGCCGTTTCTCTCATGATTTCCCTGTTAACGATGTTGATGTTGTTGTTGTTTTGTCCATGCATCTGCAGAGAGAGGACATGGAAGAGAGGATAACAACATTAGAGAAACGCTACCTGGCTGCTCAGCGGGAGACCACGCACATCCACGACCTCAACGACAAACTGGAGAATGAACTGGCCACCAAGGACTCACTGCACCGACAGGTAACATACGCACGGCGGGTTGTATTGTTGTTGTAAAGGCTTGTGCACAATGAAAAATTTTCATTCAGAGATCATTGAAAGAGTTAACTTGAAATGTGCTGTACCTGCCTCCCTGCTCTGTTATTGAAGCCCGGCTTAAGGATTATGAATGTGCTGTGTCATTATTCTGCTATGCTCGGGCCTCCTCCTTAGATGTGTTACAATCCTCGGATGTTGTTAAGTGACGCTAAAAATGGCACATTTGTCTTGATGCAAGGTCACATAACGTTCTCTTTCTGTCTCTCTTGCATCAGTTTAATATTTCATGCGCCAATGTCGTCCACCAATAAAGCTGAGATAGTAATAGAGTCAGAAAACCAATTGAGTTTTACAAAAGTGTGACCATATACAGTATGTAAGGCACTGAAGAATATTAAAGTCAGTGAGGGGAGCGAGCATCCTACTCGAAGGTTCATGTGCAGTTCAGGGTGAATGTGGGTTCAGCTCCAAATAGGGAATACCAGGAACATCCACCATTCGTGCCCGTCTGTCGTGTCCTTGCTACTCGCTGGCTGCACTACACTGATTACACCTCTCTTGTGATTGCACTAATGTCGCCCCTTCTTTCTTTTTGTGTGTTTGCGTGTGTGTGTGTGTGTGTGTCAGAGCGAGGAGAAGGTGCGCCAGCTGCAAGAGATGCTGGAGATGGCAGAGCAGAGGCTGGCTCAGACCATGAGGAAGGCCGAGACGCTGCCAGAGGTGGAAGCTGAACTGGCACAGAGAGTGGCAGCACTTTCCAAGGTAACACACACACACACACACACACAAATAGCAAATGATACTGATGCAACAAAATGAGAATCAGCGGTTTAAATAGAGTACATAATCAGATACATACATATAAACACAGATTCAGAGCTCATGCACGGAGGCAGTTGTACTTATATGTAAGTGTCTCCCCCTACAGGCAGAGGAGCGCCATGGCAACGTGGAAGAGCGGCTCAGACAGCTGGAGTCACAACTGGAGGAGAAGAACCAAGAGCTAGGAAGGGTGTGTGTGTGTGTGTGTGTGTGTGTGTGTGTGTGTGTGTGTGTGTGTGTGCACCAGCCCTGCAGGATTTCTCTGACCTCTCACTGTGATGTGTGTGTTTGTGTACGGGGGGGTGGGTGGGCTGATGCTTCACATTAGTCGGACGCCTCGACTCTTGGCTCTGTGCTCCCTCATGCATACCCGCACACACACAAGCACACAGGACAGACGCGCACATACGAGCTCTCCATTTTTCCGGTGCATCGTTGCATGAATTTGAACCAAATCCACATATTTTGCTGCAACACATTCCCCCCTCCCCCCCTCTCTATAGGACTGATTGGCTGCTATCTTTAGACTCTGAATAATTCACGCAAGGCTAATTTTTCTCTCTTCGTGTGTGATCTCATGACTATATTTAGTTAAAGGAGCTCTCTGAGGATGCAGATTTGTGTTTGTGTGTGTCTGCGTTAATTTACTTTAATGATATTACTGTAGAATGCACATTAAGCACAACAGTCCCCATTTAAGAGAAGGCGTTTAACCCTTTTTCATCATCACGTAAATGACTGTAATTAAATCATTCTGGCTGCGAGATCCATTGTTGGCCAAGAAGACCTGTATCTGGCAGCTAGTGATCTTGGGCTAAATACACACTTCATCCTTTAATCTATGCAGAGATGCTTGATTAGTTGCATAAATACACGCAAATGGAGTCTGTCAAAGAGAAAATTTGATGATTCCCCCCTCCTCGCTTCTCTCTCTCTCCTTTTCCGCTCATCAGGCTCGTCAAAGAGAGAAAATGAATGAGGAGCACAACAAGCGTTTGTCTGACACGGTGGATCGTCTGCTCACTGAGTCCAACGAAAGGCTGCAGCTCCATCTGAAAGAACGCATGGCTGCCCTGGAGGACAAGGCAAGGCCTGCGCGCGCACGCATTCATCTAAGCGGCGGCTCCTATTGCTGTTGTTATTGCCTTGCAGAACTAATGAATATACAGTAGCACATGTTCCGCCTGGACCGCAGATTTGTTTTGACACAGTGTTGTGATTTTCTTGTGTAGAACTCCCTCATTCAGGACCTCGAGAACTGCCAGAAACAGCTTGAAGAATTTCACCACACCAGGGTCAGTAAGACGTAAATGAATCACTCCAATCACTGAAAACTACAAGTGCACGATATCAGTAATTAAGTACACTTATGTGGTGCTTGTACTCCACTAAACTATTTCCATTTTATACTAATTTATTCTTTTATACCACTGCAGGGGGAAATATTATATTTTTTATCCATTTGATTTATTCACATCTGTAGTTAGTTGTTATTTAGAAGCAACTATGAGTTAATAAAATATAAGGCATTGTAGGTTAAGCTACCCAATAGTATACACATTGAGTACATGACATTAGCTTAATTAGCTTAATTAAACCAGCTATAACTTTAAAAAATGCTTATATCTTAAAGTAATAGTTAGACAATATGTGTTCAAGTATTGACACTAAGATCAATCTTCTCATCTTTCTCTCAACAAGAAAGCAAATAAGTGTTTCATGAACTGCCCATAATGCCTCTCTCTCCCTCAGGAGCGGCTGATTGGAGAGATTGAGAAGTTGAGAAATGAGATTGACCATTTGAAACGCCGCAGTGGGGCATTTGGAGATGGAACTCACCCCCGGTACGCACAGACATACACGCACAGACTCATATACACGCCCTGTAACGTGGTGCCGCGTTGATTGTAGATGTTTCTGCTATGCATGACCTCAGGTCTCACCTGGGTAGCTCCAGTGACCTTCGCTTCTCTGTGGTGGAGGGCCAAGATGGCCACTACAGCACAACTGTGATCAGGCGGGCGCAGAAGGGCCGACTGTCAGCGCTACGGGACGACCCAAACAAGGTGCTAATAATGTTTTTATCGGGCCGAAACAACCTCACAGTTCCTCACATACACACACACACTTAGCAGGATGGCCAACTTGCAGATCACAAGGTCACAACTGTTCTTCTAACTGCATACAGCTCCTTAACAGTGCTTTAATAAAGTTCATGTCCGCTTTGCTAATAAGTGTCAGTGCTTGGCTCATGTATGATGATCTTCATACCATTCTCTACTAACCTCTCTGTCTCTCTGTCTCTCTCTCACCTGCTGCCATGGACATGCTGTCTGATGTAAGTTCCCTGTTCATCCATTTCTTCTCATAACTGGCCACATACTCCTGCAAGTGTCATGTTTTTATATTTTTACATGTATGCGTTTAAATTAACGTAGCACGTCCTTTAGGTTAATTTATTTATAATGAAAACTGAGTGCTGCATGCTGTATTTAGCATGTGGACTGTCAAACACACGTTTTAAAGCTCGTGTGTTTGTTGTCTCCAGGTGTGCGCCGTGTTCGAACAGGACTACCCATCTCTGCGTGGGAGCGTCAGCCACCTCCTCGGCAGCGACATCGAGCCAGAGTCAGACCTGGATGATGACGTTAGCTCGGCCCTGCTTTCCCCCAGCGGCCAATCAGACGCTCAGACTCTCGCTCTCATGCTGCAGGAGCAGCTTGACGCTATCAACGAAGAGATAAGGTGCCAAATCGCAGGCACATTAGATTACAGCACATGACAGTTTCATGGTCCCCATGGGGAAATCTGGGTCAGCGCAACTGCAACAAACAGGATACAGATAAGAAGAGAACAAAGTATTAAAGATAATACAACAAATAATTACAAGAGGAGGGACATTTTGAAGATACCACAGCAAATAAAGCTGCCGCTGTTTCATCTTGTTAGTGCAATACATGGAGGCCTGTGGCCAGACAGGATGCACCAGAGCTGATAGTGGCATTAGATATAGAGATGATAACATGTAGATAAGACTCCTCACTCTTGGGTTCTGTTTCCAGCTGGAAGAGGATGCTGTTTATTGCAGTTTACAGTAAACAAGGTTCTCTTGTGACACCTCAGAATATGCTTCTGGTGAGGAGATGCAAAATAGATGCTGATTATGCTGCAGAGGAGCCAGACTCCCTTGAAGTAATAAAAATAATACTTGTGCTATAAATTGCATTTTTATAATAATCCAATCTTTGCCAGGATCTTTGCATTATTACATTTTTACTCAATTGTGAATAATAAAGAAATAAATTATGATTATTACGCAGAATAAACAAAGCTGTACTCTCTACTCACTAAGTGATTTTAAGACTTTTATTACGGAGTGGCATTCATTCACAGTCATACACGGTGTGTATTGTTATTTAAAGGGTGACATGTTTGGTATCCAGTGATGAGTATGTATGTATGCATGTTTGCGCATGTGCAGGATGATCCAGGTGGAGAGAGAGTCGGCAGACCTCCGCTCGGACGAGATCGAATCTCGGGTGAACAGCGGCAGCATGGACGGACTCAACGTGACGCTTCGACCCCGAGCCCTGCCCACCTCCGCCACCGCCCAGTCCCTGGCGTCATCCTCTTCCCCGCCCACCAGCGGCCACTCCACACCTAAACACCACTCACGCAACACCAGCCACCATCTAGGCATCATGACTCTGGTCAGAGAGCACACACACACACACACACACACACACACAGCAGTATGTTCATCGTAAAACGCTGTATATGTAACTGTGTGTTGTTTTGCCCGATAGCCAAGCGACTTGAGGAAACACCGCAGGAAAGTAGCAGTAAGTTTGCAGACACAACAACTAAAAGTTTTTTTTTTTGTCCTGCGGGTGAAAAAAAGCTGAATTTCATTTGTGACTCTTCTAGTCTCCAGTGGAAGTGGACAAAGCGACCATCAAGTGTGAGACATCGCCTCCCTCGTCCCCCCGTAGTTTACGGCTGGAAACCAATTTCGCCCAGTTCACAGGCAGCCTAGAGGATGGACGAGGGTAAACACACACACACACACACACACACACACACACACACACACACACACAGGTAGCACAGTGTAATAAATCAACACCAGTAAAGACTCCACTTCAACTTTGCAGTGGCTCAAATGGGATCTAAATAATGAATCTTTGCATTGCACAACAGCTTACATTGCTTATTCACAGGTGACGGTCATATAACATATCACAGATTATTGTTTCTTCTTGCAGCAAGCCGAAGAAAGGCATCAAGTCATCCATCGGCCGATTGTTTGGGAAGAAGGAGAAGGGGGGTCGAATGGAGCAGACTGTAGGCAGAGATGGACAGCCTCTACCGGCCCTTTCAGGTCCACTTCAGTCCACTAAACACCCATACACCCACACTGCTGCATATTGTGTGAGATTATGTGTGATTTATAGAGATATAAATTAACGCTGTTTTGCTGTATTTCAGATTTTGAGATGGGTATCGGTGACACTATGACTCTGGGAAAACTGGGAACACAGGCTGAGAGAGACCGCAGGATGAAGAAAAAGTAAAATCATTTCTTTCTTTTCTTTCTCTGACTTTGTGCGTTGTTTCTCTCGTCCTTGTAATTTTAATATATTCACAAACACATTTTCTGTAGTAATTTGTCTTCCTTTCTTCCTTTCTTTGTCCGTTTCTAATTCCCCTGTTAGACACGAGCTTCTGGAAGACGCCAGGAAAAGAGGCCTGGCATTTGCCCAGTGGGACGGCCCTACTGTTGTCTCCTGGCTAGAGGTGCTCCCTTAATCTACTTTTATGTCTGCCAACCATAAAGTTTAACAAAACCTCCCCGTGTGTTGCTGCCTTTATGTTACATCTAGTCCAGTGATACAATACAGTGATATGAAATCACTCCCTTCGCCCTCCTATCTGACCTTTTATGGCGATAATGGGGGTAATGTTGAATATCTTGATGACTCTCACCAGCTGTGGGTGGGTATGCCGGCGTGGTATGTGGCAGCCTGCCGCGCCAACGTGAAGAGTGGAGCCATCATGTCAGCTCTTTCAGACACAGAGATCCAGCGGGAGATTGGCATTAGCAACCCTCTGCACCGACTCAAACTCCGCTTGGCCATCCAGGAGATGGTCTCCCTCACCAGCCCGTCTGCACCACTTACCTCCAGAACGGTAAAAAAACCCCACAGCAAATACACCTCCGTGATGACACGCACATGGCTTTCTTCATGCATGTAAGCGTGCATACACAACCTGCACAAAAATGTAATCCTGGAACACATTACGACACAAAAACCTCCTTCACTATTGGGCTTAATGTTCACTCTGCACCTTGGGGTGATTACCCCTCACTTATTTTTGTTTTCTGACCACAGTACAGGCGTGGTTTATGCCTTATCGACTAAGGTTGGCTCGTCCTTTGCCGCTGCCATAAACTGCATGATGTTCTGTGGGAAAAACGACACACAAATACTGCCAGATATAGCGACAAGCTACCTGCCTGAAATACACTCTCTCCCTTGGCGTCACTGAACACAATGTTTGTCTGTGTGTGTGTGTTTGTCTGCGTGTGTGTGTGCGGCGGGGGTCGCTACGTGTGAAAATATACACATGAGTGCATTTTTGGATGTGTGTCTGTGTGTGTGTTTGGGTGTGTTTTCGTCCTCTGAACAGTCCTCCGGAAATGTGTGGGTGACTCATGAAGAGATGGAGAACCTGGCTTCCTCCACTAAAGCGGTCAGTACCATCTGGGTGCTCCCCTCCCTTTTTTCCCCCCACCAAACACTCTCTCACACTCACGACGTCCTCACCGCGACACACATATGTCATCTCCCTGAAGACCCCGCTACATCACACATACTAACGCAGTTTGTGCTCGTGCCTGCTATTTGTTCGTGGGTGTCGGATGTAAGCGTTATAACCTGTGGTCATGTGGTCTGTGTGTACAGTTAGCTGATATGATTGAAGGTTGACTGCAGAGTAAGAGCTGTGTGTGTGTGTGTGTGTGTGTGCGCGTGTGTTTGTTTGTTTCTGGATGTGCAATATGTGTGTCTCTCTAACCTTGTGTATTGTTTCTACCATGCTGCCACTCAGGACAATGAGGAGGGCAGCTGGGCACAGGTGAGATCACTGAACTGCTAACATCTGTCTGCACACACTCTGTGCCCACGCTCTTCACTAACACACACACACACACACACACAAATAGGTGTTTTTGAATAAAAGAGGGCAGCCGTTTCACCTTCAATATGTTCTGTACACAGTAATTGGGAAAGTAGACACAGAGGCAAAGTAGGTGAGACACATAATATTCAGCAGGAACAAAAATGTTCTACAAGGAAAAAGAAGAACTGGGTCATCTTTTCTGTAAAGTCACGTAGCCGCCGAGGGCTCAAGTGTCATGTTTTCAGCACCGCAGAATAAATTCTGCTTGTTGTACTCGACTGTTTATATAAAGACTAAAGACGAATGATGTAGATTTTATTACCATTCACCAGCAACATATTCCATCATCTCATATTTGAGCAATTTGCATCGTCATGGTCCTCCCTCACAGTTGTTTTTACTTCGTCTGCCTGATTAGACCTCTTCTCAGGACAGTGTGTGTACAGTTTGATTGACATTTCTCTCACTCTCCTGCTACCTTTGTGGCGTCCATCGGGGGCGGGATAACTAATGCTTTCGTCATTTTTAAAAGGCCCTTTTCACAGCAGACATTTTGACCTCTACTTACACCTGCTTTTTCCCCTATCGTGGCACGGCCATATGTCGTCGTGACCTCCTGTAATTCCCAGCTTAATTCTGCCCGACATCAAACAGAGCAGAGGTCTAATCAGAGAAAATGAAAACACCTGCGTGGCTGTGCACGACCTTTAGAAATACAAGGTGCTCCTGGAAACTCCAACAAAATGTTGTTTTTTTTGTTTGTTTGTTACAGAACATACTCTGACTCAACTGTAAAACAAATTTCAAAACACTTACCTGCACAATACCTGGCACATTTTTAATGAAGCACCACAGATGAGTTGCGCAGATTAGCATCATCATGTCCTCTTCTCCCTGTAGACTCTGGCGTACGGCGACATGAATCACGAGTGGATAGGGAACGAGTGGCTGCCCAGCCTCGGCCTGCCTCAGTACCGTTCCTACTTCATGGAGTGTCTGGTGGACGCGCGCATGCTGGACCACCTGACCAAGAAGGACCTGAGGAGCCACCTCAAAATGGTGGACAGCTTCCATAGGTCTGTAAGCGGTTAGCAAATCAGCCTCACCTGATCACAACAAAAGGAGAAGGCTAACGATGCGTGTTTGTGCTTTTCTATGTGTGTGAGCTCGTTTGTCCTGTCATGTTTGTGTGTGTGTGTGTGTGTGTGTGTGTGTGTGTGTTTCTGTGTGTGTTTGCGTGTGTTCCAGGGCTAGTCTGCAGTACGGGATTATGTGCTTGAAGAGACTCAATTATGACAGAAAAGACCTGGAGCGCCGGAGAGAGGACAGCCAGCACGACATGAAAGGTACGCTTTACACACAGCCTGGTACACACAGTGACCAAAAAACGCAAGCAAACGGACACACACGCGTTCAAACACTAGTTCACAAGCATGCACGGTCTCATCAGGCCAGAGTACCACCTAGTGGTTTCGCCTGATATTGTCCATTTGGCTTGAGCGCTGAAACAGCTGCACCTTAGACTGTTGCAAAGCCAACTGAAGCAGGCCTGCAGTCTTATGATCCAAAGCTCCGCATACCAAGAGTAGTCCACACACACACACACACACACACACACACACACACACACTTAGATCCAGTGAGTCCTCTCGCCCTTTTGACCTTGAGCTCTGCACATGAACTTGACTCAGCTGTCATGTCAAATCACAATCCTGTCCTGTTTATACACACACACACACACCGCCTGTTCCAATTTGGAAAGCTGGCTGACAGCTGTGCTTTAAATGAACAAAGGGAGTGTGCCAGTGAGTTGACACTATGTGGACATGCACATTATCTCCTTATCTCTCTCTGTTTCTTTCTCTTTCTAGCAACTCTTGGTCGAAATCAAGTGACATGTTCTAACGCTGTGCTAAAGCACCATGAATCTGAGAGAATCTGAGCCGCTCTCTTCTCCTTTTAGATGTGTTGGTGTGGACCAACGAGCAGGTGATCCACTGGGTGCTGTCCATCGGTTTGAGGGAGTATAGCGGCAACTTGTTGGAGAGCGGTGTCCACGGAGCGCTCATCTCTCTGGACGAGACCTTCGACTACAGCAGCCTAGCGCTCATCCTGCAGATCCCTATGCAGAACACACAGGTGGTTATAGAGGAGAAGTGTTTACACTAAACTGAAGAAGATCAGTGAGATTTGTTTGATTTTACCCTACCCGGTCAACACTTACTTTCTTCCCCAGTACCTTAAGGTCATGGCAAGCCTTTGGCCTTTCTGCAAACACACCGTCTTCCAGCAAACACATTTGTCTCGGGTGTTTATGAGACTGGGTGACGCAGTGTTTTCTGTGCAGTCAGCATTTTCTACTCCTGCTGGCTGCTTGGTGCCAACGTTTACTCCTGCTTCATACTCTGTATCAGTGTGTACTCTGATCAAAAACATGCTCTGCTGTCCTCACTTGAAAGACGTTCTCGGCCACGGGTTTCATTACAGATTACTTGCCCAGGGTTGAACAAAAAAAACATGAAGGTTACTCTCAAATTTGTCATTTTACGGGTATTTCCAGCGCTCACTGACATGTTGACATCAGACTCAAGTTGGTTAAACCATACCTTCACTGACAGACGTTGTGTGCGTGCTTCTTTCTTTTCAGGCACGGCAGGTTCTGGAGAGAGAGTTTAACAACCTGTTAGCCTTGGGGACTGACCGTCGACTAGAGGAGGTGAAACTCAAAAAAGCTGCCACTTTGATCAAACACAATATTGTTGAAAAATGACCAATCGCCTGACCTCGCTTTCCCCCCCTGTAGAGCGGCGATGACAAGTCTTTTCGACGCTCTCCATCATGGCGCAAAAGGTTTCGGGCACGTGAGGGAGGGGCGGGTCTGGGCATGATGGCAGGCTCCATGGAAACCTTGCCTGCTGGCTTCCGCATGCCCTCCATGTCCATGCCGCCCTCTGTGAATTTGATGCCCAAAAAACAGCTCCAGCCTGAAGGTGTGGTACAATACTAACAAAAACTCCTCTACCTCAGCTTCTGTATTTTTTTGTGAGTATCTATGGGCTTCTTTCTGCTTGTCCTGACTGACTAACTGCATGCTGTGTCCTCTCTGTCTTGCTGTGCCCGAACCCCTCTCAAGCTCCTCCCCCGGCGCCCCCGAGACTCGACCCCTCGGCTGTGCGGACCTATTCATGCTAACTTCTCTCTGCTTACTAACAGGAGCGCTAATGCTGACAGGTAAGCTAACAAATCACTACCTGAAACTGCTGAACTTACAGGTCAGTGCGCTTTTAACCAGCATTGTCCAGCTGTGTGGCATGAGGAAGACATGTGGCACTAACTTTACAGATGCAAGGTAATGTATCGATACGTGTATCTGGCTGAATTGAGCCTTGTAGCTCGTGAATTATGTGTAAAATGATGCTCGAAGTGACACACCCACACAGAGTTTTAGCGATTTATGAAATTATTCATTTAGTTTTTCAGTTTCAGAGCCTATATTTTTCTCAGAAGTTGGTTGAGACCAAAAAAGAGCCAAAAGTAGAGTGAATATTGGACAAAAACAAATACAAATCAACACTTTCGTTGAATAATTTCAACAGTGTATGAATGTTGTGTTTTAAGGTGACCTAATGCAGTCTGGTGATACTGTATATGTTCTCCTATTGTCAAGAAATCCCATGTAAAGACTGAAACCAACAATAAATTCAGCTATTCAACACATTGAACACATTGACATTAAAACACATATATAAGCCGTATCTTTGTACTAGGTGACATGTTCCTTCATTTTTATGAACACGAGCATTTTATTTTTAATGTGTATAAATCCACAACAGAAAATAGTCAGTAAAGTGAAACTATGTATCATAAACTACATCTCTGCAACCTGTTTTTACACCTTCAGTCATTCGGGCCACTGACCGCGTGGAGAAGTTGATAATTGTTAATTGATTGTTGATAATTAGAAAAATATTTCAAACACAGCGCTACTTAAGTACTCCGTTCTCAGTGTCTGCTGTCTTGGACTCATCTTGGACTCTTGTTATTTGCACTCAGACTTGTCCACTGGTCAAATATTCTAGTTGGTCTCGACCAAATCTGTATATGAATAGTTTCGTTTTTCTCCTTCAAAACAGTGACATCTGTGCTGCTTAACAGATGCCTGTTATTTGTTTGAATTTGTATTTTCCGTTGGCAGCCCAGGAGACGCTAGGAACCATAATTCATTTTCATAATTTGTTTTTATTTCTGCTGTTCACACAGTGGACAGCGGAGAGATGGAGGGTGTCTGTGAGTTTAAAATAGCTTAGTAAATAAGTCCGTGTCAGGAAGGGAAATGTGCACAAAGGTACCTGCCTATTGTTAGGCCATAATAAAAAGACTCTGAGGTGGTTGTGATTACAGTCGTGTCATTTAAGTACAGTTTAAGTAGTCAACACAAAACTCTCTCTCTCTTACTCTCTTCCAGTGCATTCTCATTACCTATATGGACACATGCTTGCGGCCTTTTGAGAGTGATATGCCAAATCTGGAGAGGGAGTCCTGGGTGCCACTTGGGGGGTCTACACCCCTTTGTTGTCCAGCCTCACCTCCCACCTTTCATCTCTCACTCCTCCTTCGGACACGTGCAATACAGAGGCCAACTCTGACCTTTGAACTCTTGAGAGTGCTCATTGGCTGCGCTCGCTGCTGTAAAGGAGACTCATCCCTGTCTCTCCCAGTTTACCCCAGTGCTCCCAGTAGCCTTGTTGTTGTGGTGTTGTGCTCCTGCTCCCTTGGTCTCAAGCTGTGGGTTCTTGTCCTGGTTCTAATCTCTCAACATGGCCAAGTCCAAACCAATCTTCCTGTGTCGTCACATCCCTGGGCACCATAAAAGTTGGTTAATGTGAAAAAAAATATTTGAAGGCACGGTGGCAAGTCGTTGGTTTGGATTTGGGAGTGATGAATACTTGTATAAATGGCAGATCCCACTGCACATTGCCCCTCTACCGGTTATGCAAGGTATTACTCATTTATCGTCTCTGTACATAAAATGGATGACTTATGTTTTTTATAGAAATATTATATATATAAATATATATATATATATATTGGAAATATATATGGAAAATAATATAATATCATTGCTGTATGAAACCCAATGCCCTGTATTCGATAGTGACTGTTCTCTCTCTCTCTTTCTCTTTCTTTCTCTTTCTCTCTGTGTCGGACCTTTGTGTGTCTTTTGCCGTATGCTGTAAGTGTGTGAATCGTTAGTGGGAGGGTCTCACTAAGGAGGGGGTGTGTTTCTACGAGGACTCTTCACAGGTTCATGGGTCCAATTTCAGACTTCTCTTTTTTGCCTCTTCTCCTCTTCTTTCCCTTTCCCTCCTCCTCCTCCTCCTCCTCCTCCTCTTTTGACACTATGTAGCTGTTACCTTCGCCTCTCTCGCCTTCAGTATGACACTATGTAGCCTAGAATAGAGAGAATCTTTTAATATGTGGAGTGAGAGTGTGTATGTGTGTGTATGTGTGTGTGTGTGCGTGCGCCTGAGTGAGCAAATGAGTCTCTCTGCTCAAAGACTTGTTGAGAGGTTGTGTGTGAAAGGCCGACCCCAGCCATGTGACCATGACGTTTTTTCTGTGGATGGGTAGTGTGAACACCGTAGCTCCTCTCCGTTGATTCCTTACTTTCTCTCAAATCAAACTGTAAACTGCTGCTCAACATCAGCCAATGATATACTACACGTTAAAAAACTGCTCAAAGCGACGGACCCGGTCTCGATCGGACACCTCCCATTTAGTTGCCATGGAGATGTGCCAGTGAGCAGTCAGTACTCTTGGCTGACCAACTCCTCATCCAATGAGAACACAGCATATGAACCAGTGAAGTGCTGAATGGGTGTACGATCTTTTTTTTTTTTTTTTTTTTTTAATTTGAATTATTATTTTTTATTTTACAGTTTTTCCAAGGTGTCTAAAAGGTGTAATGTGCTATGTGGCAGCTATGAGTACTGTGTCTTTATTCCAGGTGTGAAACAATGCTGACAAATCAAGATTTTATTATTTGGCTATTTAAAAAAGTGAACTGTATTTATGACACTATATAGACATAAGTAAAGCTGTTTTTTAAAGATTTGGATGTTGTGTTCCTTTTGAGGTTATTGCAGTTGAAACAAACAATGTATTGAAAATGGTCTTTATTGCAAGAATTGGACAGAAAATATCACTTTTCAGAACATCTACAAATACACAACAATCTTAGTTATAAAAGTCAAAAATAAGTTAGCAAAAAATAAAAAATAAAATGGCAAAACCACTCTGTAGAAAAAGGGAACGTATTTACATCACTAGCATTCATAACCAGTTTAAATTAAGCAGATCTTGGTCAAAACTGCCATGGTACATATTGGCCCCACAAATAAACTCAATGTTTTGTTTTTTTTTTAAGCATAAAAACACACAAAAAAAGAATGAGAGAAGGTCAGGGAAAGGTTTCGAAAAGAGGAAAACTTAAATTAAGTAAGGAGAAAACCAGGCTTTATCATTTCTCTGTGGCTTTGTCAGACAGAGCCTAACAGAGATCCACTCTAGTAACTACGTGTTGGGCTCATGCAGTAAAGTCCTTGAATCTCTAGTTAGACTAAGCTCCCGTGGCTCTGACAGACAGGTCTGGACCACGGGATATGGCAGGGAATAAAGAGAATAAGGCCTCATTTGGGAAAAGGAGGAATTCAGTTTGTCTGACAGACCCATTGATCAGCAGAGTTACAATTCAAATAAATCACTCATAATTTAGTATAAGACACTCAGATCGGTAGAGCTGAAAAATAAATTAAATCAGAATTTAGGACAGTTTCTCAGCCTGCTTTTGCCAATTACCATTTTCCTTTTTGTCTGTGGCTCTCTGTGCACCTATGGGTCCGCAATGTGGAGGCTCTATTTGGGAATGTCCATCGGAAAGGCTACAGCTCCGTCTGCTGCAGTGATGCTGTCCACGATGGAGGTCAGGGCACGCATGTTCCCCTGCTCTGGAGAGTCAGCAGCACTCAGGAGATCTGCAAAGAGACCCGGTCACACATTTAGTATCTGAGCGAGGCGTTCACTGATCTGTCTAATGAGTCTGTGTGTGTGTGTGAACTGTACTCACCCTCGCTGCTGTAGCTCTGTGTGCACTGCTCGGGAGTGCTGCTCCACTCAGGGCTACTGCAGCAGGTGCTGCCCGAACTGGGCTCGCTTGACGATGACACCTGTTACCATGGAGATACACACACAGAAGTTGCTGTCAGTCACTCTGTGAAGTGCTGTGACACGGCACACCCAGCCCCACACACACACACAGAGACTCAGCACACACTACGGTGCCACACACACACTGTCACACCACCAGCAATGACCCCCCTCAGAAGCAAACACACATAATTAACACTATCTCAACAAGAGACACAAGACCTGTCCATCGGAAAATAAAACTCGACATAAAAGATCTTGTAACAAAACAGAAAAAGTCAGTTTGTACTACATTTTGGCACCTGTTTCAGGTTCTTCTTATCGTCTCTTTGAGCCTTCAGACAGACTAAAGCTTTTTATATTCTGGCACATTACAAAAAACTGGATCATAATGTTCAAAATCTCTTTAAATAATTGCAAGACAATGACAAAAAGAGTATTGTTCTGTGCCTTAATATATAAATTGCTACGGAAGCATATCTATCCAATTGAACCCTTAAAATTGAAGCAGACTTTTGGGTAAATCAGTTCATCAAAGTCAAACATCATCAAAAAACGTTGTCTGTCTAGTGTTTCTTTCTTTCTTCTACTTCACTTCTTTCCAGCTAATGCATTGCGTCTTTTCCCTGTTTGCCTCTTGGCTCTGTGCTCAGTATGTGACCTTCTACCTCTAATCATCCCTCCTCTGTCCTACTCACTCTGGGTTGGGTTGCGCTGGGTCGGTAGTGCAGTCCCTGCTGTCCCGTCTCAGTGTCCTGCTGGTTGAGGGAAGACACCAGGGCCTGCAGCCTTTCGATATACTGGATGGCACTCCGCAAGATCTCCACCTTGGGCAGCCTCTGGTTTGGGTTCATCAGGGTGCTCCTCTTCAGAGCATCAAAGGCCTCGTTCACCTTCTTCAGGCGCCTCTTCTCCCTCATCGTGGCCGCTCTCCGACGGTCCATGGTAACCGTCTTCCTTTTGCACAGCTTACAGGCCCAGGGAAGGCACTGGCCCGGGCAGTGGGGCTCGGAGTGAGGCGACAGGCTGGACGGGGAGGCTTTGTCCTCTGTTCCTGTCACCCCAACTCCAACACCCCCAGTCAGATTCCCACACAAGCCCATCATGGAGTTCCTATCCTGGTAGGCACCTTGGTCATATGCCCCAGGCAGGCGAGAGGGGAAGTAGCTGTCCCCTCCCTCGTAGAAGCGCTGGTCAGGGAAGAAGTAAGGGTTGGTCTCGAAAAGCTCCATACTGGACAACGCTGTGGTCTGAAAGGGGACAAAGATTCCTGCTTCCCCTGGAACTGCTCTACTGTATGTGGTCTTCGGTCCTGCGCCTGGAGCGTGTGTGTCAGAGTGTAGGTGTGTGTGGCTGTCTTGCTTTGGTTTGTGATGAGTGGAAGACGTGTGGAGAACAACTGGTGTGGAGCAACTGTAGGCTGGCATTTAAACCCCTCTGCCTGCTGCAGGATCACAGGGTTAAATTTAGCACGAGCCCCCAGAAACCTGACACGACGTTTAGCTGTTGCTGCACATCTACACTTCACATCTCTGTTGGGCCTTGCTCTCTAGGGCTTTAAGGCCCATTTGTGTGTGAGTGTGTGTGTGTGTGTGTGTGTGTGTGTGTGTGTGTGTGTGTGTGACCTCGTGTGGGTCTACGCATTTGTGTGCGTCTTAAGAGACCAGGATATGATCAAGTTGCCGTGGAAATGGGAGAGATAACTTCAGATCAAAGATGTCCGTCTTGATGAGCTAATCCCAGACTCGCGTCCCCCCTCCATGACACCAAACGTAAAGTCCCCTGCCCTGCCATGGGGGGCGGAGGAGGGGAGTGGGACAGCAGTCTGGAGACAGCTGTCACTTCTACCAGGAGCCAATGATACGCAATGACAACACGTTGTTTGACTCTTAGTTCTAGATGGGAAGGAAATGAGGTCAGAGATTTGTTTACTCGATACTAGGTCACACATAAACACAACTACTCTGTCATGGGTGATCATTCAAACTTGATCGATACTAAATATGTAACAGCTCAGGTGATGTAAAAGCTCATGCCATTCTTGGGTCTTGGTTTTTTCGTCGCATTCATACCTCCTGACTTTCCTTCTAAGATGATTGCACAGAGTGATGCAAGTGACCTTCTGAGCTAAACTAGTCAGACAGGCCCGTACAGGAACAGACATAGTACAGTAAGTCAAGAACCAAAGTTCACACTGGCTCCCGTTACTCTCGGAAATGAAGGGACAATAATCAAACGCTCGCGCTGAGGCACGGCCTTCGTTGTCCTGACCTCGTCCAGTCAGTCACAGCGTTAGCCTAGCCACTGGGTGTTAATCCTTCCAGGACATGTTTCACCTCGTAGCTCACCAGCTAATTCTGACCGGCTTCCGCTAGCATGGACGTACAGCCAAAACACACACTTCTGTCCGCAGAGAAGTGGCCTTGAATGACAGGCATAGTGTGGGATGTGTTATATCCTTGCATATCTTATATCACCATCATAGTTTTATCACAGTAATATACATATACGGCAGGAAATATAATATCCCAATATGCAGAGAGGGGCATACCACTGCCAATTACACATCAAGTTAAGCCTGGGACATGAGAGAAAACAAAACTCTCCTCTTTCCTTGCATCACTGTGATGCCCCAAACTGACCAAAGGCAGGAAAAGAGTCAAAAAATATATGAAAATAGCATTACAGAAATAAATACTATTGATATACTTCTTTATGCTTATATAATGAGACAAACACAGGAGAGCTGGGAGTTTTGTGTGGCTCGCCGGGTTACATGAAATCTGAACATGCTGAGCCTTTTCTGCGAGCTGCCGTGTACAGCTGTAGCATCACTAAACTGTGATTAGAACCTAAATTTAATGTGGAGGCATTAGTACACGTTGGAAAACGTACATCTTGATTCGTCTGATTAGGCACAGGTGCGGCAGCTCGACACCCGCTGTTAACTAGTCCCTAGTTGTCATTTGATGTAGAGCGCAGTGCTCTGTGTTTTTCTGTTCTTTGTAATACATACTTTCAGTCCTGTGAGTAAAAATTTTCAGTATCTTGGACTGTTTTATCCAACATATTCTTTTTCCTTTTCTT
Source organism: Protonibea diacanthus (assembly GCA_028641955.1). Lineage (NCBI taxonomy): Eukaryota > Metazoa > Chordata > Actinopteri > Sciaenidae > Protonibea > Protonibea diacanthus. Next base: position 4,632,854 of record CM053978.1, on the reverse strand, counting down.
AGGGGATAGTTTACCAGCATGACTAGACAGAACAGAGCGGCAGTCATTGTAATTAATTGCACTTTTAGAGATCTCTAGTATCTTAATGACTCTTAATTAGTGTTCTACTAAAGGCCTGTGCACAGGAAGCCTAAATGTATGTAGAAACACAATAAAAAGAGTAACTTAACAGGTAAGATGGCCATACAGCATGTTGTCTGCTGCTGGTTTACTCTTCTACTTATATTTACCTTCTCTTATGCATGTATTATTCCTGTACTTTACCTATTCATTCCCAATTTGAGGGTTTGAACGGTGAAGTTACATTCACACCTTGATTATGAATCTCTTGAAATCTATTTCCTGTCCCACTCAGTGTAAGATGAAATGACTTGTTGATACAGACACAGGAGTTATCTCTGGGATGTGGGGGTGTGCGCGAGGCAGTGGTCTGGATTGTGGTTTAGTCCCGGGCTTTGGGCTTGGGTTTGGGGTTGAGGCAGAGTGCAGAGTCGAGGCTTGGCGCAGGGCTGCGGTGGGCTGTCAGGTTAGTCTGTGATGGATAGTCACTGATGGTGGAGCGAGTACAAAGACGCCTGTGTTGCTCTCAGGGGTACAGCGGGGAGGGGGTCTGCAGTGTGTCAGAGTCACTCATAACCCTCTGTCATCTTAACCCATTGTCAGCAGAACGAGAGAACTTGTGTGCGTGTGTGTGTGTGTGTGTGTTTTGTAGTTTCAGGCACACACTTGTGTCTTGTTTGAAGAATAAGTCCCCTCTCAGCATTTTGAAGTGAACACTTGAGATGCAGTAAACCAGTTGGTGATTGGCTGTTTATTTATTGTTTGCAGATACTGTATGTTGTATGTTCCATCGTAAATTCATCTTAGACTTAAAATTCAGATTAAATCAAATAATAAAGTGAGAGATTGGTCCAGCTGTACCTTTTTGAAACTGGTATTTTATATTGTAGCTGTTTGTACCTGTTTTTACCCCCATGTAAGACACAATAAAATACATTTTAATATCTATAATTACATTTGATTTTATTCTAATCTGTTGATGTGACAAGTAAAGATTTCAGGCAAACCAAACAAATAGCAACAAACTGATAGAAAACTATAAATAAACTGAAATAACTGCAATTTATAACAGACAAATTATTTACGCCGAGGAAAATATTTATACTCGTGATACATTTTATGTGCGTGCCACGTGTGTGTTTATGTACGTGTGCGTGTGTGCAGCAGGGATTGCCCTGTCACTGGCAACACTGTTCTACTTCTCCTCAGTGACAAGCAGCAGCACATTGTGGGACAGCTGAGAAGGAGGGAGGAGGGGGGGAGGGAGGGAGGGAGGGAGGGAGAGGGATCAGTCCGCCTCACCCCAGGTTAGCCTCAAGATCACTGACCTGGAGAGCTGCCATCTGAGCGCAGTCGGGAAATCTCAGATATGTAAGAGGAGAGTAACATGATAACGGCGAAGTCGTGTTGATTAAAGGTGGATAAACAAGGACTTCTATCCAATAAGATACAAAATAATACATAATACACAATATGTATGTGTTTGGTGACAGAGGTCCTTTATTTTCTTGAACATTTCCATGACAGAACTATGTAATTTGGTAGGAAAAACAAGCATTTGTTGTTGAAATCTTATTCATAAATTACTGACAAGGATGTATTTAATAAGTTAATATCATCTGAAACCTCATTCATCATATTTGTTCAAATTGTACACATGCCTGTGGACAATTGTACTAAAACTAATGAAAGGACTCTCTGGGTTATCTTATTATTAAATTAAGTGTCTTAATTTTCACTCAAATTAAAACCAAACACATCCTCCTCCTCAGATTCATTCAGTTCGTTTCACGAAACGTTTTATAACTTCTGGGACCTTAAAGATACATTTTATAGAAATATCATTTGTTCATTAATTGACGTCATTAACAGAAAACACACGGTCAACTTATAATCTGTTATCAAAACATTTAACTTGAGTTACTACACTACATCCTTGATGAGTAGTAGGAGCGACTTGAATATGGGATACAGGTTTTAGAGGACGTACAGTTAAGTTAAGGAAAAGTGACGGACGCTGTGTGTTTCTGTTTCTTGGTATTCATCTTTCCGGTTGAAGTCTGGATTCATGAAACAATGTTATGGACTGATAAAGTGCCTTCTGGAAAAAAAAAAAATACACGGTCGCCATAGTGACAGCAACAGATGCCCAAGTGTGTCGCCATGATAGCTGCGAGTCGATTACTGATCCCTTCGATATCAGTTTTTCATACTGCACAATGCAGAGCGCTCTTCTTTCAGATTATGGTGATTTTACACCGACTACACAACATCGATAGTGAAAGATGACAAAGCAGTGTACTCCTCCTGGATGAACATCAACACAATGTGATGAAAGCACATCAATCTACTCTGAGGCAAATGAATGGGAGCAGTCAGTGCTGATTACTACTCTGCTATGCCCCACTATTTCTGTTGAGTAATGAACCTTACATAAGCAGCAGTGCTGTAGCACTTGACTGATGTCTAAAGGTGATGTGACACTACTACGGCCCGGCTAATCATTGGGAGAATACTCCCATTCATTCCTGTTCAGAATGAAGTGCCCCCACCTGTGTTTTCACAGGGCTCTGGAGGCCCGGAGAAAGCTTTCTAAGTCAAGGGGGAAACAGTAGTTCTGTAGCCCAGCCATGCTGCTGCTCACTGGGGCTTTTATCGCAGAGTAATCCCCTACAACAAACAGAATGGCCGGCATGTGCATACGCAGCTGTTGCAGTCTTAGTGCAAGTGGTGTCATGTTAAATCACAGGAATGGACTGAGCCCCTGAGCCATCCGCTGCCCTTCCCTTCACTGGCATGCCACTCACTGCAAGGCTCCAGCACACATGGACAAACAACCATACATACTCATACCTACATACATAACCCACTTCCCACTAACATACTTTGCAGCACATGGTAGCCGTAAAGTTATTCACTGTAAATAACCTGAGCTCCACTGCTACAAAACAACACGATTATTAACATGACATAATATTCCAATAATGCCAGATGTCCGATAAGGCCAAAAAACAAACAGCATCCATCTTTTCGAGACTGCCAGTTTCACTTAAGGCATCTGGCAGCATAAAGTTAGGCCCTCATAAAAATCTATCCAGTTTAATTTGAAGGGAATTTACACCTTGACATTGCCCAAGTGTAAACCACAATCAGCATAGCTCCTCTAGGAGACACGGCTGAATCCTGTCTGAGGTCTACAGGGCTTCAGAGTGTTGTGAGATCTGAGTGGACGGTTATGCGGAAACTATGCCCTCATCCCACTCAGCCCAGTGGTTCAGTGTCATCTTGCATATCTGGCCTCCTGCTGCTGGGTACAAGGAAAGACAACGTCTATTATGTTTGTCCTCTAATCATGTCTTAATGTGTCGCATCTCATTACCTCATTTCCTCTCCTGTTTCTACTTTTACTTTGAAATTCTCACTTTCTTTACGCCTTTTTCCATATTCCTATCTTTGTTTTTTCTCCGGCTCCAGTGACCTTCTCCCATGTCACCGGTGGGACAAATTTAGCGGCCTCGTTTCTGGAGCGACCAAATAGTCGGACACAACAGAAGGAAAGTGTGTGTGTGTGTGTGTGTATGGAGGTGAGAAAGAAAGGTCCTGGTCACACAGATACAGTTACAGATATCCAGACACAGAACCAAGAGAAAGGAAAGAAGGGTAAACAGGCTGAGGCTCGCCATCCTTGAGGTATGCCAAGGAAGGGCATGGGAATGGAGTGACGCCGAGTTATTGTGTGTGTGTTTATAAAGGATCTTCAAAAGTACAAGAACACAAAACAAAAAGATTAAAGTCAGCAGGAGCAATAAAATGATAAGTATGGGCGAAAATATGGGAGCAATGTTCAACAGAGAGCTTTCAACCTAACTATTTTCTCTCTAGGAAGTATTGCGTACGCCATAGGGGATAAAGGGAGAATGTGTTAAGTTATTCTGGGATGTTGGGATGGAGGTACTGTTGCCATGGAAACATGCAGATCCCTTACCACTCCCTAGACTGTGCCATTCTAGAGCTGCCAAGCTCCGGGTGCCATGTCACCGGGGGTGTTATGCCATTCTTCGGCTTTTACACTCTGTGACGCGCCAGACGGCGCGGACGAAGCAGTATGCCATTCTTGAATTAGATGCAGAGTGAGGGAAAGCATTTTAGTATGGCTGTTATGAGCATTTCATACTGTAGTGCACATAACAGGGAGGACAGCAACACCTACATGCCATGCGGTGTTTGCCAGTGGTGGAATGTAACTAAGGACTTTATGTAAGTGGCGTACGTGAGCACAGATTAAAGAAAAAAATTAAGAAAAATGTGGTTTCGTTTTTGTTGTTATGATTTTTAAAAGATGTATTGATCTAGATCTAATAGTATATTCAATTAGAGATGCAAGGACTTGATTTATTGTGCAGCTGATAGATAGAAAATCAACTTTTTAACTGATTATTTGTTATTATTTGTCAGTTCCAGCTTCTGAAAAGTGAGAATTCATGCTTTCCTTGCCTTAAATCATAGTAAACTACATAATTTAGAGATTTGAACTATTGTTTGGATAAAGAAAGCAATATGAAGATGTCACTTTGGGCTCTGAGTGGTGGCCATTTCTCTCTATTTTGTTAATGAATTAATCAGATTAATCAAAATGAAACTTCATTAGTTACAGCCTTATACAGAAATGAAGATTTGCTTTGTTTTAAGTCAACAAAATGCTGCTACATTAAGACATGAGGAATAATAATGTAATCATAAATAATGTGACAGTCACAGGCTATTTTCACCATTAAATACATCCACATTTTAGACTTTTAAGTACATTTTTCTGATAATACTGAAGTATTTTGCCTCAGGTAATAATTCCAAACTTGCCTTTTTGCCTCCACTTGTATAAAAATACACATATTTAATGGAAATGTCTGTACAGGCTATTCTGTGGGCTTTAGTGGACCCTTGTGTGTTTTCAGATGGTGAAGAGCTTCACTGGGGACTTTCCACACTCAGAAAATATTCCCTAATGAGTAATCATTACCTAAATAACACCCTGGACTAACATAGCTGCAGTATTTATGCACAAGTTAGATAGCAGCGGTGTTACAGCACTACAGTGTACTGCAGGGGGACGGGTGTCTGTCCTCCCTTCCTGGACCAGAGGACAAAAATAAGGCGGACACAAGTTAGCCAAACAGTGAGTAAGCAGAGGAGAGTTGCAGGTGCTGGAGCCCAGTCAAAAAGGAGAGGACACATGACAGCTGGCCTGTCATACAATGACTTATTCTTCAGCCAAAACACTCGCACACCACACCCACACATAACTCCGTCCACCAGTGGGTACTGTACATCAACCGTCACTGTGGACAACAGAGCGAACTAAATGAAACAATGAGCTACAGACTCTTTACTGCTTTAGAAAACAACTTGTTTTATTCCATGACAAGTAGAAAAAAAACACAACTATAGTAGCTGTACCATGTTTAAGCACATTGGTCTGTCAATAATTGCAACAATTAAGTGTCGATCTGAGCCAGCATTAATAGTATATTTATTATGGAGTCTTTATGAGGTCTGCATTTAGAGGAAGTTTGTTTCTGGATTCACAATGACGGTGATAAGTACAACAGGCTACATTAATCTTTTATAGGTTTTATATAGCTAATATAGCTCAGACACCAGCTCAGTGCTGGCGCTAGTCACAACAGGAGGCATGCTCTATATACGCATTACATGTTATTGCTGGTACTGTACAGCTTCTGTGGGCACCAGATACAATATTGAGACTTCTCCCCACCTGCTGGCAGAAAGATTAAGCACAAGTAAAGAGCATTTTCAAAGAACTACGAGATTCCTTCTACACTAAACAGAGCCTGGTTAGTTAGAGTTAAATGCTTACCGTCACTGGACATCTTACTTGTGAGCATTGTAGAGCATACTGTATTTGTAGACAGCTCTCTCACACACACACACACACACATACACGCACTCACTCAAAGTAAATAGCATCTACTTGCTCCGGCAATACAATCATCAAATAACGCAGAAACATCTAAATAAAATCAATAATATACAAATTAAAGTTCAGAGTCATTACATGGCAGTGTAACGCTTAATCAAACCTCCCAACTCCAAAGTAAGTATAGTGCAAACGTTTTCACAGAGGATACGTTTGGTAACTTCGCTCTAGATTACACATTAGATCTAGTAACAAATGCAGCTTTTTCTGCTTCATTAAGAGTTGAACCATCATCAAAATATTAAAACAGATTCATAAATAAATTAAATACAAAATATACAGAAATTGTTTCATTTATGTTCAGTAGACGGGGCGTAAAGTACCCCATCCTGAACGATAACATTTAAACTTTTACCGACAATTTTTATGACACAGGTTACTGCAGGCATAACTGTCAAGAGGCTTGGCAATTGTAAATATTCAATGCATGTTAATATCAAATTACTAACCCCCGAGAGGACATTACAGTAAATACTTCAGCTGTGCATTCTCAAGCAAGTTAAATTCAATTCTATGTTTTTTAAAATACTATGCTGAGAGAAAACAGGACTTAGGCCACCACATGTGTATTTTACAGTACATTCACTTATGCTGAGAGAACACGTTTTTTAAAGAGCTTAGAGGGGGGGTACTTTGATGGAGCTGCAGCGGCCGACAACAAAATCACGGTTTTAAGACTCTCTGCTGTTTTTCCTTCAATCCTCTCTTCATAATTCAAATCTCAGAGCCACAATACCTAAAAGGATGCAAAGGGGTGGAGGGGGCTGGGGGTGAAAGGAGAAAGAAATGGCCTCGATGCTTGAAAAGAAACGTCCTTGTAGTCACATACCTGCATTGACTTTTCCATTTTTGTCGAGATGGCGAACGTTAAACAGAACGAACAGAACTGAGGTGAGCAGTACTCGTTTTTTAAAATGGCACGTCGAACAGATGCAAAAAAAAACTAATGTGAAAGCACAGGCTGAAAAAAACAAACAAGCCTTCATGAAATCAAAGCTCACACAATCTGCTCTCTCCTGTGACCTCCTAATAAATAAATAAATACTTCTGCCTTTGTGTCCCTTATTTAAATGTGAGCTCCCTATGCACCAAAACAAACACTCTGTACGACAAAGTCCTGCGTTTCATTTTAACAATACTTCTAGGGCAGTGTGATGCGAAACGAACCATGCAACCGAAAGCAAGCTTTACCAAGTGCTATAGTTTGTGTATCTGTGAAGGTTTTAAAGGTAAGGTGCATGTTTTTTGTGTTTCTACGAGCAGTGAGTGTGTACCAGAGTGCATGCAGCTGTATGGTCAATCGTGTGTTGTATTATTTGTTGTTTAGGTCCCCAGAGCCTGACTGATGTGTGACTATGACTGTGTGTGCTTTTTTTTTTTTTTTAGAGGATAAATATCTTAATAACTTTTTGAATGATCTTCCCACATCCTGGACAAGGAGCCTGGAACTTGTGTAACCTCCTCGCACATGGGAAACAGGTTAGCAGGTGAGCCGTACGTCCGTGTATTATATTTCCATTACGCGGTCGTACTCGACAGAGCTTGCAAGGCTCCAAAAGAGCTTCAGGCCTAACTTCTTCAACCTCCATGCCCAGATTTTCCTGACTCTCTCCTTCTGAGAATTGCTCATCCTTGAGGCAGCTGGGGGGCCACGGACCCTTGCCTCTCATCATAGACATAGTGGGCAGCGGTCGGTCAGCTGTGGAGCAGGAGGGCAGGATGACAGGATCAGACACCGTCCTGCTGCAGTCTGGGACATCGATGCCTGTGTCGCTGTCATCTTCCTCGTCGTGGGTGGTGAGAGAGCTGCATGCTGGGATGTCGGGAACGGAAAGGGAATGGGCGAGTCGGGGGACGTCTTTGTACCAGTTCTTACGTAAAGCCCAGCAGCGAACACAGTACCTCTGGAGAGGCGTGTTATACTTCCTGCACTCTGTGCACTGCCACGCATCCTGAGGGGCAGACACAAAGTTTAAATCTACAACTCCAAGCTAACACTACAACACACAGTGAAAAAAAAAATAACTGAAGATATAAACCTGCGTGGAGATCTCCGTATCTGTGTCATCACTCAGACACTGCGAGTCTTCATCTGGCTCCTCCTGCATCTGGATAAACATACAAGACATCTGATCAAACGTCTTGTGAATCCTCACAGAAAAAACAACTTCATTGGTTGGTATGATCCTGACAAAACACAAACAAACTCCTACCTCTCGATCCGCTTTCTCCTCCTTCCCGCCTCCATCATCATCCTCGGGTGGAGCTTCCCCTTCTCCTCCACTCCCTTCCTCCAGTGCTGCCTCTTTCATCTCCACGCTCACCTGCTCGCTCTCGCCCTCAGTGAGGAACCAGAGGTCGTCGGTGGTGTCTGACACGATAGCCGTATCCTCCTCCTGTGCAGGAGACAGCTGACACATCAGTCAGACCACCACTGTTACACTCCAATGTATGCCACACGTAATGTTTAAGTATGTTTTCAAGCTTGAAATCTCTCAACTTGGCCTGCAACCAGCTGTTACTAACAAAACATGAGTTTCTTACTTGGTTTGTGTGGATGTCGGTGGAGCCATTGCTCCTGCGGCTGTAGTTGCTACGGAGATTACCCAGAAACCACCAGGGCAGGCCAGAGAGGTCCCACTCGTCCAGAGTAACATCCAGTTTGGGCCGTTTGCAGGCTGACCGTGGCAGGCCTTCAAGGGAGTCTGGAGAGGACCGAGGAACCGTTAACTCCAGGTACTAGCATCGGCAGTTTGGTTCTGTCCTGATCATATCGCTCAGTACAACTGTGACAGACAGTTCGCTCACCATCGTCTGGCTCCCGAGGTCGTCTCTGGGAGGGGGTTTGCAGGAGAGGCCCATTACTAACTGCCTCCAGCCCTGCTTTCACCACACCTCCGCACATCTACACAGGGAGGAAGGACAAAAATTAGAACACAGAGCCATAACTGTGTACTTGGAGGACTCGCAGCTCCTTTTCGAGATGGCCTCTGGGTATTGGGTTGTGGTAAAGGGAACAGGGGGGCTGGGCAATTAGGGTACGGGCGAGTGGGGAGGGAGGTAAAAACAAATTTAAGAGATAATAGTGTCACTGAAACTGTGTGGAGGGTAAAAAAAAAAGAAGCAGAGAAAGTCAGGTAGGAAAGCCAGTGTACTAATTAGCACAGTGATGAAACTTTTAATATGCAGTATGTAGGTCTGTCAGAAGTATCAAGACTTTGATACTTTTTCGATACCACATGTTTAAAACAATGCAATCTCTATTCTTTACATATTTAGTCGTATAAAAACACATTTATCAAACCGGAACGACAATTAACTAGTGGACAATCTCCACCTAACTCTCCTCCTCCCATGCTGCCTATGCTGCATTGTACCACATTGATTTAACACAGTTACACTGTCATTCAGTGCAACTGCTTCTCAATATCACTTCAGTTACCAGAAAAACAAACAAAAATCGTCTTATTTTGCATGCCGGGGACTTTTTATGTGTTGCTGTGGTATCGAAAGACGTATCGAGGATTGTTTTGTTTTAAATTAGTATTGAATCAAAGTTTAAAATTCAGGTATCATGACAACCTTAACCGTATGTGCAAACTAAATCATAGGATTTAAATGACTTCAGATATGATCCATGTATATACTGTAAGATAAATGGTCCTGTACAGTGTACAGAGGCAAAAAGAAATGATTGCTTCCTATTAATCACAGCGGATTGCTAGTTTGATTAGACCTTAAATTAATCATTAAATTTAAATCTGACTGTAGCTCAGCATGGTTTAAGCTTTAAGGTGGATTTTGGAGGGAATAGGAGAGAAGGGTGTAGGAACGTGGGGATGGGTGAAAAGGTTCAGGGTTATTGTTAGGCCTGTGGCTGGAACAGGAGCTGTGATCCTCCAGTTCGGAGCAGAGAAGAGAACTCTGAGACAGACAGAGAGTGTGACTCTGCCCCCCCATCCACTGGGTGGTGCTGGTGGATCACAAAGGAGTGCTGCAAATACCACCAGACCGAACCAAGGATGGGGTTGTACAGAGACGGTGCCACTCTGTACAAATGCACACCAACGAAGACAGCAGACCTTACCTCCTCTCCTCATTACACACAAGCAGAGAACGGCCGCCTTTGTAATCGGTGATTTGGGCCGACAGCGAGGCCTTCTGGTCTAAATCCAGCACAGGGATCAGTGCATGTTACATCTTATCAAAAAAGCTCTTATAGCAGCTTCGCAGTTTTAGTCTTTTCTCTTTGTATTCACATGTGTTGTGTGTAGTGAGGTGAGCAAGGTTGGGGGTCTCTGTTTCTCCTGAGCACCATGCTTCAGCTTTACCTGACCACGATCCTCCACTCCGCCCTCTACACATTCACGGCCCACAGAAAGATTCTCTGCAGCGTCTGCATTTCAGATGAGACACAGTAACAGAAAAAAAGGACACCCCCACCCTTTAATTATAGCATAACACACTCTCTCACTAAAGGCCTTCTGCGGTGGCTTTGTAGGACAGGTTGGAAAAGGCATTCTTCTGGTCCCGGCATCCCCAAGAGATGCACATACTATCACAAGCACTCACATACAGGATGGCGACATAGTCACCATATTCGCAGGGATCTTCACTTCAAAAACATGTTAAAGGTGCAAATTAAATATTGAATTCATCAAACACAAAGGGGAAGAGAAAAAAAGACAATTGAATTTCAAGTTATCACAAATTTAACTGCACAGAATGTATTCATATATATTGCTTGCTCTTTGACGATACCCCCAAACGGAAACATTCTTTCACATACATGATGAATAAAGCGTTAAATAAAATTGTAACTTACCAGAACAACCGAGCACAACTAAGTATTTCTTGAGCATTTCATACACCGGGCTGTAATATGAGAATATAAAAGTTTAGAATGGACTTCTTTAGTTCAGATGTGAGTTTGTGCATGATGTATGATGTGATGTGGGTGTATACCTCGGGTTTTTGACAGAGAAGCTCTCCACCTCCAGCAGCTCTCCCAGAGGGTCATCCTGGCAGTGGACTATGTGCTGCCTCTGCTTGTCATACAGTTGCCTCCCCATGATGTACTGACCCAAGTAGTGCATCACCTACACAAAAGACCGGATGTGAGACATCACAAGGCGCCCAGTAAACAGAACCCTGGGGAGGACCACTCGTCAGGGTTACACCTTCTCCTGACAGCTCACCTCTTTGAGCGTGAAGACCTCTTCTTGGGCTCCGGCAACACGCAAAATCTGCAGGAGAGGGGCTTTTGGTTGTACCTGGGGACAAAAAAAAAAGTTTCACACTCACTCAAATGAATTACACATGTAATGTTGGATAATTGTACAGACAGAGTAGTCATCATTTGTGTACCTGATTTCCCTCTCCAGGTAGCGTCCTGCATGACGAGCATGATGCCGGAGGCTGGGCTGATAGGGAGCTCATAGTAAACGAACAAAGTCTGAAATCCAAAATTATGACAAGACAAAACAAGGCTTCAATTTGAGGTTTCGGTGCAAAATACAAATTATGTATGGGATGGTAACTGCTAAGAAAATGATTTTAAAACTCTGGAAGTCAGATCCTGTGCCTCAGTTTAAGATCTGTTTAAGTGAGCTCATTGGTATACTGCACATGGAGAAAGTTCGATATGGCACGATGGACAATCTTTTTGTCTTTCGGATATATGGCAGCCATTTCTGGCTCACCTTGACAAATATAACACTGATCTTGACCAGCAAGGGAGTTCATAGAGTGCCATCCACCTTTACCATCTCTGTTTAAGTACTTGTGCTAAGATGTATCTTTTCTGTCTGTTTTCTAATAAAAATATATAATACAAATAAAAAAAAAACAACAACAACAAGGCTTCAAATCTCTGATTTAGTGACGGGAAGTTCAGTTTTTTTTAGGGAGTCAGCTAATTTGACTCCAAGAAGAGTCTGCTCTTTCGTTTCATTTTACCACTTATACCTTCCATAATTATTATGTATTATATTATTTCATAATAATTCAGCCAAATTCAGCGCTGATTTGACTTATGATTTGTATGTGTACACATGTATCATTTATATATTCAGTACATCTTTTGTACACGTAAGCATTCAAAACTAAAAATTACATTTTCTAATATCAATAAATTGCTGTAGCCAGTTGTTTACAGACCCTTGTAACTCTCTGAAACCGCCCAATGAATGCACTAACATGCTTTCTTTGAACCGGCTCGTTCACGAACGACACATCACAAACACTCTGATCAATATCTTCACACATGTAGCTATATAAAGGCTGCACGATGCACGTAATTACCAACGCCCACGAGGCCAAATCAACATCAACTGTCAGATTAACGACAGCTTGAATTATCTAATTTAACGTCTGCAGGGTCCAAACATTTACGCAACGTCAAATCATCCTTATTTATGGTGCGCCAAGATAAGCTACCAAGATGAGTCGTTACACCACCATCACTTTCCCCCGCTTTTAGCTTCAATAACAAGGCCAAGCCGAGCTAACGTCGCTTTAAACGTTGCATAAACGGACGCGAGCTCACGTTAGTGCAAATAAAGCACGCTTTTAACCACTCATGGCGTGCTGGCAGGTGAGATTAAACACCTGGGTAACGCTGGCTGCTGACTAATCTGTCACAGTTACTGACAAACGTGTGTTAGCCCAACGGCGGCTAACGTTAGCAGGCTAGCTGCTTCCTGAACAATCCGTCGGTTGGAAATGAACTCACCGCGATGGGTTGACATTACTTCACAGCCGCTACATTGTTCCACGCACGCTGCTGCCCTAACACACGGCCGACATTATATAAATACACGCACAGTTTGGTTAATTTTGCGGGGTTTCGAAACTAGCTCGCTAACAAGTGTAGGCAGTTAACTGAACTACAGATTCAAAACGACGACGACGTCTTCCGGATGCGCGCAGCTACGTTAGGCCGCGCAAGAGTGTGGCGCCCCCTGCTGGCGGAGAGAGAGAGAGAGAGAGAGCGAGCACCACCGTGCAGACAGAGTAATGCAAGCTGTTATGAGTATTAACAAATGTGGGAAGTAACTGGTTATGGCAGCAGGTGATTAAGTTATAGTTATAATACATGAATTTCATGAAATATTCTGATTTTCTATCCAATTGCAACCCTTTAAAGGTGCAGTGTGTAACCTTTAAGGGGATCTGCTGGTGGAACTGGACTATGTTTTCATTTATCTATATTAACCTGAAAATAAGATGTTTTTGTTACCTTACCTTGTTTTGTTAGGATGAGATTTCAGATATCTACAGAGGGGGCAGGTCCTCTTCCGTGGAGTCCGCCATGTTGAACCACCATGTTTCTACAAACCCAGACCCCAGATAGGACCTCTTCTGTTTTTGACGGGCACTGTATTTTACCTTACATGCTTGGAATGGGAGGGTGAGGCGAGCAGTATTCAGTTGCAACCTGCAACTTCACCACTAGATGCCACTACAATCCTAAACACTGTACCTTTAAATGGCTTTTAAGTTGTAACTAAAGCATTAATAGGTTATCTATGTACTATTAATAGAGCCAGTAGTTACAAAGTATAAACAATGTGTAAAGTGTTCTAAAATGTGCTTTTCATTCATTATTCGCTAATGTGATAATAAATCAGTATCTCCAGTGAGCAGGTAATGCAAATATATTTTGCCTGTTCTTAATTCATTGTGATTGTGCTGTCATGTTTATTGCTTTAGTGGTGCTCCATTGTGACTGCAGTAAAGTTCCCTAGAATATTTTTGTCCCCCTCAAGGTTACACCAGCAAGCTACTTAATATCTTAAACAATAATATCTTGCATCTTCACCATGCCTACTTGTACTTTTTACATGTTGTGAACACACTTTTACTTTTACTGCAGGATTCTGAATTATTATCTCATTTGTAGAAATGGTGCATCAACAGAACACAAACACGACACAACTGATGTAAACGAGAAAGTGTTATTTCATTCAATAAATGCAAACATTGTTATAAAACATCTGTGCTACGTAATAGTTTCGTTCAGAGATACTCATCCCTGATATTCTAGCAAAAGGTAAAGAAAATAAGATGGAATGAAGATCACAACTTGTGGCCCTAATACTTTACAAACACGGAGGCACAAATGCAACTTCTTCACAGATCTGTAGATACAGTGCAATGTCTGGGTTTGTTCTTACTGACAGTTGTGTAAATAAAGAAGAATCAAGCATATAAAGTTGCTCTCCTATCTGACATATGTCCACCCAACAGTCCTTGAGAATATGCCTCTATATTAGGCCAGCTTATTACAATAGCTTATTCGCTGGGAATATTATTGACTCTACTGAAGAAAAACAAGCGTTGGCCTTAAGCCAATGCATGTGTCAAATGTTACAGCTCTTACATTGCAGATAATGGAAATGGTAGCCAGCCAACATCTCGTCTAAACAATTCATGTAACACAGAGTGTCTACTGGGAAAAAGATGTAACTCAATTAATTTAATAAAAGTTTGCACTCTTTATCAGACATATTAATCTGATAAATTAGTCCTGTTAATGTGGATACTTTGCAACATCTGTGAGATTATTAAATTAGGATGCACCAATATATCAGAAGACTATCAATACTGGCTTATGGCAGCGTCTTTGCTCATATTTAGCTGTATAAACAGCATTTTGTGACCATTTTTCTCCAGTCACATTACGTTGATGATTATGCCTGCACTTGCATTGAGATGATTAGACACATGCATATCGGTATTGGCTGATAATTGCAAAAAAAAACCCAACAAAAAGCAAAACAAACACAACAGCAACATATTGGTGCATCCCATGGAGCAAAAAATATCAGAAAGTTCAAGTAAAGGGTTTGGGTTAACATTACCTTCATACTGGGCTTAAGGTTAGGTTTCACCTCTGAAACCTCGCCTCTAAAATTAGAAAACTAAACAATAAAAAGTGCTTTGGCAATTATTCAAGTCTTTCATTTTCACCACACATACAGGGGAGCAGAAGAGATTGGTTGTATGAAGCTGCACTGTATAAAAAAAAAAAAATTACATTTTATGTTTTAACAACAATGGTAGACCCTTTTAACATTTATTCCAACAGTTTCATGATGCACTAAAATTCAAGACGTTTGTTTCTTTATTGTTCTTCTTGTTATTTAATTTATCTGGTAGCTAATAACAGTTACAAGTTCATCTGGCTTTGGCATTTGGCTTTTACTAATACCGCATGTATTTTTAATAGAAACTGTCTAAAAAGTATTTGTGCTCATCTTTATGTTACTATTACATTTACGTCTGACTCATCTATCAATTTAAAATATTTAATAATAACTAAAAAAAATAAAAACAAAATGGTTTTCAAAATGTATTGGTAATTTGTAACTATTTTTAAAAGGTAAAAGTGGCATTAAATTAAAAAAAAAAAGAACAGTCTCTATTAAATAATTATTGCTGTTATATAACAAAAGCCATTATAGTTTACTGAAAGTTTCATATCTAAAGTTTCTTAAGTGCATCACCTGATTTTTTTATTTTTACCTGTAAAACCACAGAGTGAGTTTAGTAAAATCAGAAATAATAAAAAAAATAGTGACTAGTAGCTTTAAAGAAGACAGTATTGCTCTCAGTAGTTGCTGTTAAAATGAAAACTTGAACTTGTGACAATCTGTGTCTAATTTTAGTGACCGGTGAAACTGATAAAATGAATGTTAAAAAGGCCGCCATGTTAAATTTACTGAGTACAAAAATTACTTAATTGACAACAAACATAATCGCTGAGCTAAAATACTGATTATTACTTCTTGTGTTCTGCTGCTTGGCTTTACCATACCTCTATATAACATTTTCTATATATCCAACTCGTAAACTCTGTGTGGTGACTCGTGCAGTGCATCATGTTATGAATCTTTTCTCAGGTCGGCCTGGAAGGACACATACACAGCACAACAGACTCAATTGTCTTCACAGAACTCTCTGTGACAGGAACAACAAAAGCTCTCTGGGGATCGGGAGGCTTTTTTTCTGTTCGGCACTGGGTGTTTATCCCTCTTCCTAAAACCACCGGCTCATCTTCTTTTTTCTTTTTTTTTGTAGGCGACACGACAGGAGTGGCCCGGCATCATGAAAGACTGCGTTAAATTTTGTCTTGAAGAGCCTTAGAGTGGGAGGGGGGGGGTGTCCACCTTATTCTAAGAGGTCCTGTGGGGACACAAACAATGCAAGTTAGTTAATAGATAATCACAAAGTTTAACTAGAAATAGGGCCTTCTACATGGTAACAGATACCTGATCTGAGTCTTCGTTGTACTGTGTTTTTCCCGTCTCCATGTAGTGAGTGTCAACATCATCGACTCCTTCTATTTTATTAGCCTCAACGTGTTCTCTCATAACAGAGTATCGATGCACAAGGAACCTGGTGAGGACATAAATTCATGTTAGAATCCGAGCTGAAATACAGTATGTACAGTTTATTTGTGTGTGTGTGTGTGTGTGTGATGAGATGAAGCATAGTTAACTTACCGTCCTCCGCAGACATACTTCTTAACCAGCCAAACGCCTGTGACCGCGCTCATCAGAAGGATCGCTATGACGACCATCACTATGACAGCAGTGTTGGGTGAGCTGCTTTCAGTCTGTTAAGGATTACAACAAAACAAAACATTCACCAGATCAGCTCTCTCTCAGCTGGAAATGTGCTCACACTGGATGATTAGGCAATTATTGGAAATTAGAAGTTAAATTTGAGTTTGCTGGCTGTTACTATTTGTTCAGGAACCCGAGGATTTCAGCTTGGAAAGGAAAAAAATCTTGAGAATATTGATAATAGGTCAGGTTATGTGGGAATGAACCAAGTGTGTTTCTGTCTTGTTTTTATGCACATTTTCAATTTGAGGGAATAGAAAGTCAAAATATCACAAAACCTTTTTATGTCTGGCTGAAGTGGAAAGGTTGTCGCATCGATAAAAGCAAAATAAGTGCAATGGAAATGTCATGAATCGTGTAAACCGTAACATAAACATCCACTGTAACCTTCCCCAACAACCCACAACAAACAGCAACGCCACATTTCTGTCTTTTCATCACATCTTCTTGTCACATCATCTTCTGCTGCAAATGTTTGGAAGAGACCAATTATCAATCCCGATGTACCCAACTTCTAATGTTTGCTACCGCGGATGGAAACATTAACTTCATTCGATTTTCCAGAATTTGGTTCGATACTCGATGACCCGTCCACACCTTCAGTGCTGACACAGTGAAGATCAAAGATGACCTGAGGTCAGTCAGGTAGATAATGTTCCCACACAGTCTTTTTTTGTTTTTTTTTGGATGAGCAGAACTGACCAGAGAATTTGGATGAAGGGCGTTGCTGGTGCACATCCTCCTCAGGTCTGTCTCCTTCCTGTCTGGCTGGAAACCTCCCTCACACTGGTCGCCTGGAATCTTCCGGTAGCTTAAATGGAAGAAGAGACATGAAAGGCGAGTGGGAACTCCATGAAAAGGACACAGTCTTGGCCAACACTAATGGAAGGAGACTTAGAGGCACAAGATCTGCAGCGATAAAAAAATATACTAACCTCTTTAATGAATTAGGCTGCAAGACCCAAACAGACCAACCACAAGCTTCCATGTTTACTTTGACCTTTGACAAAACTTAGAAAGCCTTTAATCACGTTCCCTGTATTTCCTCAGTTATTCTTGAACTACATCCTCACAGAACAATGGCTTCGTGCAGGATCCCAAGAAAACATCTGAAAAGACTTGTAACCTACATTATCAGAAACATGCAGACACGTTATCTATTTTGCACAAACTCGATCTAGCACTGGCTTATGGATGTAGCCCACCTTAGCACAGCTTTTTGGAGGCACCGACCTTTAGCCGGTCAACACTGACAGGCAGGTGATTAGAAAGACGGGACTGGCAAATGAGATTTCAATGTTCAGACCCACCCCCGTGCTATCAGGCAGCCCACACTTTAAAGAACACTGTCCTAAAACAACAGCATGCAGAAAATATACAAGATAAAACAAACAAGCATCCTCACCCGCTTGTCTGCAGCTGTTCGGTGGTCCCATTTAAACAGAACTCCAGAGGACGGCTCTTCATCTCTTCCTGCTCCACACACTCTGAGCTGTTCTCTGGCCGGTAATATCCAAAGTCACTGTGAGACAAAGGAGAAACTAGTATGGCGTATTCTCTCAAATTTGCAAACAGATTTAATCTATTTCACAACAACATACCAGTGATAATCATCCACCGTACATGGACAGGGGGACAGCTTCTTGGTGACAGCATAGTCCCTCCCGTTCCAGCAGACAGTGTCTTTCCTCAGGCGTAAGAAGGTCTCTTTGTAGCCCAGCACGCAGCCATCATTAGATCCAGTGGGGTCTGCAGAGTGAGCCAGCCACTGTATATAGTCCCCCTCAGTACCTGCACATACATACACGTCAGTACTTCCTGTTACACCCACCAGTCACCACCCACATCCTCCAACGCACTCACAGTCTCTGGTGAGGAGCTTCCTGAAGTCTATGGTGATCACCACCCATTTACTGAAATCGTTCCTGTAGCCCCACAGGCTGATGTTCATGGAGCGAGAGCCGGGCTCACTGTCCATACCGCTGAAGTGGAGCGGGTCGTTGGTGAAGTTATACGTATGCCAGCACTGCCCCTCGTCTGTCGAAAACCTGAGGGCGAAATGGGGACGAATGAGGCGAAAAACTACGAAACTACAGAAAACAAATCATCTAGTATATTCGGTTATATTCACTTAATCTGGTTGACAGTTGAATGGGTGTGCTCCACCGCCACCAGCAGCCCTCCAGAGTCCAGTATAGCATAATGATGGGGCCCCTTGAGAGCGAACAGCCATGAATATCCGCCGTCGTCAGACACATACACGTCAGGGGAGAGAGCTGACTCTGCGTCTCCAACGCTGCCTGGAGGAACAGAAGGCACCGGCGTTATTGGATGTTAAACCATGCAGTGAAATGATTTCTGGTTAGATCTTTTTTTACCATGGGCCAGAATGAGGCCTACGGCGTTGGACTGTGAGAGAGGCAGCATGGGGACGTTCATCTTCATGGTGGTGCTGTAAGCGGCGTGGATGTGAAGTCTGCACTGTAAAGACACAAAAATTCGTGTAACGATGGTACTAAGTCTCACGTTCACTGCAAACACTCGTAAATATTAATACTAAAACAGCTACATCACTGAAAAATACATGTGGATAATAAATCTATGTGTGTCTCACTCTGTTAGGCCTGTTAGTAGAGGTCTCAGCCTCACAGTGACCGTTCTGCGGTCGGCGCAGCGTCTGCCATCTTGCTCCTTGGTCAAAAGTGATCACCGTCTCCACCGCGCCATCTGCAAAAAGAACGCGATGAATCCCAACGAAGGATCCCAGCAGATATTTTGCATGTTCAGCCCATAGATGGCAGACAATCCAAACTTTACACTTCTTCCACCAGGGCTGTCTAAGACATTGTTGCTTCATTATGCATCTTCTGAATATAGACTGCCCAAATAAAACTATATTCTCAAGCTATTCCGTCAGAAAATCACATTAAGTTGGTAGTTTATTGAGTCAAAATGCCGATTGCAGCAGCTGACTCATGCTTGGATGCTGGTGTTCCCCCACAGTGAGTGCATCAAGAAGGAAAAGCTCCTGCTGCCTCCTTGTATCTGCGTTACTGTGCAACAATAGGATGCCAACCATAAGACTCCTCTTAAACATGTCAGTACATACTGAACAGTGTGTTGACCCACCCTCTGTGAGTACGCTGGTCATGTAGACGCCTCTGAGTGAAGAAATGGCGGTGAAGTCAGTGTCACTTCCCGTAGTCGTGTAAAGATGGCGCTCCAGAGACTTGGAGAACACGGCTCCTCTGTCGTCTGACACGTAGATGGTTCCAACACCGGAGTCTGTCCAACACAACACACACAGCACACACAGCACACACACAGCACACACAGCACACACAGCACACACAGCACAGCACACACAGCACACACGGGAATAAACAAGAAAAAACACAGAGCAACTTCAGCTTCAGTATCTTTTTCAAGGATGTCTCAACATGCTCTGTGCTCGAGGGTTATTCTCTATTATCAACATTTTCATTAACCATTAGCATCATCTATAATTTCCAACATTGTCAACATCATCTTCATCCACATCAATCATTACTATCTGCATCCTCACTGGTTCTGACCTCCGGGGTCGTCCACATGCATGAATATCATGTCCTGATTGGCTGACAGGATGGAGTAGAACTGCTCGTGGTTGACTGTAGGAAGCTGAGCCATGTTCCACACCTCACCTCCGTCCACCGACACATGGATCATTCGCTCTGTACCCTAAACACACACAAATATAATAATTAGAAGATAGAGTTGTGATAACTTTATGTATGTGTCTACTGTACGCTCATTATTTTATTTACTATCTCTATTGTTAGAGATACAGCTTATTAACTTCAACCCTGGATCACACTTTAGAGCCCAGAGCACACAGAAACTACTGAAGTAAGTGTTGATGATATTATGGGGTATGCTAGCTTACCCCCAATTTCCATAACTCCTATAAATTCCCATTATTTCCCATGGAAAGTTTCCCATTCTCACATCTCAATACATCTCAATGGACAGTTGTGTGTCTGGTGGGCTTGCATGGTTCGTCTCAGGTCATGAAAAGCAACGCTCATTTTTTAAAATCACTTTTAGAGAGGGAGCACTTACTTACTTGCTTGCTTGCTACGGCCTCTAAATGCAGCTTTCGCCTCGCATCTTAAGCCAGCCGCTGTCCGCAGGATTGTGGTTCACGTTGTACGGATTGCTTTCATACCTGGCTGAGATCTGATCACAATACGAGCCAAACCAACACCCATATGCAGTCTGGCTCATCTGATCACCTTCTGATCACAATGCATACTGCATGCATTAACAGCTGGCGCTAACATGTGTTTTTACTTATCCACGTAGGATATCAAGATACACATCTCGCGCTACTGCCAGGTCTGAATGGGGTCAGAACTATGTGAATGGCTGGATACTATATGGGGTAAGTTAGACAATATGTTTTTTGTAATCCGGGTAAACTGAGCCTATGAGCATTTTATCTTAGAAATGCATAGAGGGAGGAAACTTTATTCAGTGCCTTTATCATCTATAAAGAAATGTGTGAAGGCAGATTCACGCACACACTTACCGTGCCCGTCATGATAGAAGCAAAAACAAAGCGCCCTCCAAGCACAAAGGAGTAAACTCTTGTTGCAATGGTCCGGAAACTTCGGCCATAGTCTGTTGTCTTCCTTAACTCCAACATTCCTCTGTCATCTAACAGAGAGGAAGAACAGTTACTCAGTGTATTTTATACAGATGTATATATGTATATGTGGAAGCCTATTCTCTCTTCACTCACTGCATGATCCATTGTAGTTTGCTGTGAAGTAGATGCTGTTTTTTGGACCCCTGTACATGAGAAAGAGAAACAGTGAAGGAAGGAATCTGGAAAGATCTAATTGTGCGCACATTTTTTTGAACATCTGAGAGTTGTCTGAGTTCAAATGTAAATCCACTTTTGGAATTTGTAGAGATCACAGATTATGGTTGTGGTTTCTTCTAAGTGCTGTGTGAGCGAGGCGCACATCGACCCCTGGGCTGCACTCCAAGTCTCTCTGGTTTTGTTCTCTGCCAAACGGGACGAAGGTTTTCACACTGCAAAGATTGTGCTGGTTCAAGGACTGTGGGCTGAATAAGAATGTCGTTGCTGACTCATGATTCACTCTGACAGCAGCCTCAGCTCCCTTGCTCTGCAGTCAATTTAAGTTGGGGCCTAAATGACAGCTGTGGTCACGCAGAGCTATCACAATGTTCCCACAGCGCTAACAACCGCAGGCTGACACTGCAACCTCATGTGAACTCTGGTGTCCAAAGGAAACTAGAGTCAGGAGAGTGATCCAAACTGTGGTGAGAAAGACAGCTGGAATAACAACAATGGACAAAGAACACACACACACAGTGCTGTTATACCAAAACACAAAGATGCACATGAAAGCTGTATGGAAACAAACATGGACAAAGCTGTTTCACACCCTGTCAGTGAGGGACAGTGTTTTATGTCCCTTTTGACAACTTCCTTTCACACTACATCAATCACACACAGACGGCTGACATATAAAAGGATGCTGAAGGTTTGTAGTCTGCTAGACTTTATGTTAAATGTATTCAAAAGGGAGTATTCATCTATTCAGGGACTGTATGGAAATTATTAGGGAGGATGGAGCCAAAGAAGGGGAGGGCTGTATATTTTGTTGAAGGGAATGTTGTCTTTTTTTTTTGGATTTTTCCATACTTCAGAAAAATATTTCACTTCATCCTCATCTAGAGAGATTTATTTCTGATGTGTACAACAATCATGTCTCCGTATCAGGGCCTAAAAGAGTGCACAAGCCAACAGTCGCCTTCTCTTTATTCAGGATTATAACAAAGAGATATCCTATAATATCATGTACGTTTAATAACTATTTTGCAGTGCATGGTTCAAATATAGAGAGCAGGAATGCTGGGTGAATGAAGCACACCACTTGTTATGTTAAGAATAATTTTGGCAAGTGCTTATTTACACTTGTGCAACTTGGGTTGTGTAAAAAAATAAAGTACCATTAACATATTTAGCTTGAAATTACAGTGGTCAAGGGGTAGTAAAGTACCCCTCCCCAACCCAACGATTTTCTTACAGTCTCTAATGTTTGTCTGTTGTAATGTTGTTTGTTTTTTATTATGTCATCTGCTGCATATTTAGCACCACTTGTATTGTGTGTTTAGACTTTATTTTTTTTTAAATGAGTGACGCTGTAGAGGATGATTCTCACCATCTGACCAAACAAACACTGTCATGGATCTTCCTCCAGGTGGCACCAAAGTCTTCAGACAGCCACAGGTCCAACTGGAGGGAAAAGGCTCGGTTAGTTAAAAAAGTTCATTGACTTTTGAGCGTTCAGTTGTGCCTAATCAAGAATTGAGGAGTTTGGAATAGAAATCCAGCACAGTACCTTGATACTGAGCGTCACAAGTGTGTTGCAGTCTCCAGGGTTGTACAGCATCTGAATGAGCGGCTCGAACGGCAGGTCAGTGGGAACGAAGGTCATGCCGAAGTCCTGTGAGCGAAACAGTCTGTACCCATCGACTTCTGACACATCACCCGTGAGCATCACCTGAAACCAAACACAGACAGGAGCTGTCAGAGAAGACCGTTCAACATATACATCAACAACCAAACACACAAATTCCCATTAAAAGGTACAGGCGGGGTCTATATGCACCACTTGAATATCAGGCTCACCTTGCCAGAGTGGTCAGGGCTGATGGCGATGCCAAACTCGGTCTGGATGAAAGTGTGGTTGATCAGGTGAGTCACATCTTTGAACGTCTTCCCATAGTCTTCACTGACGCAGTGACAAAGTTGCAGTTAGACCACACCCATGACAAATAATTTACTGCTCCATTACTGCCTGGTGTGCAACAATCAACCACCAGGGCACTTCTCACCTCCTGTACAGGTTAGACTGGCCGAAGCGCATCAGGAACGGCGGCACCTGAAATGTCGTCAAGACCAGCAGCACCTGGGAGACGAGAGCAGGGATTACACAACAATCCCTGGTCTCTGTTGGACTTTATTATTTTTTGTTTGTTTATCAAACTCACCCCTGATCCATCTCCCACCCAGGCCAGTGACAGTGAACCCATAGTCCTCACTTTGAAGATAAACTGGAAAAAAACAAAGAGAAGAGGGAGTTTTTAGAAAACAATCAATAAGACGACCACCGTGTAGGATTATTTGAAATATGTGAATGCTGATACCAATATAAAGGAGTAAAAACAAAAATAGAATATAATTAATAATTATAAGTACAATTTTAATATCACAAGCATCTTTTCTTTATTAACTCCTTTACAAAACATCAGTGATACACCAGTATTGGCCTCTAGTTTTAATGCTATCTTGCTATGACCGGTCTGCCCTCATGCACCTGCATGTTGCATGTTAAATGTGTCCGACTGATTAATGTATATTATCTGCTGTGCATGCTTCTTGTGTGTGTGCTTTTGCTTTGCGTGCCTCAGAAAGAACAATGAAACACGCTGTTATCTTTAGTCCATATTTCTATTAACCGCCATTTTATACTTTTGTACATCAGCATCAGGATAACGAGCCTCTCAGAGTTTGGACTAAAACACACACAAACACAACACAAGAGAATGTGTGTTTTCTGTCACAAGTTGAACTGGCTGCTGAGAGAATGAATTGTCCTTACTGTCCAAAGTAACTCTGCCATTTGGATGCACTCTGCGTGTGTGACCTACATTCCTGCCTAAATGACAAAGCTGAGGCGCAGAGAACAAGACAATTACTGATGCCCCGAGCACAGCGAGAACACACATACAGTGAGCGTGGACTGAAAGCGTTCTTTTCTGACAATAAACTAAATGCAAAAATGTTTTTTGTTATTAATACATATCTCAGTCTGAGAGACAAATAACTCCTACTACTAATAAATGAGTAGAAAGAGATTTCACAAGTGCACATTCCAGTCTATTTACCCAGAGTGACGTTCAAGTGTTTGGTCGTTTCACCAACACATTTAGCCACAGCCCAAATTGTTTTGGAGGTTTCTACCCTCCTCTCTTTTTTTGCTGTCGGGGCAAAGATGTTTACAAGGTGAGCCTGGCCCTGGTGAGTCTACATGTAGCTCTATAAAGCCACAGGAGGAGAGAGAGCCAGGTCTGCCTGTTGGAAACTCTTTGTAAATAAGTCCAGTGGAAACCGGCCTGCCCCGGGCCATCCAAGTGTGTGAACACAACTTTCCATCTCTCCGCTACATTAATCATTTCATCACACCCTTGCAGCAACATCCATCTTTTCTTTCATCCCCTCGATCGCTTGACAAACTTTCTTCCCTTCCTTTGTGGTCATCTGTTTAAATGGTTGATCAATTTAAAAAAAACGTAAAGTGTGGATGTGTCCTGTCCTCTCAACAGTCTCGTACCATTAAACCACAGTGTTTTGGATTCAAACCTGTTACAGGAACTTTATTCTCCCTTTTCCTCTCCTCTCTCTTCTTCTTCTTCTCTCTCTCTCTATAATTAAACTAAACAAATTCCTGGTCTTAGCCTGATAATCTGTGCTTCATTATGAAGGTTACAGCTGTGTGTCTTTGTTTATGTCAATGAAACTGCTGATGTC
This sequence comes from Protonibea diacanthus, assembly GCA_028641955.1. Lineage (NCBI taxonomy): Eukaryota > Metazoa > Chordata > Actinopteri > Sciaenidae > Protonibea > Protonibea diacanthus. Next base: position 4,607,560 of record CM053978.1, on the reverse strand, counting down.
GCTGATTAAAAGTCCATACTGAATATAAACAGACAGAGAGCTGTCAACTCTGGCTACAGATACATTACTATGAATACCAGAGCTCTAATTATGCCTTTAAGTGAAGCCAAAAGTGTCAAATGACATTCAACTGATTGTTAAAGATGATTATATAAAATATTCAACAAGACTAGAATCTATAGCCATGTTAGCCGTTTCGGGGTATGCAAGAACCTGCAGAAACATGGCTGCCTCCTGAAATCCTGAAATCTAATTTAAAAAAGGACCCATTTTGGAAATCCGGTCACAGTGACATAGGCATCAAGGTCGCTGCAGGTTTCAACAGGTTTCAGGCCCTTGCAAATGTTTCTGCCAGCTGCGTGTACACCTGTGTTAAATTTAACCAGCGTCTGCTCCTCTTGACACCCTCATCACTGGACAAATGCTGACTTGCCCCGGCTACAGTTCACCCAATCTGGAATCCAAACAATCAACATCTTAAAAGAAGGTCAGCTGAACTAAAGGCTGAGGAAGCTGCGTCTGAGTGGAAACTGTGCTGTTTTAGCCAACTCTAAGAGAAATGTAATACAGGATCATGTGGCAGGGACAGGAAAAGGGAGTCGATGTAAAGCTAGAGTTTACTCTGTCCTGCTCTGTGATGGGGAAAACAGATGGGTAGAAATAGATGGTGAAGGGAAGAAAAGATACTTATTAGTCAGCTAAAAAAAAAAGAAAATCTAAAGATAAATGCCTGACCCGGTTGGACAAACCAGACACGACCTCATGCTGTATCACATGTTGAATTTAAAGGTTGACATATGCTTTTAAAAGACTCTCCTGAGCTCCATCTGCATCTCAACTCATCAAACTCTGGCATTCAAGGTGTGCAAGTATGTTAAGTTTTCAACGGTGAACAACAATGCTGCACAAGTGAGTGTCGCACACACTGCTGTACGCAAACAGACAAATATATCCATGCAGACTCAGTAATGCGCGGTATCGGTGGGTGGGAGCACAGTGAAGTCTTCTCTCAGAGGACGGGCAGCAACAATGAGCTCCTTATTCCCTCTGCTCTGGGTTTTAAACCTTTCTGCTGTGGCCGTGTTTACACACATAAAACTTCAGAAGAGGAGGTCAAACACTCTTGGCTCTGATCTGACTCGTGAAGCTGTGTGGACCTCTGATGCCGGGCACTTTGCAAGTTTTGCAGGCAGAGGCATGAGCTGGGTTGTATTAACATCAGTTTAATTAAAAACAAGAGCAGAACATTATGATTTATCAATCACAACTTCTAATTGATTAATTTGATAATCCGTATCTTGTTTTTAGAGATTAGATAAAAATAGATTATTAAATTATCAGTTCATTAAATTTGGGAGACTCATCCATGTCCCCATCAGGATAATAACTGGATTTCAGTCAGTTCAGTCAGCATCATAACTCATAACTCAGCAGCGTAACTCTTGTTAAGGAAAGAAAAACTACAGTAAGGTGGCTGTGAAACGTGAAAGATGCGTGCAATGTTTGTCTCAGCTACTGTAGAAACATGGCAGACTCCATATAACAGGCCCACCACATGTCTGCAGGTATAAACGGTTCATTCTAAGGTAACAAAATCAAAACATAGTTATGAATATTATATTAAATTTCTGACATATTCCCCCTAAATCTGACATACTGGACCTTTAAAATTTCATTCATGAGTGTGGATTAACTGCAGATTATACATATACTATCATTCCTCCACTTCCCTTGACTGAAAATGAGAAATTTCATGTACAGGTCTACTTCAGATTCCACAGACGCGTCTTTATTTTCACTAGTTTGTTGATCTCATTGGATGTCTCTCACTGTACATCAACAAACCCATATTTTCCATAACTCCCTGTCTCCCTTCGCCCCCCCCCCATCTCCCTCTCTCTCTCTCCCTCTCACCATGTGGAACATCAACTCTGCTGCTTTTCTTGGTACTCAAACAGCTGGCTGCGACCCAGTTACGCTTCACCCTGAAAACAGAACATGTTTTTTTGGCCAGAGGGGACAGAGGACAGGCTTGAGTGAGGAGGAGAAGAAGAAAAAAGAAACAGCAAGCTAGTTTGTAAACCAAACAGGGTCGGCTAAATGAACCTTAGATAAACATACAGAAATAAAGCAAAGCTTGGGCTGCCTGATAAAACACATCTTGTGTACTAGCGGAAAAAAGAAAGCGTAGGAGTGGATTAGACTTATTGGATCTGCTCATTTACGGCGTGCACCACTGATCTAAATGCTCACACGACCTTGTCTGATCCAGCCCTGCAGCTCAGATCAAGTCCGGCGGAGAAAGAAAAAAAAAACGTGGTGAAGAGAAGAGGAGACGGGAGGAGTCTGCTCTCTGTGAGCACGCCAAATCGTTTTCATGCTCAAAAGCTGGTCCAGGTGCCTGAGCCATAAAAATGATGTAACGTCCACTTCTTCCATCACTCACACACACACACACACACACACACACACACATGCAACAGGAAGACTGTCCTGTGGAGCTCTGTAGCTTTGGACCAAGTTGTTATTCTTGAACATTCCTCTGGACATCTGGGTTGTTCTTGTTGTGCTTCCTATGACAATATGTTCAGTATTAAAATAACAGAAGGTGTCGCCTTGGACTATTGGAAGGTAAGATCAGAGTTAAGATGTAGACACCAAGAGTTTAGCCCTGAAAAGGAAGATGAGCACGAGTCACCTGAGTGCTCCTGTAACCGGACAGAAGAACACAAATAAATATTGTTGTTATATTCTGCATCATTAGTCCATCAGAGTGTGAGAACTCAGTCAGCAGGTCTGTAACGGGTCTGACCCAGACTGATGACCTGCATCAATTAAAAAAGAAGCATAACAACACATGCATAAATCGGCATCTGTTCCGACAACAGTGTGTGGGATTCAGTAGCATCTGGCGGCGTAGCTGCTGATTGCAAACCTCTCGTTTCACCCTCTCCTTCCTACTGTGAAGCGAAACTTTGAAAAATGCACAAGACCCGATCTAGACGCAGCGTTCAAACGTTCACTCTGAGGTCATCAACACAAAATAGTGCTTATTTTCATGTGATTATACACTGATTACAACATGAATATGGATATATTCTGTTATATTATGTTATGAGTTGTGAATATTATACTTAATTTCAGCCATATTATGTAAATAGTGCCACTAAATGTTGCACACTGGAGCTTTTTTTAAGCAAAATACTGGCCAGTTCCACCTTTTACAATATTTGCTATTTTCTTATTTTCTTTTATTTGTCCTGAACCCAAATAAAGTTATTACACTCTAAATTTAAGACAAAGAAAGTTTTTTAATCAAAGTGTTTTTAAATGTGACTATTGCAATGATTTATCGGTAGCAGAGTAAACTTCTGTTGATCAATCAATCGACTAATTGTTTGACCTCTTTACAGATCATGCACCGCAGAGGCGTTTCTTCGTGTTGCGTTGGGACATCTCAATGATCTGAGAGGTGGAGGATGTCTCCTGAGTGTGCTGAAGTTGTTTACAGTGTGGACATTATGAGCAGCTCCATGTGCTGACTGACCACACACACACACACACACACAGAGAGAGAGAGAGAGAGAGAGACTGAACTCTGCAGCCAACACTCAGCAAAAAAACAAAACAAAGACTGCTTCACGTCTCCGCAGAGTTTCATGTTTTAACATAATAAACTGTGTAAGAAGGAGCCTGAATGAGTCACTCACAGAATGGGTGTTGTTTCGCAGGGTTGTCTCAACTCCATGCAGACTTGTGCACGTCTGTTCATTCAGTCCTGCGCTGCGCTTCGAGACCTCCGACTCCTCTAAACTTTGTCGCTCCTCATCCCTCTGCAGCCTCCTCAGACCTGACATGCTCCCTCCTCGGTGGAGATCCGCGCCCAGCGCAGAAGAAAACAACCCGAGCGCCAAGATGCAAGACACGGGGATCATGTTTACCATGAGACTGCCCAACTTTGGACTCAGCGAGCAACTCCTGCGTCCCCAACAACACTTCTTGGCTCCACATGCCCCCCTCATCACCACCACCAAATGCATCTTCAATGACGGCCCATCCACCGCGGCAGAAGATTGGTCCAGACCAGAATAACCTGCAATGTCATTGGACGACAGGAATCTCCCTCCACTGGCGTGTCAGATATTTTCTGGTGTTGTGACGCCTCCCGGTGGAAAGATTGCGCAAAGAGCAGAAGAAGTTTTTTTTTTTTCTTCTTAATGGAGAGATTATTCTGTGAATTTCTTAATGGTTCCGAGAAACGGAAGAAAAACCAGAACAAACAGTCTGGAGGAGAAACTTTTCTTTCCCACAGCAGGAGCAGTTTTTAATTTCAAAGAGCTTAAGACGTCTTTTTAACCTGGGGTGTCTCATCATGCACTGCTGAGCGCTTTATCCTCTGTTTATTCACCTGAACATTTGTTAGTGTTACACCTTTCAGGCCTCCTGAATCAGTCCTCACACTTCTTTGATATTGGCTTTTATTTGTTGTAATAAAAATCTCTATTTTTCTATTCTCTAATCTCTAATTTCTATTCATTGTTGTCTATTTCTGTTTTTACTCTTTACTCCGTGAAGCACTCTGCTCTGCATGTTTGCATGAAAAGTGCTATATAAATAAATAAGATTATCTGGTTACGCAGACAGAAGCTGATCATAAACAATGTTATGGAATCAAAAAAAGATCACTGTCATAACTATCATTTTTATCGTCAATCAGTAAAACGTTGGTGTTGTGTAGAAACAGACTAATGACTGTATGCCAATGGGGAAAGTTGAAAAGTAAAATCAGTTACTGAATGATGCAGAGGAGTAAAATTAAGTTTTGAAGATAAGGGCAAAAGTGTGAATGTAAAAACCTGATAACTTATTGTTTAATATTGTTGTGGAGAAATTGCTGAAGTCAAAGCTCAACAGTGAGGTCAGGAGGGAAGAAAGTGTTCTCTGATGTCTTACGCTGTAATATTTATTGAAGGCCCAAGGAGAATTAGAGACTATCTCAAAGTCCATCACAAGTGTCTGAGTCAGTCTCACATTCTGCCCAACTCATCCTGGTGGATCGACTTTAAACCCCAAGATAACACCACAAATACTATACGCCCAGAGTTATTTACCCATGTTTGTGTTATCGTCAGCACATTCTAGTCTGGAGACACTGTTATCTGTATATGTTAAAGAAACATCAATGGCAAGCTTTCTATTATGTCTAGGAAGACAACATCAGGTCTCTTTGACTCTGGTCACCAGTGTTGAGATATTCTGGCACCTGCTGTTCTCAAGCAAAGCCAAACAACTACTACTGCCAAGATTACACATGGCCTTGTGTAATCTATGGATAGAAAATCCCATAACACATATTACAGGGGGGCATTTCTTTTTTTTTTACCTTTATTAGATAGTGACAGGAAACATGGGAGAAAGAGACGGGGTGACATGCAACAATTACATGGATTACGTCTTAAACCCTTAAAATGTTTCTTCGTTCTGATAAATGATGAAACCAAACATCTCCCTCTACCTCCAGTATCACTGTGTAACGTGTTGTGACGTGTACTGTGTTTAAAGAGTACAGTTTTTGGTATTTTTTTAACCATCATATCTGAAAATAGACAACACAAGAAATACACAAAAAACTGAAAGAGTCAGACCGCTTTCTGAATACAAGTTTAATTGTACTGATTCGTAACAAAAAAATACCCCCCCACACCACCCTACCCCTACTGTTTTCCTGCTGCTCAGTTGTAAGTGCTGGTCAGACTCGTGTACACAAGTTGTACAGATACTGAGAGACAAGAAGTAAAAATTAGCACATCTTCCAAAAAAAAACAAAAATCTTGAACGCAGCGAGGAAAATGTGCTGATGGAAAGTTGTGGTTGTGTTGTGACATTCAGCCCAGGTGTACTTCCACGTCCTCTCCTGCCCAGAACTCAAACCAAGACTTTCAAGTCTTTTCTGCTCTAGATGTCCTTGATTACATCCTCCAGCTCCTCTTTGGAATACATGTGGAAGGTCTTCCCGGGCTCTACCGTTGCCAGCTACAGAAGAAAACACAGATTAAGAAAGCCTGCATGAAACTCAGGGATCTAAAATCTGCTGTGCTGATGTGGTTTGCTTTGAAAAATTTGTCATTTTAACAGACGAATCCAACCTTCAAACATCTGCGAACACTTTGTTGTACTAAGAACAAGGATTCAGAAACTGGGAGAGAGCTGAGGAACAAACCTCGATGTTGGTGGCGTTGAGCTTTTCCTCCATCACCTGCTTCAGAATGGTGAGAGACGACTTGATGGCGTCTTTTAATGTCATGGACTGTCAGTTACCCAGAGAGAGAGAGAGAGAGGGAGGGAGGGAGAGACAAAGAAAAGATACAACTTCAATCCAGGTGATTTACATGTGCTTCCTTTACGTTAAACAAAACATGTTGCAGAAAGCAAATAAGATAGCAGCTCATGCAATATCACAACTTGTTAGCTAATGTTCCTGTTAAACATAAATCTGCAGTGGTCTGTACCTTGTGGTAGACCTCTTGCAGAGAGCTCTGTGCTCCTTCAGACGCCGAGCCGATGGCTCGAGCATCACACTGCACAAAGGTCCCTGATGGGTCCATGTGGTACCTGCAGTTACAAACAAGTAACACAAAGCTGAACATGCTTCTGTTTAAGATTAAAAGTACATAATGGTGCACAAAGAGTAATCTTTACGTACAGCTGCGGTCCCTTTTCATCGACTCCTCCGAACAGAAGTGCTACACCAAATGGTCGACTCTGCACAGAGGAACAGAGCAGAGAGAGAACAACACAGGTTTACTCAAACGCCATAGAAATTTTTATCTTGAGGTTTGAATGGATGGATAAGTATCTCAGCATGGAGTTAAACAAAGTGACCGACCATGGCGCCAGGATCTGCGTCCTCCTCTCCAAACTGCAGCGCCAGGTTGGACACAGCCTGGGTCACACTCTCCACTGTCATCGTCTCGTTATAAGTGAACCAGTGGTTCTGAGGAGGAATACATGAAGGTCAATCGTAGCTAAGACACAAGGTCAGTGAGTGAACCTCTTATATTGCAGTGTGCTTCATACCTGTGTTTCCACTCTTGCTTTGTCAATTAGAGTCTTGGCATCAGCTATCAAGCCACTCATGGCACAACCTTTTAGGAAGACAGAAAATGAATTAACTGCAGGTCCTTCACATGCTGCAGCCTAAAGCAACAATCAGCAGTCGAACTGGAAGAAATGTGATGTCATTGCATGTTATCTGAGGAAACATTCTGTAAGATGTCATGGTGTGATCGTAATCACCTGTTCAGACTTTGAAGTCACGTGTAGGGATACAAGCACTCTTTTAATCGAGTGACAAAGGAGCTTTCTTCATAATGTTTGAAAGAAACTTTGATACGTGATGATATCTGTCCACTTACCGATGTGACTGTCAATCTCCACGATCTTTTCAATGCTGTTGGGCTCCATCAGCGGAGAGGTGATCCTCTTCTCCACAGCCAGACACACCCCCTCTGATGTCTGGATGCCGATGGCCGTGGAGCCCAACTGGAGAAAAAAAAACACACATTAAGAGCTTAGCTTTCAGATTTCATACACAAATATCAAGTCCAGTTGATTTAGCGTGTAAAACTCACCTTAATAGCCTCTATGGCATATTCAACCTGGAACAACCTTCCTTCAGGAGAGAATGTGTTCACACCTCTGCAAGACAGATGTGAACATGATAATTAAATAGATAAATAGATGAGGGAAATTAGGTCATCGTAGCAGCCAGGTAGATAAGGTGCAAAGAAGTTGTAGTGGCAAGATGATGATAACAGTACTGATGATATGATGGTAATGTTATTATTAATAATAATAATGGTTAGTGCTGGAAAACACGTATGTGTGTGCAGTGTCTGAACTGCCTATATTGAGTAAAACACTCTTGAACGGCACATTTCAATCTCAGTTAGGATTTCCTGGTTAAATAAAGATTCATAAAAAAAAAAAAAAAGATATCGAAAGTGAAAGCACAATAACTTGTTGCGGAGTGACTAGCTGCTAAACTACCCGCAACAAACAGCTACAAAGTTGCAACCAGGGTCAGAAATAAAAGCACTTTCAGAAGTTTCCTTGAGCCACCAAATCAAAAACAAACTGCCTGTATGGAGACTTTCTTAACATCATCATGTTGTCTTAAGTTTGCTCACTCCCTCTGAGCAGCGCTCAATAAATGACAAAGCAGTTTGCGTTGTTGCTCTCACCTGTCATACTCCGATCTGGTCAAAAACATCTTTTAATGTTAAACACAGGGCCTGCAACGAAGAGAGAAGATTATATGTGTCAGTCTGACATGCTGCGTGTTAAATCAGGTCTGTAACGTGACGGTGAATCCGGTGACACCGGCTGATTAGCAGCTAGCTGCTACCGTTAGCCGCCGAGTGAGCACGCTAGCTAACAGCTAACCGGTGAAAGAACTGCTCAGAAAACGCCCAAAGAAGTCTAAACATCAACATTTAAACGTCAGTTATGTTTAAAGGGAGATATATCAATTATCCCGCCACTTCTATCCATATAAATGCTCTTGTTAGCCTCGTTTACCTGCTGCCTCAAACCTTCAATGAGTTCGCTTGTTTCGAGGGGGGGAAGCGTCTGAGGGGTGTAACACCAAAAACGCGCCGGTTGGCTCAACAAATCGGAAAACTAAAGTTCCGCGCCTGTGCAGCGCGCATTCCCGGTGTGATCATTAGAAATATACACACACACACTGCTCAATGATTATATTTTAAAATGTCTGTTAAAGGTGTTTGTAAGTTGTAAGTTTGTAAGATTTGGGGACTTTATTTTCAGAATAAATCAGGCGTGGAATATAATATCCATAACTATGTTTTCATGCATGTATAATGACCTGAAAATAGGAATCTTGTTTATTTTTGTTACTTAAAAATGATCCCTTTTTGAACTTTCAAGTGTTATTTCTTCTTTACACTAGGAAGGTGAGTGTGGAGTGTGATGTGAGGAGATTGCAATGCAGCAATTACACCACTAGATGAAACTAATAGATAGATAGATAGATAGATAGATAGATAGATAGATAGATAGATAGATAGATAGATATTTTTTAGTTTCAGTTTGGATGGAAATGAAACACAGTAACAGTCCCTGGGATTTGTTATAAATTATCCTTAAACTACTTTTTCAGAGAGCAAGATCCCAATCATGCTATTCAACCTGACAATAATAAACCAAGCTTGTATAATTGTTGTTTTTATTGTATTTATAGTTCAGTACAATTATTTTATACCTTACTTCACATAGAACAAAAATAAAAAAAATAAAATGAAGAATAAAACAGCTAATTTCTTCCAGCAGGGGGGTCTTACTGCACTGTAGTGGTCCCATATGGTCTAGCGGTTAGGATTCCTGGTTTTCACCCAGGCGGCCCGGGTTCGACTCCCGGTATGGGAACTAGCTTTTGAGATAAGACTGATAATATAGACGCTCTGACAACGATCGAGAGGTCTGAATTAATGTCATGGTGCTTCTTCTGAGATTGTGACTGTCAGTTATGATGTTAATGACGTCCTGACCCCTGTTGAAGACATCTTGACCCCTGGAAAGTGACAAAGTCATTGTAAAAGTTACCCACCTACCCAGGTGAAGGTTGTTTTCCGGGACACCGAGTTCACCGTAGTGTCGGTATGGAGGACTGGGCAGATTTTAAACTCACAAAGCAGTGAAGCTCATGTTTACTGTCATTCAGTGACTCATCTCCGCCATGACATTAACTCTGAGCCAGAGCCGGCCTGTGACACAGGCGGTGAGGGCAACTGCTAAAGACGCCGTCCATCCAGGGGGCGCCACAAACGGGGGAAGACAAAAAAATTTAACTTTCACTATTCTTATACTATAACTAGTTGGTACTATTATTTCTTAATATGAAAATAATAAGCCCACCTCAATTTAAATGCAAAGAAAAGCCTAATAATAACAAGAACAATAATAATACTTTCCTAAGCCCCCCCCTCCTCTGACTGATTAGACTGTACCTGCTCTCTGGCGGGAAGGTCAGTTATTTTTTGACAATAATAATGGAGAAAAATGACCAAAACTCTGCGGTCAGTGTCCAGAGACAGAAGAAAAGATAAGAAAAGGAGGAAAAAACACAACAAAGACGGAGGTACAATAAAGATAATGTCATTAAAAATGATTTGTCTGTTGCTGAATGATAGTAACTTTGAGCCTATAAACAAATAAATAGCTGTTAGCTTGTTTTAACGTCAGTTAGTGTGATGGAGGGGCCTAACGGCTGTTAGGGGAGATGATGTTTCAAAGTAAAAGTTGCAGTTTCAAAATAAAAGTCTCTAAAATGAAAAATTCACAACAACAACAAAGATCTGAGCCATATGAGAATTCCATTTGGAATGAGAATGGTTCTGATATTTGCATATAAGAGAGAGAGACAGAGATCAACACTCATTCCCGGATGATCTTTGAAGAGGAAGGACGGCCCTGCAGCTGGTTTAACAAATTGATTATTCAATCTACTTTTTCTGAACGGCATCGTCTTGGAGAAGGAGCACGCATGTTTTTCCTGCATCGGTCTTAACTTTCACAGATTACATTTTAAATAAGAAGATGTCTTTAAGCTTCGCCTCGCTTGTTGCACATGTGCAAAATGGACTGCCCAAATCACCTTTGGAGAGTTAAATCTGCCCTGCAGCTGCTTTAAAATCTGATACTTTTACTGAACTGATCGGTCTCTCAGCTAAATAACTCTCACAGATTACATTTCCAATAAGCAGGAGACGCATCTGCAGCTGCACTCTCGCAATGATGTCTTTAAACTTTGCCTCACTCGCTGCCCATGTGCAAAATGTACTGCATTCAACATCTTTCTTTACAGGACAGGAACTTTCATGTGAGGTGAAAGCTTTACAGTCATTGCTCTGTGTTTTCTCAGCTCTTTCAAAGAAACAGTGAGAAGGAAAGATTATTTCACGGTAATTTGCTGAATATGACCGAAACTTAGTACTTATTCTGTACTGTATCGTGTTGGAGGAGTGCACATGCTCTCTTAGCTAAATAACCTTAGCAGGTTACATTTCCAATAAGCAGGAGGGAGATCTTTTTGAGTTGCAACTGCACTCACACAATGATATCCAAACCAATGACTGACACAACTGCACCTGCAAGGTGCACAACCCAGGTAATGAGGAGGAAGTAAAGGACCTGGAAGAGACAATGAAGATGGTTGTGTCCGTTGTCCAGAACTACAAAGAGAAGGCAGAGTCCTTTGCAGGAGTGGGCCAGCAAAGCATGAGGAATGAAGAGAACATGATGAAGATGAAGAATTACCAGCAGAAAGTAGCAATTCCTCTTGCTATTTTCTGCTGGCCCACTCCTGCGCGATAGACCGGTAAGGGAAGGTGGATGATCAGGAGGAGAAACAGTCTGCTGTCCAGGCGTAAAACAAGAGAAAAGTGGAGAGAGGAAAAGGCAGAAGAGAGACGCAAGAGGCAAACAAGTCAGAAAGACACAGAAGAGTTAAAAGAAAGAGGGGAAAGGGGAGAGGAAGGACAGAGCAAACCAGGAGAAAGAAGCTCCAAATATCGGCCGGCTTTCAAAGCTCAACACATGGTGGAGCAGTAGTTGCTGTAAGTGGAGCCATTCAGCAAGGACGAGGTTAGAGGTACAGAGGTAGGCTGCAATTTAACCACTGTCATGCTGTCAATATTCTGATGTGCACAAAATGCCATGTCATGTTAAAGAGGGAGCAGCTAGAAACATGGAGAGGGATAACTGAGACTGCAAGCAAGATGTAAATTAGAGAAGAATATTTATGCAACCACCAAAGTAACGGAACGACTGGATGGTGAATCAGCTTTTGCATTAACTTAACCAAACCCTGACACAAGGCTAACCTAACCTTTGCCAACCTCATGTAAAATGACCGAACTGATGCAAAACAAAATAGAGTGATATGCCTCATGAGAAAGGTTCAGGTATGGAAGGCTGATTCACCAATGACGGGTAAGATCCCCTTGAAAACTTTGGGACAACCTAAGACAGGGACAGCCACGATTACTTGATCCTGTTGACACTGTGAGCAGGTACAGTGTGCGACAAGCCTTCAACCTTAAGCTAGATGATAAAGGTTAGGAAAGAAAAAAACTAGTGAAAATCAGGGAAAGGTCTTGATAACAAACTGTTGAGATGTGACCACAATTACTGTGGGATCAAGATATGTCAAGGCATAAATGTTGGTTAAGATAAAGCAAACACGTCTGCTCCAGTGGTTTCTAAGTAAGGTGGTTGTTACATGGTGGTTATAAGGTGGTTGTTACATGGTGTTGGATGAAAGGCACTGATGACACTTTGTCTGCAGTGTTCAACAGAAAAAAGTACATTACATTACATTTAATACATTGACATTTAATTGTGCTGAAAACCAGGACAAAGTGAGGTAAATGTGGGAAACAGAAGAGATGTAGTACTTGGTATCTTAGTGATTTAGTAAGTGAAGATTTCCTCTGCCACTGCAGTCCAGCAGTAGAATCGTAATGTCCTCAGCCTCATCCAGCAACTGAATATGTTTCTACTGCACATGAAACGCGATCTGATTATTGACAGCAAGACAAAGAAAACGTACACCTGATTATGGACAGCAGCAGATAATTTATGTCCTCAGCCTCTGTCTACAGCTGAATGTCTGTGACTAATTACTGAAAAGAGCAGGAAATGTATGTCCTCAACCCCTAACCCTTCAGCACCTGAAATGTCTCCCCTGCACCTGTTAATTGACTGTAGGAGCAAATTAATGTCCTCAGCCTCTTTCGGTACCTGAAATGTCTCCCCTGCACCTGATCCTTGACAGCAGGAGCAAATTAATGTCCTCAGCCTCCTTCAGCACTTGAAATATCTTCTCTGCACCTGTTAATACAAAGCAGGAGCAAATTAATGTCCTCAGCCTCCTTCGGCATCTGAAATGTCTCCTCTGAACCTGTTAATACACAGCAGGAGCAAATTAATGTCCTCAGCCTCCTTTGGCACCTGAAATGTCTCCTCTGCACCTGATTCTTGACAGTAGGAGCAAACTAATGTCCTCAGCCTCCTTCAGCATCTGAAATGTCTCCTCTGCACCTGTTAATACACAGCAGGAGCAAACTAATGTCCTCAGCCTCCTTGGACATCTGAAATGTCTCCTCTGCACCTGATTCTTGACAGCAGGAGCAAATTAATGTCCTCAGCCTCCTTGGGCATCTGAAATGTCTCCTCTGCACCTGAAACGTGCACCTGATTCTTGACAGCAGCTGCTTAACAACAACTTGTGAATGAAGCCGATAAAAACAGATTGGATGAACCAGTCAGTGACGCAAGGATCTGTGATACGTCAGATTTCAGTCAGTGGTTACAGAGAGGTTAGCATTAGCCTTGAGCTAGGTGTTGAATGAACATATTTCAAGTCAGCTAACTGAACTAGCCTCATCCTGTTAGCACCCGGAAACTAAACTAACCTAAATTATGTAAAAGAAAATAGGCAGCACAGGGTGTGAGAGGAGATACAAATACAGAGAAACAAGTAGATATTCATTTTAAAAATTCTCAGTTACATCAAAATCTGACACGTTACTAAAGAAAAGAAATAATTAAATCCACCTGCAGTGATGCAGAAATACTGAGCAGTGATTCTGGATGTCATTTCGGGGTATCAGCCACTGGGGGTCGTCTTTGAGCTGAGTAAGGAGTTGCAGTGTAAACCTGTAGATACTGAGCTCCTTTTTCCATTGCAATAAACGTAATATGTTGTATTTTTAAAAGTCTTATATGTGGAGAGGTTGCATGTGTTGAGGATTCATTCATAACTGCTTTATCACATCAGTATTCAAGTATAAAAATAATTAAAAATAAACAAATGATCCTACTTTACAACAAGTGTGAAAATAATCCCCTTTTCCACACATTTTTTTCATTTTCCATCAATTATTTTTACTTAAAGTTGAAGTTTAAATATTAGCTGAAGACTCTTAATGACTCACATATGAACTGTGCAGTGTAAATAAATAAAACATATTCACATGGGCTGTTTTTTTTCTGTAGGAATGTGTATAAAATAAATAAACGTACTTAAAAGTAACATAGCTGTCAGCATGTCAGCAGCGAAGTGGAAGTATAAAAGAGCATAACGCAGTAAATCTTCCCACTAAGTGTCCTATCACCAGTAATTAAACTTAATCAAATCCATTTTGTTGAGATGAAACGAACACTTGAATTTATGTCTCTGTGTCGAAGCCAAGGGAAAGCTTGATAATTAAGTGAGAAAAAAAAGAAACATTCACAGCTTGTAACCACAAATCAGATCTGTTGACAAGTTGTTTTAACTTAAGATGTGACTCTTTGGATTTTAGAGGAGAGGGGATGAGCATGCAGGCCCGGTGGTGTCGGGTTTCATTTCCCGGGTGGGATCAGTTCAGGTTTGGTTCTGTACTGAAGCCCTAACGTGGCGCTGCTTGACTTCAAACTCTGAAATCTGACCAAAACAAGTCCTGCTGCTGCTGCTGCTCCTGCGGATGGATACACAAACCTTACCGTCTTCCTCTCAGCTTCTCTCAGGTGTGCAGCCTTGACAAGTATCCCCATCAACACTGTCAACATGAAGGTAAACAGGGAGGACGTCATCCTGCAGGCTCTCCTCTTGATCCACAGTAAGTAAGCTGGAGTGTTTGGTTCGTGTATCTTTGTTTAAATCTTTGTACCTCATGTGCATTTAAAAAGTAAAACTAGCCTATTAAGACGAAAATCTGCAACTCTCTCTGATTAATTCGATTAAAATATGGTTGTTTTATTCCCTGAATGTCTGTTTTTTTAAAAGTGTTTAAAGTTTAAACTGTAAAACTGATCTTATTTGCCATTTTTTGACATGTAGAGACAGAGAAATTTATCAGAAAATATATCAGATAAATACTTATCAGAATGTGTTCAGACTAATATTAAAGCCAGACTTCTGTCCACTTCATGCACACGTTCACACACAAACACATTCCTGTCAGATGAGTTTTCCTGAGTCAGTGTTAAAACAGTGAAAGTCAGCACATTGTGAATATTAGTCAGAGTGAAGAAGACTGTTGTTTTTAATCAGGTGTGTTTAGTTTTTAAGTTATTGACCCTGATTTATTTCATGAACTGAACAAACTTGTGTACAGTTGTAGTGTAACTTCACAGACCCTAACCCTTTTCAACACAACATGCAGTGGCAGTCTGACAGGGTCTGTTAAAGTGATTATCCTGTTTCTATTTCAGTCCCTGTGGTCTGCCTCTTCTCTGCAGGTATGTTTCTCTTGGTGTGTGTGTGTGTGTGTGTGTGTGTGTTGTGATTCAGATCTATGCATTTCTACTCAGTGCTGAATGTCTGAGTGTAAAACTCAACACCGTCTCTTTGTCCTTCAGTGTCCGGTCAGTCTGACAGCAGCAGCAGTGTGGTTGTGGCTGGGTATAATGTGAGCGCCCCCGCTGGGTCGAGGGTGGTGCTGCAATGTGTGAGCGGTCGCATGGTGTGGACGAGGGACAGGGTGAGGGACAGACAGAGAGTGGTCCACTGGGATATGTACCGGCCCCGTCCAGATGATACCAGGGAGAGAGTGCTGGACATGTTCTCCGCTGGGGACCAGAGGATCTACAACTCCTACAATCAGGGCAGGGTCGGCCTCAGCCCAACAGCCTTCAGGGATGGAAACTTCTCCCTGGTCATCAAAGGTCACACTCACTGTCTTGTTTGTGTTTTTTTCATAACCTTAATATTGTGCATACTTGTTAGCCGCAGTAATACATTTGGAAAGGAAGTCTGGAATCCCAGAGGAAATCCCATCCCATGATAATTTATGTCTCACAGACTCATCGCTCCACATCTTTTAGGGTGGACAGCAGCTCTTTCAAGTCCCAGTTCATAGCGAGTTCATTCCTTAGAGCTCATTAAAATGTCATTTGATTATGAGTTTACAGTATTTTCTATGAAATGGGACTGGAGTGTTTTTCTGTCAGTAAAACAAAGGCACATCACAGTTTGTCTTTATGTGTGCTCCATGTACGGATTACTGGGAACACTGAGCTTAATTAAGACTGATTTCCCTCCCAGAATATTTCAACCTAGTTAAAGTGTGTTAAGTTTGTTAAGCAGGGCTGTTTCTAGCTGTCTGGGGGCCCTATACAAGATGCTATTAGGCGGCCCCTATTTTGCCTAACCCTAACACAAAGTTCTTCACACAATAAAACCCCGACATGCCCCATCCACATCCAGTGCAATGCTTAAAAAATGTTGGAAACTACAACCTTCACATAACAACAAGTAGAAATGGTTTTGATTCTAGAGAAAATTGTGACACCTGATTGCGCCTATCAGAAGAAGCCCTCAGCTGACTTCATGTGCCACCTTATCACTCGTTCTTTGCTTTTTGTGTGTGTGTGTGTGTGTTCCTGTATGTGACAACAGATGTGACGATGAATGACAGAGGTCTGTACTCTTGTAACCTCCACCATCACTACTGCCACCTGTACGAGACAGTCAGAGTACAGCTCAACGTCACTAAATCACGTATGTTTCACGCTGTCCCCAAAATATTGGCGTCTCCTAAACACAAAGCGACTTTAAAGCACTTTGTCTCTTTTGCACTTTTATGATAAAGGCCGTAAAGAACAGCGCTTCTGGGACGGACAGAAGGCGGTGTTTGTGGTGCTGCTTGGCAGTACTGTGGTGCTGCCGTGCATCAACAGACGTAATGTGTGGACAGACTGGAGCAACGAGGAGGAGGACCAGCAGGTGTGTTCAGTGCATGAGCTTGTCTGTCTCAATCTAATGGGATTATGCTATACCGACTGAACCTTCTGCACCTTGGTGGCTTCCAGGTGGTGCATTGGGACCGTCAGTCGCCTGGCATCCGCCACGACCGAGCCGACCGTCTAGTGGATCTGTACGCCTCCGGAGAACAGCGAAGCTACGGGCCACTGTTCCTCCAGAGGAAGATGAACATCAGCAACCAAGCCTTCTCACAGGGAGACTTTTCTCTCACCATATCTGACCTGCAGGTGTGTGAAGTTAGAGGAGCAGGAATCACAACAGGAGCCTGTCAGTTTCAGTACACGTAGTAAAAATATACTGCTATGGCAAAAGATACACTTCCTTACTCTAAATGTGTGCCCCCGTGCGCTTTGGATAGTGTGTTTACATGTTTACGGTGTTTCCAGAACACATGGAAGTTTCATTAGTGATGCAGCTCTTGTCCAGTCAGAGTTTATTATTCCATTGGGGAAATGAGGTTGGCAGTAAGGCGAGCAACAACAGCAAAGCAAAACCAGATCTCTCCAAAAGGACTTCCTACCAGTCCCCTCTGTGTCATCTGTAGTAAAAGCAAGCAGGGAAACATTAACAGTCATATTTTAGGAATCTCAAGGGTCCCAGCGTTGTTTGATGGGGCTCATAAATCAGAACATTTAGGTTAAATACTGGCTCAGGAGGCCCAGGGGCTTAACGACCACGCTGTGGAACTGGGCCAGCTTTCCAGACAGCTCCAGCCAACGCTCAGCTGACGACGGTCCAATTCTGTTCTTGTTTTGTGTTTAAACGTTCAATAAGCTCTAACATAACACAAGATCTATCTTCCTGACAAGACAGCGATAGATCACTTCTCAACTCTGTCTGTTATATCAAAAGTTTAAAGCAAGACTACATGAGAGTATGCTGTGCAAAGCACATGCAAAACAAATAGGATAGTTACAGGTAATGAATACACACGAGCAGGTCCATATAGTACATTTACCGTTCACCAAACATGCTGTTTGCCAAGCTTCAAAGCTTGTTTGGCAGTCATTAATTCTTGAAAGCATTATCCACATTTACTGTAATGTAATAGTTTATTTGAATTAAGGCAGACCACCCCTGAAGGAGCTGCTGGACATTAAGGGGTTGAATTACTGATGTAAACAAATCTCAAACCGCACCAGAACGCTAATAACTTGGATTTAGCTGTGCACTAGTGTTTACATTTGGATTACAGATAATTTCATACAGTATAATGTATGTGTGTGTGTGTGTGTGTGTGTGTGTGTGTGTGTGTTTGACTGTCTGCAGATTACAGACCAGGGGATGTATTCCTGCCACCTCCACCACCATTACTGCGGTCTGCACGAGAGAAGAGAGTTTCAAGTCACAGTGGAACCACCAGTGATTCAGACCACCCTGCCAGCCAAAGCTCTGCCCAGTGAGGACAAAGGTAACACACACACACACACACACACACACACATACACAAATAGACAAGTACAGATCTCCTGCTCTAGTTATCAGTCAGTGTGAGTGCCTTAGCAGACCGGATGTTTTATGACTTAGTGGTTTTAAACTATCATGTGTACAATTAGGAGGGGAAAAAAAAACTCTGCACACACATCTGCTCTTTTCTTCACTCTGTCTCACTTTGTGTTTGGTCTGTGTCTCAGACTCTCCAAAGAGCAAAGTAACGGCAGAGGATGAAGAGATGAGAGGAGCGGGTGGGAAAGAAAAAGAAAAAAGAACCCTTCTTATTTCTGAAGTTTCTTTTTGTTTCGTGAGAGTTTTTCTTGCACCGTCAGCTTGTCTGACGCCAGACCCCTTAAAAACACTCCACTCCCACTCAACCTCCCACACACATCACACTTATCACATCACACGACTTCACCTTCTTCTCAACCCAGTATTTCATCATTACAGCGCTGATTACAACACTTTTTGGTGTGTTTACAGTTGTATGTGGGCTTTCGGGGTGGTGTGTTTAGTGCATCATCTACTTTCTCTTCTGTTTTTTTTTCTCAAGAGCTTGATTTCCATTTCTCGGCGCTCTGGCCCTGCCTTAAAAATCCTTTTCTCTGTCTGCACATTAGAAAGAGGAAAGAAAAAAAAAAGAAAATGAAGAAGAGAGGACTGGCATGTTGGCATGCCAGATGCCTACCTCAAATTCTTGAAGAATGAGAGAGTTTCTGGTGCATACGTGTCTGTGTTTCCAGTAGGTAACTGAAGCAAAGCCGATAATGGCAGATGTATCAATGTGGGAAAATCATTGAGAGAGGTTTAGAAATGAGAAATGCCTGTGGTCGAGTTCATCCGTGTGTGTGTGTGTGTGTATGAAAAGAGCGTGGCAAGTCCGATCTCATTTCAATGGAATCTCTCGGATACAGTCTTTGGACTGAAGTCCAGCTCTGCCCACACGATTAATCCTTCACTCCCGGAGCTGTAATAATACAGTAGGACTGCATCATGGGAATTTAACTGCTTAGAAACAAGATGCATAACTGATTTTACACAGTTTCTTCCCCTGTGCTCTCCAAGTCAGGGAAGTTATTTAGCCTTCTTATCTGCTCCTGTTTTGCCCTCTCAGACTGTCTGCTTGCCTGTTGACTTTGGCCCTCCTCTGACATTCTTCACCCCACTTTCATCCCTTCTTTCTGTTTCTTGCCTCCTTTGAGGACCCCACATGCTCGAGTTTGTTTATTTTCCTCACGTTCCTTTTCGCTCGCTCTTTTCCATCAATTCTCACACTTTCTTTTTGCCTTTCCTTTTAAAGAAAGAGAGACTCTTTTTTGGTACAGCTTATAGATAAGGACAGGAAGTTTGCTTCATCTGCGCTGCAGCTGGCAACACGGATGGAAAGACAGACTGATAAAGAGGTTAATGAGCCAGAAGGAGATACGCAAAGAGAGAAGAAAGGGTCGAGGAGTATGTCGATAAAAACAGGAGAGAAGAGATGTAGGTCAAACCTCCTCCCCTCCCATCAGAGTTATTTCTCAGTGCAGTTTTGGAGGGAGAGGACGGGGCAGCCAGTCTAAACACAAACACATATGTTCCCAGCTGGGCACGAGTCAGAAGAAAATGGCCTGAAACTAAACAAAAGGATCAGAGAGTTATAACGTAAATGAACATGTTGTTTTCATGTACGCCTCAGCTGTGTATGTATTGGAAGCTAGTATTTGGGATCGCCGGGCGAGGTCTTTTCTAACTTAATTTTGCCTCTGGAGAAACATCTCAATGTCCCTTCCTCTCCCTTGGCTGTCCTCCTCTGTTCCACCCCGCTCTGTCCTTCCTTCATTCCTCTTCCTCTCCTCACTTTTCTGTGTTTTACTGCCAGGAAAAGTAAATCACAGCATGACTTTTTGTCTGGATCTCATTTTGGCTCAAATATGTTGAGTCTGAGGTCCACAGCTGCTTCTTGCCTTGCACTTTTTTAATGAAGCAAAATGAAACCAGGCGTGTCCCGCCCCCCCTCCTCTCTTCTCAGCTTCTCAACACTCTTCAGAACTGCACATGTCACCTAATGCTGAACGGATAATTATTTCTCACTGCACTGGAAATGTGTTTAGCACCTTTTTTACAGCCAGGAAATGTCACTGCATGTAAAAAATAAATAAATAAATGTAAGGTGTTAGAGCTCACGTGGCACACATGGTAACACGGTACACATGCATATGCGCCCACAAGGCTGAAAATGATTTTCGTTGGGGTTGGAGAGAAATCTCTGCCAGTGAGCTCATGTGTTTGTCTGCTAGCATTAAGGTGTAGTCTGAATGCCCCGGGAACAAAGACAAGCTTCATTCCTGCTAAAATGAAGTTAAAAAAAAAAGTTGAAAAGTCCACGTCTGTGTGTTCAGTGTCCAAAACAAAAAACACAAATCAGGAAATGAAAGACACAAAATGACAGCGGGCTTGATTACAAAATAGATTGTTGTTATTTAGTCTCTTACTCTTGCATTGAACTAGAGAATATTTTCTTATTTACTGAAGAAATAATCATTAATAACTGTATCGCAGAAGCATAGAACATATTTGCATCTACACTAGCTTCTCAGCTTCACAGGCTCATAATGAATAATGATGTGCCGTGCCTATGTTTAGAAGGTGTTTTTTGCACTGTCAGCTCAGGGTTAGCATTTGCTAATTAAATACAAAATTCAGCTGAGTGAGATGAATGTGGTCAGGTTTTTACAGATATTTGGTCATTAAATACTTGACAAAATAAACATTTTGTTTGATGATGGGACTGGAAGAAACATTAAGGGATCGGTACAATTAGTTTTAATTAAAACATTTAATATAACAAATAAATAAATATAATATGACGTTATAATATACAAAATATTGTGTTTGTGGTTCACTTTGTGTTTACAGACTCTATCCCAATTTGTATGATGATATATTCATGGTGCCCAGAGGATGTATCCTCTAATTTCCAAGGCAATCCATCCTATACTTTAACATAAACTTTTACAAGAGTCCATCAAATATATGTCCAGACATTTCACTCAAACCTACAAATGTCAACCTCATGTTTGTGCTAGAAGAAAAGTCAGGCGGTAATAATTATTACAAATTATCATCAGGGAACCATGAATGTCCAAATTTTGTGTCCAATCCACAGCAGTGATAATTTCGATATTTGACACAATAGTTGAAACAATTGGCCTGCTGGTGGCACTAGAGGATAAAATTCACCAAAGCATGTCACCATAGTCAGTAGGGTTCATCATCTGGGTACCACGAATATCTGCACTAAACATCTGTATATGTATAGATGAAAAATGGACAAATGCAGCACTATACTAAGGCTTTGGTTTGATGTTGTTTCACGTTATAAAGTTAAAGTATTGAAAAAAATAATAAGAAAGGTCTTTTATTGGACTAAATAGGTCGTTCTGGTGTTACTCATGTCTGTTTAATATAAGGCCTGGTCTTGTTTATAACATTTATAAACCTCAAGATGACGGATTGCTCTGTTTGTGGAAGAAAAGATGAAGAACAGAGGAGCACTAAACGCTGACTGTTGTGCTCTCTGTACTACTCAGACACCACTAAGCCTGAATCACCGCGAGTCATCAATGTTATCCTGCCAGACCAGAGACATCACTTTCTCCTGCCACTGGGCTACGTCCTCACTTCCTTCCTGCTCTTGGCCTTCGTTATCCTCATCATCATCCTCGTCACGTGCAGACGTAGGACCAAAGGTTAGACCTGAAATATTATCAGTCTGACTCGATACGATCTGTACTGGCGCTGACATTTCTGAATCTAACCTTACTTCCTTGTGTTTTCAGAGTATTATCCACAAGCATCCATGAGGTGAGTGTGAACAGACAAACACACACACACAATCACTGACTTTCCCTTAAGCACACACCCAGACATCTTGATTTACTGTGATAGGTACAGCAGAAGTGAGAGCAGCTCAGAAGAATTTGAGATGGACGTCGCTGAAGTGAGTGCATGCAGCCGAGAGGAGAGAAGATTTGGTAAGTTAGAAAGCAAGAGTGAAGTTTAAATAGAAAGTCTGGACCGTGTGGGTGTATTCTGACTTTCTCCCGTGTGGTTTTAGACTACAAGAACAACCTGCTGAAAGAGAAGGTCCACGTGAACACTCAGCCCAAAGTCATTGATCTCGACAAAGGTAACACGACACATGCAGAATTCCCCTAATGTGAATTTTCTCACTTTCACCCTCCCTGACCTCAGTGTGTTCTCTTTGCAGAGATGCAGAAGTTTTGTAAGTGAGGAAATGACAAAAGACAAATAAAAAAAAGTGAAATTGGAGTCACTGGCTGGTCCAGAGGCTGCGCTCCAAACTAAACGCTGACTTCTGTCCTGGCAGGAGAGACAGAAAGAGACAAAATGTTGTGAAATGCAGAAAAACAGTTAAAAAAAACAAAAAAAGAACAGCTCACTCTGAGGCCTTGTGTTTTCAAATTGTCAGTATTGGAGGCAAAACAGATTTTCTCATTCTACTTGATCAAACAAATAAAAAATAAAAAAAAAGACTGGACTTGGACCACTGTTCATGGCACAATAGCGCCACCCAGAGGGGGAGTCTTAACCTCAGACTGTTAAACGAAGGAGCAACGTGGGGTGAATGAAGTTGACTCAGTTGTGATTGAGTGAATTTTGAATTATCAGTTATTACAGCTTTGATCGTTATTCCTCACATTGATGTTGTTTTTTTTTTAATTTTCACTTCTTTGTTTTACTCTCATATCCATCTTGGCTTAACTGACCGGACTAAAGCACCACTGAAGCGCTATTATCAGTGTCAAGTGCTTCCTTGTAGGCTATGATTAACTGTATGCTAACTGACCAATGATGCTGCGTATGTAAAAAATGTTTTTGATGCTCAGAATGTATTTTTTTGTGGAATGTTCCTTTTTTTTATTTACATGTATTAAAGTTTGATACTGATGTTGAACTGAAATTGTTTATTCCACTTTATTGGTTCGAGGAGAATACTGTTTTATTCATTTGACCCGGAAAAGCACAGGTGTTACTGGTTCTGTTCCATTTTTGTGCAGCAGAGACTTTCCAGTGAACCGCAGCAGCACCCTGACCCTGTTTGACCTGAATGGAACTATTAAACCTTACTGACCCTACTCATGTCAAAAAGTCTGTATATCAGGACCCCAACTAAATGGAATGGAAGTTTTCCATGTGTTTTTAGTGACATTAAATGAAAGCCCATGTTAACTTCAATATTATTTTCAATATGCTTGATATAGACTGTGATAAAATGTTCAAATTCAAAGTTCATTCAGGGGATGTTAAAACATTTTTTCTGCTTGCATGACTACTCACGTGTTGCGACTTCTACTTATTTCAGCTACCAATCATTTGGCATGCTCGTTCATGCTTCGGGATGGAGCTATGTACCGTAGTACTGCACTGTACTGCTATATTAATAAAAAAGTATGAGGGTTTGTTATCAATAATGCTAACGCAACAACATTGTAGCAGTGAAGAAAAAAGTGTTTATATGTATCTGAGCGTGCCAGGAGTAGCCAGGAATTTAGAAAAGCTGAGGTCATGAGTCGACCCCACCCGACATTTACGACTATCCCAGAAAAATGCAACCGAAAACAAAATTCACTTTTATCTAATTTAGTCTAGAAGCTGTGCAACTTTTCCACGATATCAGGTATCAACATAGATATTACTTATTTTTTGTGTATTGTGCTTAACAGACAATTACGCCAAAGATCACGTTAGGACATGGTTTATTTATTCATTCCTTTGTGCCACAAACAAACAGTCCCTGAATTCAAGACAAATGGCTTTTTATACACTTTGTGAAGTTTGTTTTGTGACTTTTTTTTTCTATAAAATACATGGTACTTTAATATACTTTGAATCTAAAAACCGTAGAAAACCCTGGTCTTTCTTGCACTGTTGGACAACTGTATCGAAGGAAGCAGCTCTCAGTCGGTCAGCACGGACTCATATACACACGCGCACACACACACGTTCACCTGTAATCCGAACCCAGAGAAAAAGTTTGACAACATTCACAGAAGTACAATTAGTCAATTCTTCTCTTGTCTCTCTTTCACACACACACACACACACACACACACACACTCAAACAGCTACACAGAGTTTAAGAAGAAATTCATTCAGTAGGTAAACTCGGGGAACAAAATGAAATTTGGGGCCACGCTGTGTCTGTTTACAGTTGGAGGTAAGCTACAGGTAATTTAGGGTGATGATCACGCAGGATACCGGGTGGCGCTACAGGACGTTCAGATGGACATCAGAGCGGACTTGTGTCGCAGCACTGTGACCAAAATGTTTGCCGCTGTTCGTGAAAACTCATCTTCTGGTCCAGAGGAAACCAACCTGTGGAATACGAGAAAACACTCCCACAACAATTAACTTACAAGGTTAGAAGCTGAAAATCATAAACCAGCAAATGTGCCTTTGTCTCGGAGTCCATCAGAACATCTACCATGTGTCAACCATGGTGCGCTGAAGAAGCTGATGCGGTACACAGACTGTACAACCTGCACTCCACGTCTCTGGAGAAGAGTCTGTTGCGTGTTCTGATACTGAAACTGGGACAGCACCGTCATTGTCTTGTCGCAGTCACACACGGAGTGTGTACACAGTGCTCATGTTTAGGGGCAGCAACCATGGGACCCTCTGACAACACTCTGAGTGTCAAGCCAAAGAATCTGGCCAGTCTTAAATACAAACTTGACCCCTATGTGGGTCTAAAAACACAAAAATTAGAGAGGTATAATATTTATGGTCTGATAAAGGCAGTCACATTAGGCCGACAAAGAGAAAATGACATAAATATGCCCGTCGCTCTTGCTTCCTCTGTTCCTCAGGGCCTGATTTAGCCACTGATACCTTCACAAAACATGTTAAACTTCAAACTAATGCACAAGGACCCACTCCTCCAAATTGGTCAGAAGAAATGCATGGTGGAAGTCGTCTGGGTTTCTGGCAGGGCTGGTTTACAGCTGTAAGCTGCGTGGTGAGGTTGTTTCAGCTTCCAGGTCTCTCAGGTGTCCACCACTGGTCCAATGGAGTCCTGCAGAGGGCTCTCCAGAGGGGACGAGCTGTCTGGGACAGGAGGGTGAGGGGAGCAGGAGACCCCTGCGGCTGTGTTGCAGCTCACACAACCCTGTGAGACACAAAGACACATTGAACCACCTGTACTCAGGTGATGAATGTTTGTGGTCAGTGTGTGTGTTTGTGTGACTGGAGATCGCCACCTGTGTGTCAATTTCCTGCGGGATGGTGTGCTGTTGGATCCAGGGATGAACCTCAGCGAGCTCCTCTCTCTGTTCCTGGCTGAACCAGGGCTGGAGGGGCTGAAGCACCCGAAGCTTCTCCCTGTCTTCAGCCAGCACCTCGTTCTGGTCCCTGGAGGAGGGGAAAGACAAGAAAAAGGGCAAAGACGAAGGGTTAAATGACATGAGCATGGTGTGGTGAAAAAAAAACATCTTACATATATAGGATGATGTATTTTTCTAGAATTTATATATAAAAAGCTGGGATTATCTTACAATGAAGGATTAGACAACACAATCAAATCAGCAGAGGGCACCTGTAAAAGGTGCAACCCCGGTATGAAGGCACAGTTTACCAGGTTAAAATCATGTTTGAGACGTAGGATACCAATATTATGATCAAAGGAATCCAAAAGTCATCAAACAACTGTCAGGTGGTCATGCAGGGTCACATGAACTCGACAGGAATGTCACAGAAATCATGGCAGGCCAAACAAAAACACTTAAAAGTCTTAAAAACAGATTTATGAGCTTCAAACAGGAGACTGAAAAACACAATAAACATAAATATATTTTACAAGACGCCACCCAAACAGTTGCAGGTGTTTGGTTCAAAGTTTTCTCTACCTTCAAAAAGTATATTTACTCGTTTCTAAGACAAGTCACTGTGAGGCTGAAGGAACACTGAACTGAACCACACAGGAAAATAAAAGGAAAATGTTGACGCTCTGCTCTGTGTGGGTTGAACTTTCACGATGTCAAAGCAAAAGGGATTCGACAGCGCTGACATTTTATTTATCTCCTCGTCGGCAGTAAAGAGCGGTGCTGAGCGTGTACCTGGTGTGGATCTGGTACGTCATCATGACGTGCTCCGGTGTGTGCTGGATCATGCTCCACAGTGTGTTCTCCACCCGAGTGTCGAAGCTGTGCTGGTGCTCCGCCGGTGCTTCCTGGCTCTTACGGGCTTTCCGTGATGTGTCTGATGAATCATTGCTGGCAAAGTATTTGCTGCTGTTGCTGCTGCCTGTGATCAGGGAAAGCTCTACATCAGACAGTTCAGCCCGCCGTCTCATTTTCAACGTTTCCTAAAATGTCTGGGACACTGATTAATTATGTGTGTATCGTATGCATGTGTGTTTTCCCTCTTACCAGTGTGTGAGGTGGAGGTTCCATTGGAGCCGGATCCAGATCCAGATCCCAAGGAGCCTCCAGACTCCCCTGACCCAGACCCTGAGACGTTGGAGCCGGTGCCTGACCTGGCATCCTCCTGTAGCAGCAGGTCAAGCAGCTCACTGGATGTAGACTGGGTGTCATGGTTCCCAGAATCACTGGGGTTATCACCCTGATCGAAGCAAAGGTTCAACAGTCAGTGAACGCAACAGGAAAGCTACTTACTGTCTATATGTCAACATATACCAGAAGAGAATGATTAGACGTGACAGGAAACAGCAGACTCACTTCATTGGCATGTTGTTCGTGGAGGCTCTCGGCGTGGTTGAGCCCGGTGCTGCTCTGCCCTTCGCTCGGCTTCGGCAGCTCCTCCTGCAGTAAGTTCAGCTGAAGTGGTGAACTCGAGCGAGAGCTAGAAAATAAAGCCCGAGGCCCGGCTTCCTCCTCCTCGTCCCCGACAGAGGAGCTGGCTCTGGGCGAGCAAAGCAGATGGCCCAGGGGGGTCTGAGTGTTGAGTGGGCTAGTCTGGGCTTGGAACATGGGCTGAGGTACAGGGGCCATGCCAGGGGCAAAGCCCGTCATGGAGATGGGTGCCTGGGGCAGCATCGAAAGAGTGGACGGTGGGTACATGGACGTGTAACCTGTAGTAAAAGTTGGGTAGTTGGGCAGAATGATAGCCATGACTGGAGTCGGGTATGGGTTGATGCCCTGGGCTGGAGGCATGGCCTGCAGGTTGTGAAAGTTCTGTGTATGCTGCAGATTCTGACCGGGCTCCATCTGGATTGGTTGCATGCCTGGCAGGCTCTGAGCGGACTGCATAATGTTGAAGTTGTAGCTGAACTGGGTTTGGTCATGAGGCTGTAGCACCATGGGTGTCGTTCCAGGCAGCTGTTGCGGTCCGGGTGGTTCCACCGGGCCAGGCTGGGTTGCCATCATGGGGAAGAATGGTGCCTGGAGTGAAGATGCTTGGCTGTAGGGAGCCCCCATCTGCGGCTGCGAGGACTCTGAGGAGGGCCAGGATGAGTTGGGGACTCGGCGAGAAGGGCCAGGTGGGGAAGCGTAGCTGTCTGAGGAACCCTGGGGCTTGGGGCGCTTGTGTCTGGGCTTTCCTCTACGAGAGCGGTTCCACCCACCGGCGCTCAATGGACGCAGGTAGTCTCCTGTGGTGAGATGGACACAGAGTAGTTTTACGGGAGTGTCCTAACTTATTTTCACCAAACGCACACATTTCTATAAGTTAATACATACCTGGATGGTGCGAGTGAGCCATAGAGCTGTTGTCCAGCTGCAGGTAGGAGCTGTAGGGGCTCTGGAGGATGCGATTGCGAAATCGATCCACGTACTCTTGCTCCTCCTTCTGGGTGTGAGCTGACAGCACCTCCTTGGTGAGACCTATAAACCTCCGTTCCTCTGCAGCGGGACTCGGTGCAGGACGGACGGGAGTCGGAGCAGCATCAGCGGGCTCACTACCCATCGGGGCATCCTCCAGTGCCGTAGCCTCTGTGGGAGAATATTGAGGAGAAAAACGTGTTCAATACACAGTTTTACAAAGTGACAGTTAACTCCTATATGCAGTTTATTAAAACGTAATATCAACAACCGCAGCCTCTGAGTGACTCCCATGATTTGACACATGGACGTAACGTTTGTGTACCTGATTCAGGCTGTGGCACATGGACAATGGTGCTGCTGTATGAACACTGGCTGGTGACAGAGACTACACTCATGGCTTTAGTGGACATTGTGATGTCTGTCAAAGGAGCTCCAACAACAGCTGCTGCCGTCGGGGCCACTGACACCCCGCTGTCCAACACCACTGGAAAACGAGGAGAAACAAAATGAACGAACAGCCCAAGTTGCGAGGAATATTTCAAAAATAAATTGCGTGTAGTGTGCGTACCATCTGAGCTGGCCTGAGCTGTGTCAGTGGCTCCAGCGGGCTTGTCGTCTTCTGAGGTAGAGGATGAAGAAGAAGAGGTTGCCAGGGAACGGGAGTCGCTCTTCCTCTTGAGGGCTGGACCTGTACAGCTCTCCAAATATCTGGAACACACACACACACACGATTAACTTGTGACGGTAATTAGGTGATTAGACTGAAGAGTGGCGTGATGATGATGCTGCCACCACACACCTGATGATGTTGTCCACACAGTTGATCTGCTGATAGGAGGGAATGTGTCTCTGCTTCCTGCTTTCTTCATGATCTCTGACTTCAGGGTTGGAGGCTGCGGGGGGCAGACGTGCTGGAGGAACGAAGAGTCATTTTAGCAGATCTTAAAATATTTGGACATCTTAACACAGCGCGTTGTTTAAGTTTTGTACTTTATATTTGTCGAGTTGCGTTACCTGTTGCGGGCTTGCGAAGAGCAGCAATTTTGTGGCTGGAGCCCAGATAAGCCTGCTGGCCCCAACTCTTAACTCTGTTCACATCAGCACAGATCTGCTGCAGAGTCATCTGCAATAACAAACACATACGATGCATCAGCATGATTAACCATTGCAAATGCAGTGTTACCACTGGCTTCCTGACACGTGACGTCGCTATGATGTCTCACCGGTTCCCGGTGCGAGTCCTCCCACAGGTTACCATTGCTGTCACTCGAAGAAGCTACGCTGATGTAGTGCTCATGTGAGCCGTTACTTCCCAAACTGCCGTATCCACTGGACCCGTTGTTATGGACCGGCTGGAGAAAAGAGACACAAGGGAGTGAAGGCACTGGAGAAAGATGTGTGTCTGACCTTGATGATTAGTAGTACTTAGTATTTAGTATTTAGCAGTATGATCACCTGAAGGAAAAGCTTGTAGATCTTTGCTTGCAGATCTTTTATTTCCTCGTGGGTGACTGGGATATCGTCCTGAGGCCGAGCAGCAAACACATCCTCGTTCAGAGGACTCCTGATGGCAAAGGATGACAGCACAGTGATGTCATCTTCGTGTCTTAGCAACAACAGGAACTGTAGCGCGGCAATTAAGTGAATTACAGGACAGACCACATATATCGAATATAGAACCCTGCACCTGAGCACACAGACGGCACCGAGACGGTCTTTGTGTGGTTTGCGCTGTTGCTACTTACGTCCTGACTTTATGCCGTCCGATGATGAAGGCCACCTTGCGGCTCCAAGGGTTGATGAAGCTGGACCAGCTGGTGTCTAAGGTGATGTGGTCTCCATTCTGACATCGCAGACGCACCGGAGAGTGCTCGAACGGAGACTGGCCTGCATACTTCAACACTACACGACACGAAGAAAAGAAGGATCATTAGAGGCGTGAAGATGTAGTCGACTGTTCACATGATGGGTCACTATAAACAGGATGGATGAATCCTTGTGTGGTGCAACAAATTATTTCTGTTATTAGTTAACTTACTACTAATTTTCCCACAATTCAGTTCAGTTTAGTATGCTCAAGGACCAATTATCATCTCATTTCACAAATAAGATCTATTTTAACTATGTAAACAGTGTTTACACTCCTCCTACACTTACCTTTACGGTGCATAGACAGCATGAGTGGGAGGTCGTCTGGGTGAATGCAAGTCAGCAATGACGTGCCAATCAAATCCTGAGGAAGGTATCCTAGCAACGGCACAGCCCTGGGGACAGCAATCACTAAATGAGCTTCATCGGTACACCATGCTATTTAAAAAGCTCAGTTTCGTGTGTGTGTGTGTGTGTGTACCGACCTGTCATCCACTTCCAGGAACACACAGCCAGGGGAGTGTGTGGTGGTGAAGATGCGCTTGTCCAAGGGGATCCGAGGAGCTGCACAAGCGAATAATCAGTGTTAGGGGACTTTCTTATATGTTCAAGCATGAATGCGTCTGCCTGCTGATGACTGAGAGGGACTTTAGAAATGAGCAAAAGTTGTGTTTCAGCTACTATTCATTTGGCGAGGCTGTTTGAGTTGTGCACCGTTGGTGGTGCTAATAATTGTACCCTCATATCCAGAGATGATGCGTTCAGCCAATGCCAAGCAGCACGGCTCCTCCTCGTCCCCACTGCTTCCTCTTCCCTGCACCTTCAGCAGGTACGGTGTTATCCGAAACGGGTTGTAACGCATCTCACCCTCGCGGTCCTTCCCACCCCTGGAACATAAAACGAAAGTTTTAATGAAACAAATGCAGACAACGGCCGTATCTACATGTAAGTACTCTGTAACAGCATTGTAAGCCAAGTTGTTCTATCTTTAGCTGTATGAGTCATAAAGTCCCATGGGATCAACAACATTTTTGAGCGTGGGTCATTTTAGATAATGCTCTTCAAATATCTGTGGAATTCATATTCTTTTCTGAACACATCTGATTTTCCCAGAAAGAAAATACTGACCTGATTCTGCAGAAGAAAGACTTCACCTGGGCGCAGTCGAACAGAACGCCCGCTGCAGAAACAAAGAACAGATAAAAGTTAGTTAACAGTCAGTTCTTTTAATCTTGCAACACATTAACGCTGCTGCAAACACACCTGTGTGCGAGTTGCTCCAGGGCGGCAGATGCGGCTGAGCCGTGTGCGAGTAGAAGACGTTGACGTCTTGGTGAAAGAGAAGCTCCACGAACTTGGCCGACTCCAGGAACTTCCTCTTGCAGCACAGGATGCTGGGAGCCTGCTCGGACGCGTACAGCACTCTGCCGCTCAAGAGCGAGAAAACCACCACGAAGGAGTCCTACACGCAGACACGGAGAGACGTACGCACGCACATGTAGGAAGACACAAGCACACAGGCGAGCCAAGTCACAGACACACACAAAAGCAGTAAACACACATACACTCACACACACGCCCAGGTGTGAGGCAAAAATAAACGTACTTGTGCATGAGTGTATTTAAAAGCTGTGACGGAGCCTTGAATCAGCATCAAAATATAACAACAAACTGTAGAGTGTGTGTTCTCTGTGATAAAGGTAGAAAGTGGCTATATCGTCAGTTCCTGTGACGTGTGTGTGTGTAAGTGAGTGCGAGTGGATGTATACCGTATTTTTAAGGGTGTGTTCGGAGGTGACTCTGTCCAGCTCTTCCAGGGTGCAAACACAAGCGTCTCTCCTCTCATCCTGCCCATTCCGCATCAGCAGTTTGTAGTATTCGCTATTGGCTGCAGAGGAACACACAAGCGCACGTGAAAACAAGATAGTGTCAGGAAAAGTGCTCACCCTAATCTGATTTCAAAGAAAACACAACCGAGTTTCCAGTTGTCAGGTTACCTTGTACTTGTTTGACACAGTTGAGAGCGTAATGTAAGGCCTCCACAGTGCTGGCTTTGCTGCGGCTGCGTTTGTCCGACGGAAGCCTCTTCTTCATCTCAGCCACTGTGGTGATTAACTCTCTGTGGGCCTGCCCTTTGCTGCCATCTGTGTTCTCGCTGCTGCACACAGAGTCAGAGACTTTAACTTAACACAATGTAGTGGCAAACAGGAAAAAAGAGAGAGAGAGAGAGAGAGAGAGAGAGTTGGAGCAGGTGCCTAAAAACTGAAATGCTTCTCTGCCAGCAGATCTGAGAGGTCAGGAAAGTTCATCACAGAGCAGCAGGTCAGAAATGTATTTGGCCCTGGAGCTCTTTCTTCCTTCTGGTTTGTCTGTAAACTGTGGTTTGTCCTGGAATCTGCAGTAATCTGGCTAAACGGTCGACTTGTTTATAAGCTGTATGATCATCTGACTGCTCGTGTGTCATCCTTCATCGGACCTACTTTTCGGTGGCGAGGTTGCCCTCAGCTATTACTTTCAGGGATAATCAGGGTTATTTATTCCACAATAACGACCGGCCTGCTGTACATTATCCCATTTATTACACATATACTTACTAAAAAGAGAGAGAATTGATTATAGACTAAAATCTATGATCAGAATTGCTTCCATAGCAAGAAAGTACAACATAATAAATGTAACTGACTGTTCAGAATCAACTTAAGATGTTTAATAAAATGTCAGAATGGATCAAACCAAAGGGCAGAGGTGAAAACATAAAATCCAAGTTGTAGTAAACTGTTGGCAAACGGTGTCAAACCTTTCACAGGGATGAATTACGTTAGTCAGTCGACATCTACAGATACAAAGCCACTCCTATTGTATGCTCTGGTGCACTTGAATGAAGAGACGTGCCAGCAACTTGGCTCCCCGTGGTGTGACGTGAATATACATGAAGAAGTCATGGGCACACCCAATCACCTTTTAGTTGAAGCCGAAGTGGATCCTATGGCACTGCCGGGGCTATGATTAGCCGAAGAAGAGAGGTCATGTGATCCGCTTGTCATCTCCTCATCTTCCTGCCCCACGTCCCCACCTGAAGCTCCACACTCCTCCCCCGTGAGGCGCTCTGACTGCACCCCTCCCCCGTCCTGCCGCCCCGACGACACCCTCTCCTCCTCTCCATCTTCTCCTGTGGCTGACGGTAACGCAGGCTCCTCCCCATCACCTCCAGGCATCGCCGATCTTTGGTCACACATCAATAGTTATTCGTCCAGTTGCAGTGGCCAGTCGGGGTCTTCATACGTTCAGCAGAGGGAACTGGTTCCATGTGGTGACGATAAATTGGTGCTCATTCGATCGGTGCTGGGTGGAAGGCTCTGCCTTGAACACTGTAAGATGAAGGACATGAAAAACAGCATCAGAACAAAGTCTGTGTTTGATTCATTCAACGTGAAAGAGCTGCTGCTGCTAACCAACCAGCTAACTTTGTCACTAATGTTGTTTAAAAATGAAGGAGTTAAAAATTAAGTTAGGAGTGAGCCATCTCGCTTCTTCTTTATCATCTCTGTTGAGTTCACGAGCTGAAGCACAAGGCAGCGTCTCAATTATCAATTACATAACGAGACTTTAGTTAGATGGTGTAAGAGGGTGTGGACGAGCCTCCAACCAACAAGGCTCAGCAAGGTACAACAAGACACGTCAAGTTTCAGCAAAATGTTGCCGGCGCGCCGTAAAAAAAAAGAGCTGACGGCATCTTGCTTGCATGACAACTAAGAGTCTTTGTTGTTATCTTATAACTGCTAATAAATAAAACAATTTGTACAGGGCCAAGTAAAAATTGACTTTGGATCAGTAGATCTCTGACCCAGTTGCCCAATCCGGGCAAAAAACATCCCTGATTGTGGGCCAGTAGTGTTCATCAACAGCAGACTCAACACACCAAATAATCCTGCTCACAGTCAGCATGTAGACGGAAACACAGTGACGAAGCAGAAGTATCACTTCACGGCAGGGAAACCACAGGTGTAATTAATGATAATTATAATAATGACTATAATAACTCGGTTACACCTGTGCTTTGATAAGCAGACTGCATGTCTGATGTGGAAAAATCTCCACGTCTAAAAGTAAAAGAACAAAACACATCATCACAAACAAGCGACACCTGTGTGCATTATTATCCAATAACGTCAAACATAAACAAATGAAGTGATCTGAGCAGCAGCACGTTTTTCATGTGAACAACACAATCTGCCTTGTTATCTAATACTATGGCCCTGTCTGACCATCAAACTGACTCACTGCTTTCTGACTCATTCCCGTCATCTACGATTTACACATGAGCACATTTCACCAATCAATGCTGCCAACGCTGGCACATCTCTGCCAAATCGCAGCCTTTACGCAACACCAACGCCAATAAAACGATAACAATGTGATAGGTTAATAACAGAGAATGCAGCTCAACGTGACAAACCTTATTTAATTACAGAGAGAATGAAAGATCCCAAATGATTTTAAATTCACAGAAAGTATTTACATTTCAAAGTGCTCTTTTTTATATATAGAATCAAACACACACTTGCAAACTGCAGCTACAGCCACATGCAAACAGCAGTGAGACAAGATGAGTGAGACACAGCGAAAAGAGGAAGACGCACGGCGAAGGCACAAACAGGAGCCAGTGAAAATATCCTGCATCGTTCAACAGGTTGTCACTGCAGGATTACATAACCAGCTTGCTCAATTCAGAGCGTATTAACCATGCTCCTATTATACGTGTACTCTGTGTGTGTGTGTGTGTGTGAGGCACAGTTGCAAAAGCCGCACTCTGCGCTGAGGTGTGGTGGGTATGATGCCCTGGCCTGGCTTTATTACAGCACACAAACACACCTGATGAGACCACCTGAGGTCAAGGTGCAGAGCCCAGTTAACTTAAGGTTGACCTAACCGACTTCTAAGAGGGGAAACGTGTTCCAGCTCTTGTTCAAATGAGTGTGAACCAAAGATTAGCTGCATAATTCAAACTGGACTGACTTGATTGTAACACAGTATCACTTCATTTAATACAGGCTGTTATCACAGGAAAATCAACTGACGCTGTTCCTGTTTTTGACACTGTTAATGGTCTGTATATGTCAGTAATCAGGGATGCACAATGTTGATGCTTTTTAGCCGACACCGATGAGAGATAGTCACTCTAGCTCATGCCTTTTGTACATATATCGTGTGGCTGTTTTTGTGTTACATTGTAATACTTGTACTAACTACTGCTGCAACACAATTATGATAAATAAAGGACATCTATTTATCTGTCTGTCTGTCTGTCTGTCTGTCTGTCTAACACGTTGTGAGCAAAGATGGATGATTTAACGTTCCACAGCTCCGACGCCACCAAACCAAACAAAGAAACAGTTCTGACTTCACAAACAAACTTTGGCTTTCATTGCACAGCCAAACATTTTGCAGAAGAAATAAAAATACATTTCATTATTGTTATTAATTATATGAATAAATAAACACATTTTTCATCCCTGACTGAGTATTTATCAGCCCTGATGTACCGCGCATCCCTATCAGTATTGTTTAAAACTGTCCCATATTTATAATTATGGGACAACATGAACGTTGATGTATAGACCGATGGCATTCATGTAATAAAAACAAAAATAAAGTCGCTGAAAGAGGCTTCAACCAAAAAATATGGATGTAAACAATTAACATTAATATTTTCCCAGTGTTGCGCCTGCTTGTCTTGTCAAGACTGAGCCCAACACTATAATCAACACCACGCAAATGCCATGACAACATTTCTTATTGTGAGCAGAACCTCCTGAGGCCTCTGAGAGAAGAGATAACTTTTTTTTAAAAAAAAGTTGTTTTTCACGCAATATATCATATATGTCAGACAGGAAAGATTTGAGAGGGGCCACTGTGAAAGGAGTCAACAGCCATGAGCGATGCAACGTCTGTACTCAAGCTCAAGCTCAACTGAGTTGTGTTTCCCAAATGAGCCCTTTGTTTGTGTAGATGGATACAACAACCAACCTAAATGAAAATCAATTCAGGAGCTAACTTTGTTATCTTCTCAGACACACTCAAATCTCAGTACCAATATGCACCACATTCCTGTGAATAAGGAAGTAAAAGGCTGTCGGGATATATGCATTCCTAAGCACACAACAATTAGAGTATTAAATAATAACATTGTTTATGTTTATCTGCACTTTGAGATTAACAATCTTTTGACTTTGACATGACTTTGAGGTACATAATGCAGAAATAGTAAAGCAAGCTATATATATATATATAGGTCAACTCAGAGCATGATTATCACTGCAACTAAATAAAGAAATACAACTATTAGGAAAGACGAGGCAGTCTACAAGTGATACCTGTTTTTTTTCTCTCTTCTGTCTTCATGTCCTGGAAAATGAACAGCCTTTCAAGACTTCAGCAACAACAGCTCATAACCCACTCCCACTCAAAACAAACCTGACACTGAACGGTTCACTAACCCCCTACTCACCCTCCTCCTCCTCCCCTTCCCCACATGAACCCAGTAACCTCAATAACCTCAGTGACAACTGAACAGGCTTTAAGGCTTAAAAGGAGAGTCATCCACCACTCCACTCCACTCCACTGTAAGCTAAGGCATGATCACATCATTAATATTACATTATCGTGTAGAATGGCACTAATGTGGTCATGCAGGACGCGCAGCACTTTGTGTTGTAAATACAGAGTTAATAAAAAATCATGTAACTGTAAGACAGTCCGGCCAGGAGCGGTTTTAATTATTACTGTGGAGATAATTGGTAATGTGGCCATGATATTAACTAATATGACCGCTTCACACTTCTTAATCACACAATGCGAACGTCTAAGGGCAACATTAGTTACTAAATGTGGCTCAGGAGGTAAAGTGGGGTCTTCCACTAATCAGATGATCGGCGGTTCGATCCCCGGCTCCCCCAGCCTGCATGTCGAAGTGTCCTTGAGCAAGAAGCTGAACCCCAAATTACTCCCTGTAAGTCGCTTTGGGTAAAAGCGTCAGCTAAGTGTGTGTACATGTGTGTGCAACTGAAACCCTTTGACTTAACATGGCAGACGTGTCTTTGAGCTAGCGTATTAGCAACACACTCTATACGTTGTACATCGTGTACAACTCAACGTTGTACATCGTGTACAACTCATGTTTGCTGTATGGAGGTGTAAAGTACCCGACTAAAACTACGCAGAACACTCAAAAGAGTTCACCTGGACACGAGACGGCGATTACATTTCGTTTGTTTACATCCACTTGTTCTGGTTGGTGTCGTGGGCGAGGTGGCTAAACGTTAGCTTCGTCCATCTCGACTAACTACACCTCAAATCTCTCGTCTTTTCATAACATATTTACCTTTTTCGACTCCGCGTGTGTCTCTGCTTCAATATCCGATTATGAGAAGTCTATAAAAACGATCTCCGGGCTGTATTATGACTGTTTTTTCTTATTAATTAAGTCCCAGTCACGTAGATTAATCGTCATGCACTCAGGAGGCGCTTGACACATTTGTGCAACGTGAGGCCGGTGTAGTACAACCACGCCCACTCCCTTCTGATTGGACGGGGCTGATTTAGCGTCTGTCGTGTGATTGGATGTAGCTCAAGACGGTGGGCGTGCCCAAACACAGCGATCTGTCATCGGCTTGCTGGCGGTTCACGTGGACCCCCATGTTACACAACAGAGCACGCAACAAGCCCCTCGTGCACAACGCGCGAGCACACACAGACTCACTACAAGCACGCTGCGTCAACACCTCCACCGCTAATGAATGGATGAATGAACGGCTGCGCACATCTGCTCAGCTTTAAGTAAACACTTATATTATTATTTAATGTTAATTAGCTATTTTGTTGTTGTCTATCTATCTATCTATCTATCTATCTATCTATCTATCTATCTATCTATCTATCTATCTATCTATCTATATAATCATTAACCTTTTTAAAAAAATAATAATTTCAGCCCTTTTCAAACCAAAACTTGTATGAATGTGGGTTTTGTGTCTATTAAGCTCTGGTCTGTAATAATTATGTGAATATCTTTGGATTTTGGTGCATTAGTTAGACAGTTTGAAGGTCTTGGGCACACTTTCAAAGGGTTTTATAAAAACCATCATTAGTCGGGACCCTAATTTGCCAAAAGGTTTTGTCAGTTTCATAAATAATCCTGTCTTGGTTGGACTATATTTGTGTTAAATTAATTGCAGTTGGAATCAAGTGGGACACAAGTGGGACACCTATAGAGCAGTGTTTCTCGAATATATGTTTGGTACCACCATTATAACAGAGTTGTAAAATATTATTACAACTCTGTTCAGCTGCAGATGATTCACACAGGAGGATGGTTTGCTCCTTGATAGGATCTGCACTTCTCTTCCTTATAGTTTCCATTTGGAGTACCTGCATGCATGCAGTGTCTACTCATGACTATGGAGCAGGATGATATTGAAACAAAATATTACAGGCTGTCATAGTTTAAGTGTTTTCATTCTCATAGTATTGTTGGTAAAAAAAAAAAAAGTTCTAAACTAACTTATTTAATTAAAAATCTATATATTATTTCAGAGATTACTCTGCACACCACTGCGCCTGTGTGCCACAGTTTGAAAACCAGTGACCTGAATAAGTGTACTAAAGTTTTTAGAGTAATACCGAGTGTAATGATGATGGTGACAATAGCAAAGTTAAGAAAACAACTGATGCTGGAAAATATGGTTAAAAAATAGAGTCCCTCTGTTGGACAAAGAAAGGTCATGGTGAAAGGTACGAAGGTAAACAGGTAAACAGGTGGTTGGTAATAATAGAACACAAGCTTTTCTCTATGACATCAGGTGACAATTGTTTTCTTTGAATCTTTGTCAGTGACAGCCAGTGAGCTGCTCAGCAGTGTGGATGATCCGCTGGACCTTTGAATTATTGAAAAAGTGTGAAAGTATGGCTACATGAGACCCTGGAAGAGGAATCAGGGAAGATAGGAAAAATATCCTTCAGCCCCTCAGCTGCTTCTGACAGAAACAAACACAGATCAGGCTTTGTAATTTAAGTTAAATCAGTTTTATTGAAGCAAAAAAGGCCAAAGAGTAGATTTGCATTCCCAGTAGGTGGACATGAGGAAAGCTTTGTCTCAAATTTCAGATGTAGACAGGAGAAGATGATGAGTTATACCATATCGTCTGTGATAAAAACCTGGTCCGTAAAAATATTTTCAGAGGACTATGAAGATACTACACAACATCCTACAATTTGGCAATATATTACAAGAATGTCTCAAGAGCCCAAACCTGTAACATGTTAGTGTTCATTCTATTAGCGTAGTATCTCGCATGCACTGTGGAGGCTTCTGAAAAATTCAACATCGCTAATTGTACTTGCAGTAATAAAATTTCCAGAGACTGAAACTAATGCAGAAAGTAATCCCAAATTGTCTCATTAAAATACATTTATTTTAATAGGATGGAAGCAACAGCAGGGAATACAATCATCCAGTGTTGGTATGGTATATATTACACTGTCATTGCCCAACAAAGTGTTTCTATATGAACACGCATGATCTTCAGCAGCAGTGAACACGTAGACAAAAGATACTATACAGTCTCCTTAAGGTTAATTCTACATAATATATTGCAAAAAAAAAAAAAAAAGCTATGGTTATTAGAATAATGGTTAAAATATCACACTCGTGAAGTACT
Organism: Protonibea diacanthus; assembly: GCA_028641955.1. Taxonomy (NCBI): domain Eukaryota; kingdom Metazoa; phylum Chordata; class Actinopteri; family Sciaenidae; genus Protonibea; species Protonibea diacanthus. The sequence continues at coordinate 4,567,925 of CM053978.1, read as the reverse complement.
TGATCAGATGGTACAAATGCCAGTGTGACTGAATAGAGGAAGGATTAATAAGCTCAGCTGAATAAGCAAGCAGCACAGTATTAATATGGACAGTCAAAGTGTTCAGAAGGCACAACTCTTTTACTGGCTGTTACATGTGATCAACAAGGCACGGCTGTGTTTTGGCTATTCTCCATTGGAGAAACCCATAAAGGCATCCGTCTACTGCTATTATCTTACCTTGTTGTACTTGAATTTTTCACAAAGGCAAACTTTCTGGCACATCTTTGAGACGTGATTGAGACAATTCACCACTTTTTAACCCAGTGTAGCACTTTTTTTTTTTTAGTTCTTTTATTCAGAACTCAGCGGCAGTTTCTTTAGCCTTGCCTAACCGTTAGGCTGTTTGGTCTTGAGCATGTAGGCACTTATCTAAACACAAGCTCATACTTGTGCTTCCTGTAGCTAAGTCCTACCTGAAAGGAAGATAGACAAAAACAAGTATGATCAGGTGGTCCAACAGAGTGTTACTTGTTAGCTTTTTGCTCTTGGGTGACTGATGAAATTCTTCTTTATTCAATCGAAAATCAAATATCTTACACGGAGAACCCATGTGCGTAAAAAAAAAAGACCCCATCATTCCCTGGTCAGCTTAAGCCAGTCATAAAATGACAGACCAGCATTTTAAGATAGGAGAAAACAAATCTAAATATTGGCACTCTAAAATGTATATGTATGTGTTGGAAAGGGAGAGTTATTGTTACAATCTAAACTAACACAGAACAGTATATCTTCAAAGGCACTTCTCTTAGCCTGGCACACAACATCAATGGCTATTAATAAAACATAAAAAAGTAAATATAAGTTGAGGAGAGTTTACAACATTCTTCACTTCTAGTCCTGAGGTTGGAGTATGAGTGAGTGTGTGTGTGTGTTTTGTTTTTTTAGTCTAATTTAATTATCGACTTGTTTCTGTACGTCGGTTTCTTTTGTCTTTGGCAAGTTGTATGTATGGCACTCAAATACAAGTTAAATGATGTCTGGTATGGCTTTAGTAATGCAGGGTAAAACTTTTTTTTTTTTTTTTAATCACGATCCTTTACTCAGGCACATGTGCAAACAACCACACACACACACTCACACAGGGCAAACCAGGACAAGGAATGAAGACCAACTGTAAGATGGGAAAAATGTTGAGGAGCTCAGTAGCCAGTAATCATGTGACGTTTTCCTCTGAGACATTCATTGTGCACGTTGCCCCTCTCCTCTTCTTCATCGTTCCCTCCACTCCTCCTCCGCTTGTTGCTGTTTTACGAATAACTCCAAACTGTGAACAAAGTAGGCAAGAACTTTTTTTTTTAGATGAAAAACTTACATAACTTAATTAGTTTTACAGAGGTCTGTCTTTAAAATGAATAACTACCCCAAGTATATCAAATTTACTAGTTATACTGGCTCGATACTTACTAACAATGATGATGATGATGATCACTATGACTGCTATCAGGATGGCCCACATCTGCAAGAGGGTAAAGCAAGTTCAGTGCCACACACATCTACTGAGATTAAGATTTGTATTTAATTCTATTCTGATTTAAATATTTGTATGTATGTTCTATGTGTGTAAAGCATGAAGGGGCTACAACTTTCTTTGTGTAGATAAATGGACCTAAAGACTATGACCTTGATATTTAGTCTGTTATAAGTTGTACATGTGTATGACGCATGTTGAACAATGTGTCTTTCATGCTTCTAAAATTAAACAATTAACTGGATGAATGCCACTTAAGAAACTTTTTTTTTTTAAACAAATATAATTCAGACCAGTGTTCTAGCCTAGAGACTTTTAGCATGGAGTTCATTTAAGGTCAGTTATTTTCTTTTACAGCGGGGAAATGGGTGTGTTTTTTTTTTGTTTTTTTTTGTTGGACCAAACTGTGTTCTGGCACCTTGCAGTTCTTCCACCAGTACTTCCTTTTCAGCTTAGCAGCGCTGGTCTCGAACTGGGAGGCTCCAGCTTGCAGTGCGTCTGCTCGGTCATCCAGTTCAGACAGCTTCTGGTCACGCTCCAGCACTTTGTCCACATTAACTCGCATTATATCCACCACCTACACACACACACGCACAAGACGACAACAAAACACTTGGTTTAAGGGCAGGACTTTTTAAATGCCCGTTCCTTGGTGTACTGGGTCTGACTAGACATCAAACACTGCTTTCATTATTTTATAATATATTTTATATAAATTATATTATAAAATAACAATAACATTTATGATGTCTGGTATGGCTTTAGTAAATGAGATATGTATATATAGAAATATATAGAAATATAGAAATATAAACACACACACACACACACACATAGACACATCTGCCTAAACGAGTTCACCAATACACATGTATTAGCGCACACGCAGCATCACAGGGCACACATAACCCATATGTTCCACTGATCCACAAACCCAACTATTGCCCCTCCTTTCTGACATAGCGGCAGGGTGGAGAAAAGTGTGTAGGCCCATGCACGCCTTACATAACCATGGAGACAGGGATTATATAAACTTCTGACAGCCAATCAGAGGCTCTGTGATACACACTAAGGTTAAAGTTCTTAGTAGGAGGGGCTAACATCAAAGAGGCCACCACTGAGAAAGAAAGAGGGAGAATAGTTAAGGGGATTAAGGGTGAAACCACTGGAGGAGTAAGACCTGGCAGCCATTTTTCCTCCTGGTTGCCTCACTGACATGGTTTTGAATATAATTTCTAAAAACAACGGAGAAGAAACGCCTTCACCGAATGTTCTCTGGCATGTGAACTGACATGTGGAGCGTTAGAGAGCTACCAATTCCACATTGTGGTGATTCATGACACCGCTGCCAAGGGTTATGCAAGCCTCTGCTGGAGACAGACGTCAAGGAAGAACGGACTCATACAGAGTGGCTGAAGACAGACAGAGAGAGAGGGCGGGGGAGAGACTGGAGTTCATGATAAGAGTGGGCTAGGTGAGAGAAATAATTTGCACTGGCAAAGGTAGACTTCATAAATAACATGTGATTGGCTTTGACATACAGTTAAATGGTCTCTGATGCAGGAAATACTTTAAAAATGATTCACAGGGATCAAGAACTTGTGTATTCATAATATCAGGGGCATTATATCAACATCATCAGTGTGAAAAGTCAGTAATCAGCGATATATCATACCTCATCCACCTGGGCCTGTGTCTGCTGCAGGCGCCTGTTGCCTGACGCTGCGCCAGAACCTTCTGGTCCGGGACCTGACCTGATGAAATGATGAAAATAAAGTGTGTATATGAGCCTTCTGTGAGATTTCAAACACAATTGCAAAAGTTAATACGTATCGCACTCAGTCTCTGGTCTTTCCCATACATGTATAATCTGATTATTACAAACCTGTGACTTTTGCAGCTGAAAATACAGTCTAATATTCAACCTACGTAACGTAGTCCTTTATTTACCCTCAGGGATAATGTTGCACTTTTCAAGTCACTCGCAGGCAGCAAGGGTACTGCTGCCAGTATCTGTTTGTGGTGCATGTGGGATACATTTCTAATTTAAGGGAGGTCCATGCAACATGATTACAAGCTATAATCTGAGCCTGTGCATGGCTGGTCATGTACATTACCTGTTGAACATCTCTTGTACTGAGGGGTTGCCCTGAGATTTGAATCCTGATTGATCCTGTTTTCTTTCATAACAACTTGGGAAAAATACTTTGAAGAATGATAAAAAAAAAAAAAATAAAGCATTGAAACTCAAAAAAGGGAATTATACTATGTCCTGTCATTATTTATTGAGGATCTCAAGATTTGAGATGCATTTCTTGTCCCTTCTTGTACTCTTTTTTCAGTGGTTAGCTACTGCCACCATCTGACTTGAGACAGCATTGCTCAAAGTGTACTGATTACACATGATTTAACATGATTCAGTAAAAGAGAGCAGTGTGACAAACAGCCAAGATATCTGTGGATCGATCACTCCTTTTCCTCAACTTACAAAACACTATTGCACACAGTAACAGACCACACACACCTGTGCATATTATTTTACTGTGTTCAAATCATCCCTCATGATAAACAAAGCTACAAATGGATGAATTGCTCGTACAGGACTTTTATGTGCCTTTTTAGTAAACAAATGCCGATCAAATTCAAATGAAATCCATTCGTAGAACAAGAGTGAGAAAAAGGTCAAATAACACAACATGGAGCAGTGCAAACTGATCTTTTCACATCTGCCTGCAGACTAGACATGCTGTGCACCCACTTTCACACGAGGTTGACAAAACAAACTACAGTGTGTTGACTTTCTGACCAGGACACAAGGCAGGACACTATTCCAGGATTTATATACTCCATCATATACTATCTTTGGACACCGTTTTGCAGATTCACATTTTATTACAGTAGGTTTGGCTGACATCTCCCAGATAGTGTGTGTGAAAGAGGGCAGCAACTGCTGACAGCCGATAACATTAACAAAAACTTAAAATAAGAGATGAATCAAGTCATTAGTTTCCTTTGAAGCAGGAAGTTTTACCTCCAATCACAGTAATGATGTTAACAAATAAATCAGACCGTGGCACATTTAGTAATTTGGTGTCTCCCCACAGGATTTTGTGGGACTGTGGTGGATGTCGCATGTGGGTTTTACTTTGGATTCACTTCCACATTCTTCACCTTATTTTAGTGTCAGAAACAACGACGAAAAAGTCCCAAACGGAACGAAATCACATTCATTTTTATTTAATGCTGCTTCATAAAATACTGAGTTTGATTTGTTATGCAACGTTGCAGCTGTTGACTCGTGATCTTGTGGTTAAACCTCGACTCTCCTGTCTTCTACCCATGCAGGTGTTTGCTACAGGACGCAGATGAACTTTTTGAACCGTCTCTCAGTTGCTTCCACCATCATTTGTTTGACTCTTACATTCTGCCTCAAGTGTAAAAATATATTCATATTCAGACTTATTAAATGCTTAATGGGAAACACTGGTGATATCCCAGCTGACTTCTTGTGATCTTGGCTGGTCTTCTTTGTCTGAGACCTTATTTCTCTTGATAGTATAGGAGGGCCCTTCTTAGTTTGTGGATTACATACTGTATATTTATTTGCAAAACATAATAGTGTGTGGGCGGTAACGAGAGAGGAAGCAGAGTGCAGTGGTAACAAAAGACACGTTTCCGTATTTTCGAGCCAACTACTTCCTCCACTCTCTCCAAAGTCCCCCTGAATTTACAAACAAACAACAAGGTGCCAAGAAGCTAGCAACTACAGAAACACACAGATGAGAGAACATAACCATCAGTGCTCTGGCTTCGTATCAATATCTGATCAAACCTGGTGTACACAGGCACAGGTGGTGTTACACAAAGTCAGAAAACCTATTTGTCTAACAGCCAGTTGATCCTGCAACCTGGCTGTTACTTGCCCACAGAGAGAGTGCAAACATCGCAGCCAGTCATGAGTGTACTCATCTGTCAGTATTTCAGAGCAGACGCCTCCTTCAAATACATCTCAGGTCCATGAGTGAGATACGAGAACTGACATAACACAGCCTGACCTATTTCATTTTTTGTAGAAATACAATCAACAAAGCCGACCCAAGTCCCGATGAAGGCGCAACCAAGTTCAAGTTTACAGACACAAAGCCGCTGTAGTTTCTCCTTCACGCCAACTACACTTTGAGAAGCCATTACATCCCACACAGGGATGGGCATCATTCAGATTTTAACTGCATTATTACTAATGTCGATACTGCTTATGGATATGGTACTGAATTACATGGTAATATATATATGTTAAATTATTTGACATGTTTAAGACTATTTAATCTATGACAGGCTGAGATCAGTATAGAAAATATATATTATATATGATATAATGGATACATTACATTGCTGCTGCTTATTCGTGACATAGTTAGACAGAAGTGCATGTATATGTAATTTTATTATTACTCCAGGTTTATTGCTGCAACCAGACACTGCTGGGTCAGAGAAAGCGCCACACATCCAGCTGTGGGCTGTGACAAATGTTCATCATCGATTAATCTTGCAATCATTTCCTCAGGAATTGTCAGGAACTAGCATGACACATCAAAATGTCTTGATTTGTGCAGAAGTCCAAAATATTTTCTGTTTACCATCAAAGACAGAAAACCTGAAGAAATTCACATGAAAGAAGCTGAAACCTGTAACACTGCTCTCACCTGACAGTTCACTTTTGCTGCATTGTAATTTTTTAATGAAACAATATCTTCTTTTACACCGTCACTAAGACGTGTCATAACAAATCAAGCTGATCATGAACCCATTTAAGTGCCAGCAGTGACTCATGCCAGGTGAGCCACCTTACATAACAACACAGTGCTGAACCTACAAAGTGAAACAGACTGCAGTGCTGCACTCATTTAAGTCATTTAGTCACATCTCTTCCTCAATCAGCATGTCAATATATCTGCCGTGTAAAATAAATAATGACAGCTACTTTGTTTCCAGTGATGACTGAAGGTCACTTTGCTCCAAGTGGATTTAAAGTAAATCTGAAAGCACAATTTATGTCACTTTGTATCTTACTACTTGTATAACTGTGTATAATGTCTGCACTCTTAGTTTCTCTGCTGCGTCGCTGAAGTGAAGAAAATGTTGTAAAGCGCACAAAATGGTTAAGATCATGTGTCGTATATATCATGACTGTTTGTGTCAGGCTGAACCTTTAGCTGTCACGTCACTTCAAAGAAAAAAAAAATCATGATGAATAACAGTCTATTAAATCATTAATGCAATTCTAACATATGTCCCTTATTTGTTTATTAAAAAACATCGCTTAGTTATTACAGAAAGGGCAGAATCAGGGTCGCAAATTAGGATGCAACCAAGATGGAAATGGGTTAAGGAAAAACTAATATAATATAGATAATATACTGAGGTGGAACAAAGCCTCTTGAACATCGAGGTTCTTGGTTTGTTTAACTACATTCATATTATTTACACAGGACTCCCTGTGCACGGTGATAAACAGGGCAGGAACAGATGAAGGGATGGTGACTGTTAATGTAAATACAGAAACAATGGATGGAAATGTAGATTAACGTAAATGGAAAGAGGTTTAGCTTGATCTACATTCTTATGATATGGCCATACTTGATAAACAGTGAATACTACAGATAAAACATCTTTAAATAGACTCTTATCTTGCTACACAACAACAATCTCTCTGTCACTGGCATTTCTGAGTACCTCTGCTACATGCTGTGACTTTCATTCACCTGTTTACAGCCTAATCTAACTGTACACAGTGCTTTATCCCCATTTGTAGTTATTTCTCACATTTTTATTTCTACAGCTACTTTCTACTATTTATATAGTTTTTGTATAGATGTTTAGCACGGGCTAACTTCTTAACAGGTATATATTTATCTTCTGTGCAAATGTTTAATTCCTCTGTACATATTTAATTTAGATCTATCTCAGGTTCATTTTAACGTATGTTTGCATGCTGCTACTGGATGCTTCAATTTGCTTCGGGATCAATAAAGTATCAACAGGTGGGTCATCCATCAATACTACTTTCCTCTCCTTATACTTTTCTCATATTTTAGCGATTTCCAATCACAGCTGCAACATTTACAAACAGCATTAAAGTAACGTTGTTTTGTTAAGTTGGCGTTTAACGGAATAAACACGTAGGTAGCAGCTGGGTCAACAGACACCTCGGAGAAAAGGCTAGCTTCGGACCACTAACGGCAAAACACACATTAATATGTACGCAGTTGTGTGAATATTAAGCATAACGTGTGTGTTTTCCGTTTATACCCATCTCAGCTAAGTAACGTCGACATAGTTTGTGCCGGACAAAGCTCTAATCTAACGCTGCGACGGTTAGCTTAGCTACAAACTAGTTAGCACTTGTTGCTAAAGTTTTGGGCGTTGCTTCTGTCCGTTGCTCTGTTTCAACAAACTAACCCGGAAGGCCGGCACGTTAGTCAAGTTTGACCGAGTCACGTTTCATTTTTAAAAACTTTTGGTAGAAGCAAAAGAGACTTACATCGTTGAAATGAACTTTCTTACACCGCCGCTGCCGCTTCTTGTTCCGTTAGCTGAAGCTAAAGCGTCTACTAGCCGTAACAGTTAGAGCTGTCGGTTGGTACGCTGCCTTCAGGTACTGTCGGAAATCAGACTTGTGTAATACGTGTGCAAACTTTCCCGGCACTAAACACAACAAGGAAAGTGGGAATTAATTGTTCTTTTCGATTTTGACATTTAATATTAAGACAATGCAGTCTACATGATACATTTTAACACAATTCATTTTTAAAAACCTTTAAATTGTAAAGCCAGTTTCCCCTCTCGTTGTGTTATTCTTCCAGCACTGTTTTAATAATACCCAAAGTGAAACTAGTGCTACTTGATTTCCCAAATAAAATATCACCCAAAATATATAATGCGATACATTTTGTTGTCTTGGAAAGCTCATATTAATTTACTGATTTTAGAATTTACGCAGAGCGCGTGAAGGCAACATTAAAGAAGCCGTGACTTCTGCGCATAGTGGCAATTATTCACGCATAACATTTGATTACAACATTAAAGGGGGGAAGATGACAAGACGTTGCTTTAATTATTAAAATAGAACAGCAATGCCTCAAATCTGTGTATTTTCAACCTTCATTCATTCCGCTGGTCATCTGTTCTGCATTTAGGGGAGGAAAAAGTAACCTGCAAAGCCCGTGATCAGCATGTGACATGTGGGAACTAAAACTTTACATCGTAATAAGGAGTACTTCCTCTGCTTATGCATGTATATTTCACAACTCAACTGGAAAAAGATCTAACTTGCAAGAGTCAAACATTATGTCTGCAGATTTTGTTCTTAAAATGAGTCATCTGCAGACCTCCGGTCCTCATTACTGACTTATAAATAGAGACTACACAGAGGACAACATACTCTTTGTGTCAGAGAACATCAAGCGTTCACACTTATGGATAAATGCTGTAGGCTACAGCTCGGGACATGAGCTACTTTTCCTGTCAGTCAGTCAGTGAGTTATTTCCTAACCCTACTGTATGAATACAACACAACACAACAACAATAAACACACACAGATCCAAAGGTCAGTCATTACAGCGCAAATGATTGATATTGGTTATGAGTTATGTTTTGGAAGTAACTTATTACCCTCTGAGGATAAGTACTTTTAGGCAAACAGATGACATGAGTGATGGTTTGAAGACTATATAAAATGATGTCACTCATACAGAACCCAAATAAACATCTATGTGAGACTTTGGACTGAAAGTTAGACACCAAAATCATGAAAATACAGATGACGGATCATCTTTTGGCAGAATGGCGGTCATCCCTCTAGTAAAGATTTTTAGAGACTTGGAGAATCTAAGAGGACTGAAGCTGTTCTGGTGGCTCATTATGGTCCAACATCTCATATTACTGTAGTTTATCATGCATCCATATCTGCCATTTACTGCAAAATGAGACAAAGTGAACAAACATGCATATAATATACATTTAATAAGATGTTCACACAAAGCTCCCTGTTGAAAAATGGTTAGTTTGCACTCAACATGTACTTAACATGTGTTTTTAAATGTTAGCTATGACATACGACGAAATTAATATAGCTGTACCTTTTAAACCACTGAGTAAAACAGAAAATATACCTTGATATTTGGTTATATATATATGTATATTTCAACTGTGTTTACAAGATATTCAGTTCTATTTTCTAACACAACTATTTCCAGCTCACAAGTAACAAGTAGCAGTATCAGGTACTAAACTTAAAACAACTGGAGTTAACAAATAAAACACGTTTTTTATCATTGTTTTAAAAGAAAGGAATTTAGGCATGCAAATAAAAATCATCTTCATGGGGTTAATCTGTTTCTGAATCGTTCATCTTGGTGATTATAGTTTATATTTAGACTGTATTCCTAGTTGACCTTGACCCCACAACAACAACATTGTAGTCGTCTGCTGTGCCTCTCGGCTACATCCCAGATCCTCCATCCACCACAGCTTCCCCTCCAGGCCTCTGCTACAAGACAAAAGTGTTTTTAGGTTTTGTTATGATGGATTTATTCATAAACGTCTTGCATAATGTGACTTTTATTTATTTAAAAACACACACAATGAAGTCAAGATTAAAACTTACAAGGTTTATTTCTCTCTTAGCAGTAGCTCCATTATAGGCCATCAAGTTGGGATTGTCCACCTATAAATAAGTTATTATGTTTATTCCAAACGTAGTACACAATACACAAAAATACTAAGTCAGATTGCTGAATGAGATGTGCTTTTTAGCAAAGGTCTCTCTTAAAAAGGTTTGCAGCACAGCTTTATTCAAAACAAAGAAAGAACATGTACCTAAATGTCCGACAGCATAACAGAAACCCCAGATAATCACATTCCACCTCTCTGCTGGCTTTTATGCTGGCCACCTGATACTTAAAGCAGGTGCACTAAGTAACAAAGTCAATGTTAATGGCCTGCCTTCAATCTCTCTTCAGATTGCAAGCCTGGTATGCAAGAACACAGTAATGGTAAATGCCTCAGTGACTTGCTTGATTTAGTTACACCTTATCCCTGTCAAACAGAGGAGTGCTTCTCAACTCTAAAGTCTGAGTCCGTGTCTCTGGACATGCAGATAGAATCTCTCTGTGCGGAGACGAGCTGCCCAAATAGACTGATGGCCCACTTTTAATTGAAACCTACCTGTTGACGTCATCTGTAACTGACATTTAAACTTGTTTTCAAAAACTTACAGAGACGAATACCTGCGTGAGAGAATGCTGTGTCTGAATACGTTATAGAATAATCAAACTTGTGGTCTGAAATGTATATATTAACTATATTTTAGTAAAAATCTTTAACTGAATTAGATTATATAGTAAATATTGTAATAATGTATTAATAGACATAAAAAT